>CM035166.1:37780385-38258039 GCA_020205615.1 Panax quinquefolius
AAATCATTTATATAACGGTAAGTCACGCCATATACGACGAAGACATAATACCGTTAGACAATTGCTCTCAAATGGAATTATCTCAATTGATTATGTAAAGTCAAAAGATAATATTGCAGATCCGCTTACGAAAGGTTTAACAAGAGAGCAAGTGGAAAGTTCATCGAAGGGAATGGGTTTAAAGCCTATTGTTAAAGAGTCGTCATAGTGGAAACCCAACCTAGTTGACTGGAGATCCCAAGATCTAGGTTCAATGGGCAAACCTAACTATGTAGTACTTAGTAAACCACTGATGAGATATATACTCCTAACCATTCCTATGATGAGACAGTGCACATCTGCAGCAAGAATCAGGATAAGTTATGCTTTTAATGATTTCTATATCTTGAAATACGTTCAAGTGGAGTATTGCTGGATACTCTTTATAGAAATCACCTATGTGAGTAAGAAAGGGGCCACTTTTATGAGAATTTGAAGGTTGAATTCTCTAATATACTCACGAAACCAAGAGGTGTTTCAAGGCCAAAATGAACACAAACGTGAGAACCAACTATGTTTGAAGAAATATTTTGTGATTTCTATTGTCTTGGTTTACACGAAAAGCTGACAGTTCAAAGACATCAAGTTTACTGATTAACCAAGTAAATCCGATAGATTTTACTATGGTAAGTTCAAAGCCACTAGGCTACTTAACCTGATGAAATATATTTTCTAAATGTACTGAACTAGAGTCTGCATATTCATAACATTTTTTATTTTATTTTTCATGTGTAAAGTAAATTTTACATTCATGTGGGGGATTATTGGAAATGAGATTTGAAAACATTAAATATTGGAGCATTTTGAGGATCAATTAAATGAGGGACCCACATTCCGAAAATGTCGGGTCTTTGCACCAATGTGTTCTCCTTCATGAGGAGTATAACTTGGTATATTTATGTGTTCAAATTCATTAAGAATTGAATGAGAAAATTGACTCCAAAGTCACCTACTTGAAGTTGAAGTTGCAAAAGTCCCAAAAGTCCACATAGGGCATTAGAGGGAAAATTGAAGAACATATATGTGGGATGTTTGCTCAATGGGAAGGGCCCCAAGGGGCACCCCACTTTTGTGGAAGGGAGAGGACCTAGCCAAGGCATGGTTGAAACCCACACGCGCGCCATCGCCGTTAAATCGTCCGTTCATTGTCGGTAGGCTCGAGCTCGAGGTCGGGCTCGGGGCCGTGGATCGTGGATCGTGGGCGGGTCATGATATATATTTTTTGGATAAAATTTATTTTATGTTTTATCAAATTTTGTTAAATAATTATCATGATACTACGTAGTTTTGTCTTTATTTGATACTACGTAGTTTTGATGCCAACGAAAATAATCCAACCGCGCCAACGGAAAGAAACTGCTCTAACGGGAATAAGCTGCGCCAACGGAAAAATACCAACTGTGGAAATTTTTTATAAATAGTCGATGTGAGCGCCTAAAATAATGATAAAAAAAAAATTCCTACGTTCTGCAAAATTTTTATACATACAATATGAACAGAGTACAATTCATGGCAACCAGCAATGATTAACCATAAGCTTATCCGAATGAAACACTCTTAGTAGAGTTCAGTAAAAACAAACTTGCTTGAACCGTTGATTACCGCTACACAATTTATAACGCTTTGTTTGAAAACCTAATATAAATAATACCGATCTACACATTAGAATAATATCATCAAAGTATTTAAAATAACCTAAACACATTATCACATAATCCTATCCGTCTATAACAAACATAAGACCTAACCTCAAGTCAAACTTTGTGATTAAAAGTCGAGTTAATTTTAATTCTAACATCCAAGCGGTTTAGTTGGACAATATTTCGAGTTTGATTCAATTAAACTCACTTTAACACTTAAAAAGTCATCTTAGATAATTTATTTATTAGTCAAAACATTTTTCAATATCTCATAAAAATTTCAAATAATTTAATAGTATTTATTTCATTATCTAATATTATTAATCATTTAATAATATTTTAATCATTCTTAATAATATTCAAATCACATATTAATATAAATAATAAAGATCTCATACATTTTAAGATGTAAATATTTTATGTCATGATGCTTAAACTATTTATATTCCATTTCGTAAATATCTTTTACCTTTACTCGCAATTTGAAGTTAAAGCAAAACCGCATAGCTTTTATACTAAAACTCAATTTACTATAATATTTCTTTAATTTAAATAATTTTATATATTTTTTTGTCCATTCATGAGTCAATCTGCACTGTTCTCTCATATATACATATTTTTTATTACATTAGCACATTCGCTTTATTTTTCGTTTTATAATTATTAGCATTTTGCTTTATATATTAAATATATATATTAGTTGTTACTTAAATCTCAAACTTGATCAAAACGGCTTTTTTTGAGCCGGAAACCTCAAAATATCATTTTTATGATTAATACAATTTTTTCAAAGGTTTCACGTTCTTCGTTGCACCACAAAATAATTTCATAAGCAACTATAGATTTTATTTCGCTTAAATATGTAATTTATATTTATTACATATTTTTATTGATTTATTTATACCTGAAAAGAAGTTTCTCGGCGTAAAATATTATTTATAGTCAAATCTCGCCCCGTAGGACTTTATTAGATTTATTAATACTTTTTATTTTGCCGGAACGCGAGTCGGAACGTCAAACGTCAAAGTCGCTCGACGCGCCGACGCTCGGCATTCGCTCAAATTTTAGTTCTGACATGCATGTTCGCTTATTTTTAATTTTCAAACCACAAGTCCTATAACAGTAAATTTTTGGGCATGTTATAGATCTTATGTCATATTATTTTAGAAATATTTCTAACCTCGAAAACCAATTACGGAAATCAATCAAAACATCGAGCAAAAAGCATGTCAAGCAGCTGTCCAGCAGCGCCAAGGCCAGACGCTTAGCGCAGCAGCGCGCTGCTGCCCAGCTCAATTGTGCTATCGCTGCTCTGTTATAGTTTGTTTAACTAGCTACTTGGCGAATTTCTCACGCATTACTCGTAACTCTGATTAATCTGATTTTTGGATATGTTATACACGGTATACCAAAGTCTTTTTAAAAAATATAACACAGTAATTTCGGAAATCTTAGGTAGCCTAAAACAGACCCCAAAAATGTCCACTCACAACAGTTTTTCATCTTTTTCCCAGTTTTACCCTCTTTCGTTAAACCAGTCATAACATTTTTGTTTTAAAACATTTTTAGGCGATTCTTGAGCCCATGCGAAGCTAACTTCCGGAACTACAACTCTTCCCTACTGATATGTTTCCTGATTCCGAACATACCAGCCCAGAAATTCCGTTCAAGTGGACTGCACCGCACTTGTTGGACAGTTTTGACACTACAACTTTGAAATGTCATAACTCTCTCCTCCGATGTCGGATTTAGTCCGTTCCAGAGTCTATGGAAAGCTTATTGAGTGTACTATAACATACCAAAAGCCCAGAATTTTTAGAATACTTTAGCTAACCCCGAATTTTCTGTTTAGGGACAGCAGTCACTAGCTTTTCTAAGCTTTATAAAAATTGTTTTACTTTCTTTCTTTGGATCAAACTTTTAACACCTAAAATAGTTAGATCTACACATAACACCCTCTAAAACATGTAGATCAAGAGTTTTAAAGTTCAAAACATAAGTTCTTTATTTCATCCAAATCATTAAAATAAAAATACATAAACTAATTGTTTAGGGTTTATACCTTTTCTCTTTTGGGTTTTTCTTCTTCTTCTTCTTGTTCTTGCTAGGTGGAGCTCTAAGTCATGAACCAAAGCTACTCTTCTACTTCTCTCTAAGCCCCACGGCAGCCCCCCATGGATTTTCTCTCTATTATTTTGTTTTTCTTTCCTTATCTATTTAGAATGAGATGAAAAAATTTATTTGCAAAATAGATGAGGGATATTTATAGTAGGAGAAATGCATATATATAACATATGTATGTATATATAAAATCTCCTAACATGCCTTCCATATCTCTTTCATATCCTTTCATATCTCTACTAAATCTATCCAATATCTTTTCTCTTTCTCTCTCCTATCTCTACAAAATCTTACAAATCTCTCCAAATATCTTAGCAAATCTATGAAAATAACATGTGCTTATTTTTTCACCCATTGGGCTAAATGTTGGGACAATCCTTTACTTGTTTGGGCTCTCTAATAATTGTTTTGGGTCATGTATAAAATATCATAGTCCAATATATTTAATTTACATAACCTTATATATTTAATTAGTATTTCTAGTCCATTTGTTTTGGACTTTAAATAATTAATTCTACTATTCTTTTAATGTTTTGGGCTTACAAATTTAAAATCTTTGGGCCATTACAAATAACATATTTCAACACTATTAATATTATCCTTAATATTATCATTCCCTAATTATTTAATTAGGGTTTTCATGTACACATTTATAATTTGAATCCTTGCTTACATACACTTAATTTCTTAACCCAATTAGACTTGCTATAATTAGATTATAAAATTAATTAATTGAGATGTATAAAATAAATCTCTTAGAATTAGTATATATTATAAATAATAATATTCTCCCATACCATAACCTTTAAGTTATTCAATTTTTATTCCTAATATATAATTAGATTATCCTAGTTTCTTTTATTTGTTTATATAATAAACAAATAAACAAATACATAATATTCATATTCATTACACACATAAATTTTAATCCCTTAGGGTTTTATACAAAACATTAGGCTTTCTAATTTAGCAATTAGGGTTATCCCTAATATATACACAAAAATACTTAAGCCATTATCTTTAGCTTTTGATTTCCCAAATTAAGGTTTCGAATTCCCGGAACTAAATTTAGGATTGCAAAACCGATTTTCTAGGGTTTCTTATCCATTGCTAGGGTTTTCTAACTGAACGTTGACATTCGTCAATAATATATACTTAGGGTTTATCACTGATAAAATTTATCTGGTCAACCCTTGACCCTTAACCACATATTCTGAACACATATAATACCATATCCAAAGAACATATACGCATATATAGTTAATCCTGAATAATTCTCCAAAATTCTACACAAAATTTTGAAATCCATAAAATTTCATTTCAGAACTGCCAATTTCATACACTTATTTTCTGTCTAGGTTCTAACAGTGAACCTTAAATCAATCAATTATGATTTTAAAAATTTTCTAAATTCTCGGGTTGTCACAAAAGCTTACTAAAACTCGAAAGAAATACGCTCAATATTATAGAAGAAGAATTCTCTGATTCTGGTGTGATTTTCAATTCTAAACTAAGCATCCTATTTATAGGAGAATGGATGTGCACTATTTAAGAAAAATAATCACGATCTGCACAGTGATGATTCACGGGCATCAGCTGAATTTGAAAAAAAAATTGATTTTACTATGCAAATACTATGCAAACACTATGCATAATAAAATATAATATATACTATTTTTTTATTAATAAACAAAACTTATTATAATATATATATATATAATAATAAATTTATTACACCCTCCCGACCAACATAAACACCCCTCCCACCAAAATAATGTCATATATATATATATAAAGGCCGGATCCTGTCCGGGAGCCCGGACAGGTTTAAAATTCGAACATTTTTTTTGTTTTTTTTAAAACAACTAAAAAAAAGTTTAATATTTTATGGAACTGGAATTTTTACATAATATAGTATTTTGGGTGTGATTTGGATACATATAACAAAACATGTATAAATCTAAATCACACCCAAAACACTGTATTATGTAAAAATTCTAATTCCATAAAATATTAAACTTTTTTTTAGTTGTTTTAAAAAAAAGCAAAAAAAAAAATGGGGTCCGGATTTTGGTCGGTCCGAGAGTGGACTGATTCGATTCATTATATATATATATATATATATATATATATATATATATATATATATATATAACAAAATTGAGATAACTTCTACAGATAGTTTTGAAAAATGGTTAAGTGGGGGGTCTAAATAATACGCCAAACTTACAGCAAATACATCATAAAAATTTCATCAATATTTTTAACAACATTTATTCATTAATAATATAACTTGCAATATTAACAACCAGATCATTCACAGGAAAGAGGGGCTTTCTGATAACGATTTCTCCCCATTGGCACGCAATTAGGTGACCAAACCCCTTTCCTCGACAGAACTTTCTAGACATTGTCAATAATGTAAATAATAATATGAATAACTTGTCATCTCAATTATTGATTTAATTATATAAAATATTGTGCGAGATGATCTTTGTGACAATAATAGAATCAATAATGTGAGATATTATCTTTGCAAAATCTTGTAGAAATATTTGAGTATAACCGAGTAACTTCTCACGTAAGCATCAAATATCGTTTCTTATTATGCAACCATGCGTATTACTGTACTTTTATCACCAGATATTTCAACAGTTAACGGTAAAACTTTCGTCGTTATTTTTATAAAAAGATAATTCTGTCATTTTCTAACTCCGATAATAATTTCGTTGTGGGGTCCACCAATGATTGTGTCGTCGTACGAATATTCCCTGTTAAAACGAATATTCTCCGACCAATCGAATATTTTATAACAACATGCTTACTTTGCAAAATTTGTAAATATTACCCACAACTATAACATTATATCAAATTCACACCACAATATTGAAAAATATATTTCGAGAAAAATTAATCTTTACTCATAAAAGTTGGGGTCTTACAACCTCCTCTTCTTATGAAATTTCATCCTCGAAATTTGTGTACGTACCTGGTATGTCAAACAGGTGAGGATACCTTGATTTCATTTTGGATTCTAACTCTCAGGTCATTTTCTCAACATCATGGTTTCTCCACAAAACTTTGACTAGAGGTATAACCTTGGAGCATAGAATATGTTCCTTCTTATCCAAGATTTTAACATGTACATCTTCATACGTTAAGTCTTCCACTATCTCGTCTAGTTCTAACTCAATAATGTGGTTCGGGTCTTCCAAATATTTACGTAACATAGATATGTGAAAAAAGTTATGAACACGAGACATATTTGGTAGTAAAGTGAGTCTATAGGCCACAGTTCCTACTCGGTCAAGGATTTCAAATGGGCCAATGAATTGAGGATTGAGTTTTTCTCTCTTTCGAAATCTTGTAACTCCTTTCCATGGAGCAACACGTATCAACACATGATCACTTACATTGAATTATACGTCCCTTCGATGAAGATTAGCATAACTCTTTTGTCGATCTTGTGAGGTTTTTATATGTTACCAGATCATTTAAATATTTTCCATTGTCATGCATACCAATTCCAGTCCCAACAACGTTGCTTCACCCACCTCATCCCAGCACACAGAAGAACGCCACGTGCGTCCATACAACGCCTCGAATGGGGCCATGTCAATACTTGATTGATAACTGTTGTTGTAGGAGAATTCAACTAATGGCAAGAACTTGTCCCAACTTCCTTTGAAGTCAAGGACATAGAGTCTTAATAGATCTTCAAGAGTTTGAATAATCCTCTCTGATTGCCCGTCCGTTTGAGGATAATATACCAAGCTAAATTGTAAATTCATGCACATAGCTTTTTGCAAACTAACCCAAAATCATGAAGTGAATCTTGGGTCTCGATCAGAAACTATGGATACTGGCATACCATGAAGTCTTACAATCTTATTTATGTATATACGAGAAAGAAGTTCAAGTGAATAAGTTTCTCGTATAGGTACGAAATGAGCAGACTTGGTCAATCTATCAACAATGACCCAAATTGCATTTATGCCTTGAGACACCTTGGGAAGACTAGTAACGAAATCCATGGTAATGTGCTCCCACTTCCATTCTAGAATTTCAAGTGGTTGCAATGGTACTTTTGGCACTTGATGCTCCGCTTTGACTCGTTGACAAGTTAAACACCTTGAGATAAACTCTGCTATCTCGCTCCATATTGCTCCACTAAAACATATGTCGAAGATCACGATACATTTTGGTACTCCCGTGATGGATTGAAAGTGGTGTGTTGTGCGCCTCCATCATGATTTTATACTTTAAATTAGGGTTATTAGGAACACAATGTCCAGAGTTGACTCGAAGTATTCCTTATTCCTCGATTCTTGCTTTCGGAATAGCACTTTCTTGCACTTTCTTCTTTATACGCATCAGCTCCAAGTCTGTAGCTTGAGCATTTTTAACTTTATCGTTTAAAGTTAGTTCTACTTGTATATTTGACATCATCACGTGGGTCCCGAGGGTCTTTAACTCTATCTCCATCCTTTGCAAGTCATGTAAAATGGGCCTTTGCATTGAAAATATTGCACGTGTACCCGCATATGATCTTCTACTCAACGTCTCAGCTTCCACGTTCGTTTTTCTAGGATGGTATTGAATGGTATGATCGTAATCTTTCAACAGCTTGAGCCAACGTCGTTGTCGCATGTTGAGTTTCTTTTGGGTGAAGAAATATTTGAGGCTTATATGATCCGTATAGATCTCCATTTTCTCCCCATACAGGTAATGTCTCCAAATTTTAAGTGCAAAAACGACTGCTGCCAACTCTAGATCATGAGTAGGAATATTCCTCTCATATTCTTTGAGTTGTCATGAGGCATAGGCTATGACTTTCCCATGTTGCATGAGAACAAATCCTAACCCTCTGCCTGAAGCATCGATGTGTAGATGAAAAATCCCTCTAAACCAGATGATATTGTCAGAACAGGTGCTGAAATGAGTCTCATCTTGAGTTCTTGAAAACTCTTCTCACATTCCTCGCTCTAACCGAATTTTGTATCTTTTCGAGTCAGCTGAGTTAATGGAGTAGCGATTCGAGAAAATCCTTCCACGAATCTTTGATAATCAACAGCTAAGCCCAGAAAGCTACGTACTTCGGTCACTGACTTAGGTTGTTCCCAACTTTGTATTGATTCAATTTTTGCTGGGTCAACAGATATTCTGTGATTTAATATCACGTGCCTAAGGAATGCTACTTCCACAACCCAGAACTCGCATTTCTTCAACTTGGCATACAACTTGTTTTCACGAAGCTTTTGGAGTACCAGCCTCAAGTGTTGCTCATGATCTTCACAACTTTTGGAGTAAATGAGGCTATCATCAATAAAGACAACTACAAAATGATCCAAAAATTCCTTGAATACTCAGTTCATCATATCCATAAAGGCAGCAGAAGTATTAGTTAATCCAAAAGACGTGACTAGGAATTCGTAATGCCCGTATCGATTTCTGAAAGCAGTTTTTGGGATTTCATCAGTTTTAATCTTTAACTGGTGATATCCGGAACGAAGATCGATCTTTGAAAAGAATTTAGCTCTTTACAACTGGTCAAACAGGTCATCAATGCGTGGCAATGGGTACCTATTTTTTATGGTGACATGATTTAACTCCCGATAGTCAATGCAAAGTCGCATACTTCCATCTTTCTTCTTTACGAATAGAACAGGAGCACCCCAAGGAGACGTACTACGATGAATGAAATCGATGTCTAACAATTCTTGTAGTTGGGTTTTTAACTCCTGAAGTTCAATAGGAGTCATTCGATATGGGTCTTTGGAAATGGGTTTTGTATCGGGTTCAAGGTCGATACAAAATTCAATTTCACGCTCTGGGGGTAGGCCAAGAAGTTCTTCAGGGAATACGTCAGGAAATTTATTAATAATAGAAATATCATTCAAATTTGACGTATTTTTGTTTAAATCCGTGACATGGGCTAAGAAAGCTTGACATCCATTTTTTAATAAACGAATAGCTGTATGGCTTGATATGACAATGATTGCCTTTAGTGGTTTGGTTGCTTGAATTCGCATAATAGGTTGGTTAGGAATATGAAAGCTAACAACCTTATGAAAACAATCAATTTTAGCATGATGAGTAGTTAATTAATCAATCCCTAAAATCACATCAAATGCAAGTATTTTCAAAGAGATAAGATCGACAAGTAACGTGCGGTTGCCGATTTGAATCAAACAAGACTTATAAACAGTGGATGTAATGAAGGTTTCTCCCAACAGAGTTTCAACAAATAAATCAAAGTCTAATTTCTCCGGAGTTAAATTTAAACGTTAAGCGCAAGTAGGAGAAATAAAAGAATGGGTAGAACCGGTATCAAATAAGGTATAGACTTCGCAAGAGTTTATGATTAGCTTACCCGTGATGACCTTGTTTTGGTTCTTCACTTTTTTGGAGGTTATGACAAATGCTCTCTCTTGAACTACCGACTTTGACTTCTCTAAGTTGACCTTTGGTGCCCTACGTCCCAGCTGGACTTGTCTTCACTACACGACAAATCAGACTAGGTGACCTTCTATTCTGTAATTATAACATGCTTTGTCTTGCATCGTGCAGTTTGGACTGATGTTTCCCTCCCCTCCGTATTTGAAGCATACGATCGGTGGTCGTTCTCCTTCCTTGAAAATGGGTGCTGGTGCTGCTATCTTTCCATTATTGTTAAACCTTCTCTTCTTCAAATTTCCACTTCAATTGTCTTGGCCATGATTAACACTGAAGTGGTTACCATTTCTGGCTTGTTGATTCCCTCCACATTTGTTGTCACCGCTTCGATGACTGCTACCACTGGTATTATCATTTTTTCGGCTGCTCTCTCTTGGTTGGGTTGACTCATTATCGTGCTCCAATAACTGAGCCCTATTCAACACATCTGAATACAAGCAAAGTTTCTGAGAAATGAGGTATTGATGTATCTCGAGTTTCAAACCTCTTAGAAACATCCGCGTCATACGCTCCTCATTATCTACCAAATGGGATGCAAACCGGGATAACATCACAAACTGAGCCTCGTACTACGACACGGTCATATTATTTTTCTCCAGCTTGTTGAACTCTACCTCTTTCATGTGACGAATACATTCAGGAAAATACTTGTCGTTGAATAATTCTCGGAACTTCTCCCAAGACATCTTGAGTGCGGTAGGCTGAGTACGTTTAATAGATTCCCACCTGTAATCTACCTCTCCTCGTAACATGAAGGTGGCAAAGGGAACCTTTTGCTCCTCGGAGCATCCCAAGACATCAAATATCTTGGTGATCTGTTTTATCCACGTCTCTGCCTTAAGTGGTTCTGGCTTTCCCAAAAATTCCGGTGGTCCCAGCTCCTTAAACTGTTTAGCGATGACCATCCGTGAGTTCCAAGTGTTTCCACTTGCATTTTGGACTTGAGTCTTTCTCGCCTAATGTTTCATGAATTATAGAAAGCCTCTAAACATTTTGTTTTTCATCATTTGGTCGGTGTTGTTGTTTGCATGAGGATTATTTTCCCCTTCCTGAAGCACGTTATCCTGGTTATTGATCATCGTTGACTCAACGGTCTCATGTGCTCCATTGCTTATCTCAACATTTTCAGATGTCATTTTCAAACACTGCCACAAAACAAGGTTTAATTGACATGCCACATATTATCCCTATATTCTAACCGACCAATTTAATAACAAATAAACTTAGGTAGGTCATACTAGCGAAGGATTTATCGGTGCCTCCCCTCCTAGTTCTAGTCTCACATCTCAGTCATAGATCATATCCCTAAGCTTTGATACCAACTATGACGCCCCCCCCCCCCCTCAAATAGGTATACATCACCCATTCTGAGTCGCCAAATACATGGTACTGAATACAGATACAAACTTAATTATACAACTATCGTTTTAAATATGAAAAAACATAGCTGAGAGTTCTAACACGAATATTATCTTCTAGACTATCTAAACTCAAATAGAGTCCTCATTAGAATTATTATCAGACTATTTTATCAAATGGTAAGGACTACTATAGCCACCATCTCGGACCGTCACTCCATTCCCCAACTAGTCCCGGCTATGTTCTCATTTTATGAAGAGAACAACGAAAGCAGAAGGGTGAGCTCAACTAGCCCAGTAAGAAATATTATGACTAAGATAATGCAGAATAAATTATCGTTAGCCTTCAACAGTGTTAAACTGATAGAATATAATAAACAACAAGTTTATCTATAGCGGAACAAACAATCCATTAGAAGAGTCAAGTAGAGCATGAAATCTACTATCTTCTATGATTTAAAAAGTTTATCATCACTTTTATCGCTGAGACTCAGCTTAATAAATAATCCATATCATCGAATTATCCATACACTATGAGCCAAGGATATTCATTAGTATCACATCCACGAATTATCCATGCATTACCGGCCAAGGATATTCGTGTTATCACCAATGGTCATGATCATGCCAACAACTGTCCATCAATGCACTACGAGCCAATGAGGACTTTTACCACATCATTTATAACATTAGAGGTCATGATTATACCGAATAATCCCTGGTCATAATCATACCAATCAACAGTCCATCTATGCACTATAGGCCAAAGATGACTTTCATCACAATAAAAGCATGAGGATGATGACAATGATATAAGAATTCAATTAAATGAAAGTAAAGGATAAATTTTAAAGATTTATAATTTAATTTATCCATAATTCAATAATCTCTAAATTGTCAACATGATACTGCTTTGTGGAGTAAAATTCAAGAATAATATTGTATCAAAAATAATTTGGACCAAAAATAAATAAATTTTTGTCATAAATAGTACCTCGGGTGAATAGTATCTAGGTGAATAGTACCCCGTGAATAGTACTTTAGGAATAGTACCCCGTGAATAGTACCCCGACATGAAAAGATTAAAAATTATCAAGAATGCTCAGAATAATATTTTCATGAAAAGATACTAGATGAATCACAAATTTCAAGGATATCCTACTAATTTCAAGGAGTATAAAAGCAATACTTAAACAAAATGAGTGTAGAATTCAGAATCTGAAACGAAATAATATTACTTACATATTACAGAGTATGGAAGAAAATATTATTTCTTACGAATATTGGACAAAAATATTCCTTACAAATATTAAACGAGATAATATTTCTTGCGAATATTGAACTAAATAAAATTTCTTACGAATATGAAAAATAATATCGAAAGCGAATATGAAATAAATAATACCCTTTACGACTGTTGAACGAAAATAATAACCCTTATGACTGTTTAACGAAAATAATATTCCTTACGAATATTGAACGAAAATAATATTTCTTACGAATATTGAACGAAAATAAAATTCCTTACGAATATGAAAAATAATATCGTAAGCGAATATGAAATAAATAATACCCCTTACGACTATTGAACGAAAATAATATTGAAAGTAATATGCACACAAGCCAATCATGTTTGATGATAAAGCATATACTTTGTAACAATCTTATTCATTTATTAATAAAAAGTATTAATTTATTAAAGGCTTTTAATTATCTACATGATGTTGTTTTATAATATGTGATAAACCCATAGTTTTAAGCAATGCTTTTAGAATAATGATGATGATCATTCTAATGAGATCTAAATTCTTAGAAAGCTTAAAACTAAAATAGTTCTCAATCATTGGATTACTAAATTGGGGATTAGTGAATTCGGATAGATTGGTATATACGTTGCTTGTTCATTGGATGAGGATGATTGATCTCATGATCATCTGTGTGGAGACACTAAAGCAAGTATGTAGGTGCTTATTAGAGAATAAGTTTACTGAACGTGGCTCGCTAAGGAATACCTAATGGAGTTTTACTTGCCTGTCAATAGGAATTCCTGTAGTGATAGTAGTACAAGTGATCCTTGGACTTGAGATCATCATAGTATCTTGTGTATGATGAGTTATACTTTGACTTATTCCTTAAGACCCTTAGGGTATATCAAGGGGTATGCTTGGGTATAATAAGTTGTACATGGAGATAATGTATGATCAATAAAGAATCTACCACTTTATTAAAAAAGAGAAATGTCCTATGTGATTCGATAAATGACAACCCAGAGAGTCCTTGGTTAAGGCGTAATGAAATTAGAAAGGAGTTTCTAATTTGCATTATTTGTAGTTGTGCATTTAAGGATCGAAATACATATAATTAAATAAAATAAGACTTGTGAGAATTCCATGTCTTATATTTAATTGGGACATTGTATGGTGGAAGGATTGAATTGTATGCAGTAACTATTTACTCAAAGGTTCTTTAATGATTAATGTTGAAATCTTTATTATCCGGAAAGTCGTTGATCGCTAGGGAGGCTTATCCCTATTGTAGAATAAATATTATTTATTTAAATAAATTAATTGTTTAATTTATTTATTTAAATAAGATTAGAATTGTTCTAATTGATTTATTCACAATAGGTTTAATATGGAGAACCTAAAGGGTCACACCATAAAAGGAAGAATAATTATTTAAGAAGTTAATGGCATAATCGTAATAATATGTTAAGTATATTTAATTTAATCTATGGTGATAGAATAAATTAAATAGCTTAATATTTATTATTTAATATTTTAGAAATATTAAATATAAATTAATAAGAGGAATCTTATTAATATTATTACAATTATTATTATTTTAATTTCTAAAAGAGTTTAGGAATTAATTTAATATAAGTACTCTCATTTATTCCTAATAGGATTAGGAGGGAAAAATTAATTAAAGGAGTTTAATTAATTATCCCTAATAAGATTAGGGAGCCCATTTAATTAAAAGAGTTTAATTAAAAATACCTTATTTTTAATAGGGTTACTTGATATCTTTATAAGAGGAGTCTTATATCAGATATTAGATATATGTTATTCCAATTGTTGGAGAGTACTCCTTTTCTATAGAGATAGGAAAACTAGGGTTTAGCCAACCACCCATCTTCTTGAATCCTTCTTCTTCCTTGGTGGATCACCTCTAGAGGCCAAACACTTGGGTGGCTAACGTTGATCAAAGGAATAAACCAAACCCGGTGAATTCAAGTTGAACGCGAAAGGATTTGGAGGTGAACTTGTACCTAGGGAAGCTCGATCTTCAAGGGTATGATTTTATTCTTTATCTTTTCGTTTAATTAATAATTGTGCATAAAGGGTGATCCGGGTTTATGGTTTGTAAAATTTTAAAACTCTAATTTTACACGTTTCCGCTTATTTTTGCAATTTGATTGCGTTCTTGAATATTACAAACCTAACAGTGGTGTCAGAGCCAAACCTTTATGCGAATTATTAATTATTTTAATTTGATATGTATATTGATATGTGTTTTGAACAATTTAATTGGGCATAATTTTATTGTATAAAATTTATTAAAATAAAATAAAATAAAGACTCGCGAATTCGTGATTTGCGCGTCACCCACGATTCACGTGGGTTATTCAAGGGAGGACATGCATCACGTTATATATATGATATATATATAAAAGTAAATTTCAATGAATCTTCATTATTCACTCCACTTGATAAAGTTAGTTAACAGGAATATTTTTTTTTTTAAAAAGCTACCACATATCATGAACGCAATATGCACACAAGAAAAAAAAAACGTTTAAACGAAAAACGTGTAACAGGAATAGTTTTTTTTTTTTTTTTAAAAACAAAAAAGCTACGGTTCTAAATAATTTTATTATTAAAATAAAAGTTTATTTTAATTTTAAAATAAAATGTTTATTTTAATATTAAAATAAAAAGGTTTATTTTAATTTTAAAATTAAAATTCATGCTAACTAATTAGAGTTAGAATTAGATTCCATGATAACTAATTAGAGTTGAAATTGGATTTCATGTTTCCTTAAATAAAGAAATTTATTTAGATATGAAATAAGATTTCATATTATTCAAAAAAAAAAGAGTTTATTTATGAATAGGAAAAAGAATCCTAATTTCCTTAAATAAAGGAGTTTATTTAGATATGAAATAAGATTTCATATTATTCAAAATAAAAGAGTTTATTTGTGAATAGGAAAAAGAATCCTAATTTCCTTAAATAAATGAGTTTATTTAGATATGAAATAAGATTTCATATTATTCAAAATAAAAGAGTTTATTTGTGAATAGGAAAAAGAATCCTAATTTTCTTAAATAAAAGAGTTTATTTAGATATGAAATATGATTTCATATTATTCAAAATAAAGGAGTTTATTTATGAATAGGAAAGAGAATCTGTGTTTCCTTTAATAAAGGAGTTTATTTTTTTATTTTTTACATGGAATTGGATTCCATAATTAATTAAAATAAAGGAGTTTATTTTGATTAAAAATTTTGATTAAAATAAAATAGTTTATTTTATTCAAAATTAGATAAATTAAAATAAAATAGTTTTATTTTGATTTAAATTTGGATTAAAATAAAGGAGTTTATTTTGATTCAAAATTAGATTTTATACTAACTAAATTTGCCCATTAAATGATATCAATATATATATTGAATGTTTATTATTCATGAGATGAATGTTATTTATTGATGCATATGGTGATGTGTATGATAATAAATGGGATTGATTATGGACTATTGACCAATATGATTGGATTTTATTTTAGTTGGATGCATGAATGTATGGGTTTTATTAAATGGGGTCTGCAGCCTCGCCTTCTCTAATTTTTCTTAATGTAAATTCTATCTCTATGTACTTCCCTCGATCACGATCAAGGTTTCTATTTATTTTAAATAATTTTGTAATAGGAATAGTTAGAATTAATTTTGAAAAATTGGAGATCAAAGGCAAGGAGTGCTTGAAGACCCGTTTGTAATGGAGCCCGGGTTTAAATGTAATAGTTATATTTAAATATTATTTCTTGCACCCCTAGGGTTTGATTTTTTGGTTCACTTGGTGGCTCTAGTGAACCAAACTAGAATAAAAGTCCATAATCAATTCGGGTAGAATATAGTATTCTATATGTGCATGCTTATACTATATATATTATATATTATGCAAACATGCTTCGCATGTTCATTAATATGACGCGTATTTTATATATATATGTACGTATAAGCTTAAGCAAGATGAGACAAATTAATAACAAACCCCTAAATTTTTTATATTAAGTCCTAAGCGTTCAAAGATATTTGGAATATCGAACGTCGCCTTCTAGCATGATAAAATTAATAGAGTATTAAATATTTAATATGAGTTTGTTGTGTCACCACAAGGCAAGTATTAAGTATTTAAGATGTTAATTTATCACATTTGATGCTTATAAAAAAATTGAACAATATTGTTTTGTTGTGTCACCACAAGGATGATATTTTTCTTTTTTGAATATATGGAGTGCTAGGTTAGACTTAACTTGGATAATTTTGATTCGGATGTGCCACCACTTGATCAAAATAATCTAAGAGGCAAAAGAAAAGGAGTTGCATAGTTGATGTAATTGACAAAAGTTGTCTACCTATTTATTTATATATAGTTTGTTGTGTCACCACAAGGCTATATACATTTGAAATGGGATCCTTATTCTCACTAGAAAATCTTTAATTAGATTTTGCCGAACTATATAAGTGAGGGTAATATAGTTTGAAGAAAATAGTGGGAGATACCAATTTAAAACAAGACCTAAATTATTTTGGTAATTAATAAAAGAATGTATGTTAAAATGTTGTTAATTACAAATTCATTTACAGAATTTTACAATGTCTAAAATTACTATCACTGCGAAGCATATTAGATCCTAAATTAACCAGACCGAATTAAACGGATTGGTTAAGGAATTTGAGAATAGTTCTCATGGCTAAAAAGCTATCTTATATCCTTAATATGTCTATCCCTGCAATGGTTGCAGATAATGCCTCTGAGGAAGAGATTGCTACTTTTAGAAAGTAGCAAGATGATGCTGTGATTAGCTCAATGCATCATGCTCGTATCCATGAGTAACAAGCTTGTTGTCGACTGAAACTATGGATACTTCTACTATACTCCTGCACATCAAGTAGTTGATGGTGAGGAAAGTAGGACTGATAGATATCAGATATCTATGGAGCTCTTCCGATCTAGAATGGCTAATGGCACTATAAATGCAGACAAAAAGTTCTTAACATAATTAATTTAATTGATCAATTAGAAATAACTGGTTTTGTCATGGATGGAGAGTTGAGCCAAGATTTGATCTTGCACTCACTCCGGACTCCTTTCACAATTGTTGTGAATTTTTCATATGAACAAGCTAGATATCAGCCTCGCTGATTTGCTTAACATATTGAAAAATGTTGAGAGTCACTTTCCAACCAAGAAAGATCAAGTCTTACTGGTAGGGGCCAAAGGATCTTTTTGAAAAGAAGAACGATTCAAAGAAGGTAAATAGAAAGGCATAAACAAAGGATAATAAGAACAAAACTGATACGGATAGCAAAGGAGTTTTATTCCACTGCAATAAGCCTGGACACTGGAAAGAAACTGCAAGAAACATCTTGCAGAGGCTAACCAAAGAAGCTTAGTGAAGTTTCGGTTACAAATACAAATTTGTTCATGATTTAAAATAAATTTTTCTTTAAGTCAAGGTTCTACTTGGGTATTGGATACCGACTTTGGTTATCATAAATATAGATTTATGAAGAGACCAAGCGAAGTAGAAAGTTAAACAAAGATAAGTAATCCTATGTGTGGAAAATGAAGCAAAGGTTCTTTGCATTAGCTATAGAAACTTATAGTTTAGATCGCCTTACGGGCAAATCTATTAAGTCAATAAGTTGTTATTGTATTCCAATTCTTGGTAGAAACATTATTTCCATTTTATTGTTGACAATAAAATTTTGGTATTATAATTAAGAACAATTGTTGTTCTATTTATAATAATAATGTTTTCGTATAGAAGCTGAAAGATTACTTAATAAATTTTGTATACTTGACTTACGTAAAAAATTATTTTGTAAATTGAACAAACTAGTATAAGAAAAGGAGATGATCATTCAAAGAGTTGAATGTATGTATTTGTTGAAATACAAGTGTGAATTATTTGAAAGGTTCAAAGAATTCGGAAGTGAAACAAATTGGCAAAGTATTAAGATTCTTTGATTAGATCAAGGAATAAATACTTGTGCAATAAGTTTCTAGATCATCTCAAATGGTTTTTCTCATAATGGACACCTCATGACACGTAATAATTGATTGATGTATCGAAAGGAAAAATCATACCTTGTTGAACATGGTACGGTCCAAAATGAGTTCACCGAGCATTCCGGTATCCTTCAGGATCATGTCCAGAAATGGTCAGACATATCTACGAAAAGGTAACCTCAAAAATCCATTTCAAGACTCCATAAAAGTTATGAGCAGGGAGGATTCCTAATCTTAAGTATGTTAAGATAAGGGTTGTCCAACTTATGTGAAAAGGTTTGAAGGATAAGCTTGGGACAAGATTTGACATGTCTGATTTGTGGGACATCCTAAAGTAAGTTTAGGGTATATGTTCTATAATTCTACTTAGCAATAGGTGTTTGTTACGAACACACGCGCCTTCTAAGATAAAGGTGTTTATCATTAAAAGGGCTAGTGGGAGGATAATAGATCTTGAAGAGTTCAAGAACCACAAAACACTATAAGTCAAATAAGAGGAACCTATAGATAGACCTATTGTACCAAAAGAATCGTAAATGCGGAATAGTACCAAAGATACCTAGGAGGTATGGATTCATCATGGATGATGATGATGAGGTACACATCATAGAAGATGATGATCGAGTTACATTCGATGAGGTAAGACTTCTAGTGTGTACAAAAGGGTCGATTGGGAGCGTCGTGAAATTTCAAGTATTATATGTTGATATACTACGGATGAGGAATTACATACCAATGCTACAATCAGTAAAGATAAAGTTGTCTAAACATTCCTCCATGAATGATTTGGAAGAGTATCTTAATTGGGGATATAAATCTATAT
Organism: Panax quinquefolius; assembly: GCA_020205615.1. Taxonomy (NCBI): domain Eukaryota; kingdom Viridiplantae; phylum Streptophyta; class Magnoliopsida; order Apiales; family Araliaceae; genus Panax; species Panax quinquefolius. The sequence goes on from CM035166.1 coordinate 37,800,122, forward strand.
AGATAGATTTAAGAGGATGCTCGACTTAACCCAAGGAACGTATATTCATTTGATGCTAAAGTCGTTTAGCATGGCAAACTCCAAGAGATGTCTCATGTCGATGAGCTATGGAGTGTATCTCTCTTAATAGTCCCCACAGACTCCTGAAAAGAGAGGTCGCATGAGTAACAATCATGTATACAATGAAATGTACGAGACCTAATCTTGATAAGTCATATTATGGAGAAGTTCACTATGAGTCAGTGAAAAACATCTTAAAGTGCTTAACCGGCACTAAGGATGTGATCATATTCATGGTGGGTCTAAATTAAAACTAGAGGGCTTAATGGACTCAAGTTTTTCGAGACAGACCAAGATGATGAGAAAAAATCCACTTTAAGGTAAAGCGTTATCTTGAAGCAAAGTGGTGCGGTGAATTGGAAAGGTTCCAAACAAAGAAAGAGTTCTTTGGTTTAGTGATAAAGACAAAGTAAATAACTATAAATGAAGGCGCAAGTTGATTGTTTGGATTAAAAGTTCATTCTGAGAACTAGGAATAGTTCTAAGTCTCATCTTGGATCTAAACATGTGTTGTGGCACTTTCATTTGATTATAAGAATCATTGAAAGATGGGAAATCACTATAGAGATGGTGGACTCTCAAGAACAACATTACATATCCATTAACTAAAGTTTATCCAACAACAGGATAATCGTCACTTAGAAGAAGAGTATAAGATACAATGGCGATTGGCTTTAGTGCAAGTGGGAGATTGAAAGTAATATGCACACAAGCCAATCATGTTTGATGATAAAGCATATACTTTGTAACAATTTTATTCATTTATTAATAAAAAGTATTAATTTATTAAAGGCTTTTAATTATCTACATGATCTTTGTTTTATAATATGTGATAAACCCATAGTTTTAAGCAATGCTTTTAGAATAATGATGATGATCATTCTAATGAGATCTAAATTCTTAGAAAGCTTAAAACTAAAATAGTTCCCAATCATTGGATTACTAAATTGGGGATTAGTGAATCTGGATAGATTGGTACATACGTTGCTTGTTCATTGGATGAGGATGATTGATCTCATGATCATCTGTGTGGAGACACTAAAGCAAGTATGTAGGTGCTTATTAGAGAATAAGTTTACTGAATGTGGCTCGCTAAGGAATACCTAATGGAGTTTTACTCGTGTCGATAGGAATTCTGTAGTGATAGTAGTCAAGTGATCCTTGAACTTGAGATCATCATAGTATCTTGTGTATGATGAGTTATACTTTGACTTATTCCTTAAGACCCTTAGGGTATATCAAAGGGTATGCTTGGGTATAATAAGTTGTACATGGAGATAATGTATGATCAATAAAAAATCTATCACTTCTATTAAAAGAAGAGAAATGTCCTATGTGATTCGATAAATGACAACCCAGTAGTCCTTGGCCAAGACAAAATGAAATTAGAAAGGAGTTTCTAATTTGCATTATTTGAGTTATGCATTTAAGGATCGAAATACATATAATTAAATAAAATAAGACTTGTGATAATTCCATGTCTTATATTTAATTGGGACATTGTATGGTGGAAGGATTGAATTGTACGGTAACTATTTACTCAAAGGTTCTTTAATGATTAATTTTGAAATCTATATTATTTGGAAAGTCGTTGATCGCTAAGGAGGCTTATCCTATTGTAGAATAAATATTATTTATTTAAATAAATTAATTGTTTAATTTATTTATTTAAATAAGATTAAAATTGTTCTAATTGATTTATTCATAATAGGTTTAATATGGAGAACCTAAAGGGTCACACCATAAAAGGAAGAATAATTATTTAAGAAGTTAATGGCATAATCGTAATAATATGTTAAGTATATTTAATTTAATCTATGGTGATAGAATAAATTAAATAGCTTAATATTTATTATTTAATATTTTAGAAATATTAAATATAAATTAATAAGAGGAATCTTATTAATATTATTACAATTATTATTATTTTAATTTCTAAAAGAGTTTAGGAATTAATTTAATATAAGTACTCTCATTTATTCCTAATAGGATTAGGAGAAAAAATTAATTAAAGGAGTTTAATTAATTATTCCTAATAAGATTAGGGAGCCCATTTAATTAAAAGAGTTTAATTAAAAATACCTTATTTTTAATAGGGTTACTCGATATCTTTATAAGAGGAGTCTTATATCAGATATTAGATATATGTTATTCCAATTGTTGGAGAGTACTCCTTTTCTATAGAGATAGAAAAACTAGGGTTTAGCCAACCACCCATCTTCTTGAATCCTTCTTCTTCCTTAGTGGATCACCTCTAGAGGCCAAACACTTGGGTGGCTAACGTTGATCAAAGGAAGGAACCAAACCCGGTGAATTCAAGTTGAACGCGAAAGGATTTGGAGGTGAACTTGTACACGAGGAAGCTTCGATCTTCAAGGTATGATTTTATTCTTTATCTTTTCGTTTAATTAATAATTGTGCATAAAGGGTGATCCGGGTTTATGGTTTGTAAAATTTTAAAACTCTGATTTTACACGTTTTCGCTTATTTTTGTAATTTGATTGCGTTCTTGAATATTACAAACCTAACAAATATTCCTTACGAATATTGAACGAAGATAATATTCTTTACGAATATTGAACGAAAATAATATTCCTTATGAATATTGAACGAAAATAAAACTCCCTACGAATACGAAAAATAATATCATAAGCGAATATGAAATAAATAATACCCCTTACAATAATAATGACAATATCCCTTGCCATAATAATGACATCCCTTACCTTAAAAGGAAAGTATCCTGATTGGTAGGGTGAGATTATTCTTGAAGAAAACTTGTACTGTTTTCAACACTCAAAGCTTCCTAAAACTCGAAAGAAATACGCTCAATATTATAGAAGAAGAATTCTCTGATTCTGGTGTGATTTTCAATTCTAAACTAAACATCATATTTATAGGAGAATGGTTGGGCACTATTGAAAAATAATAATCACGGACTACACAATGATGATTCACAAGCGTCATCTGAATTTTAAAAAAAAAAATTTATTTTACTATGCAAACACTATTCATAATATAATATAATATATTTTATTTTTTATAAAAAACAATACTTATTATAATATATATATATATATATAATAATAAATTTATTACTCCATCCCGACCAAGGTAAACACCCCCCACCCCACCAAAATAATGTTATATATATATATAAAATAAAACTAAGATAACTTCTACCGATAGTTTTGAAAAATGGGTAAGTGGGGGGTCCAAATAATACGCCAAGCTTACAACAAATACATCATAATAATCCCCTCAATATTTTTAACAACATTTATTCATTAATAATATAACTTGCAATATTAACAACCAGATCATTCACAGGAAAGAGGGGCTTTCTGATAACGATTTCTCCCTATTGGCACGCAATTAGGTGACCAAACCCCTTTCCTCGACAGAACTTTCTGGACATTGTCAATAATGTAAATAATAATATGAATAACTTGTCATCTCAATTATTGATTTAATTATATAAAATATTGTGCAGATGATACTGTGACAATAATAGAATCAATAATGTGAGATATTATGCTGCAAATACTGTAGAAATATTTGAGTATAACTGAGTAACTTCTCACGTAAGCATCAAATATCGTGTGCTACTATGCAACCATGCGTATTACTGTACTTTTATCACCAGATATTTCAACAGTTAACGGTAAAACTTTCGTCGTTATTTTTATAAAAAGATAATTCTGTCATTTTCTAACTCCGATAATAATTTCGTTGTGGGGTCCACCAATGATTGTGTCGTCGTACGAATATTCCCTGTTAAAACGAATATTCTCCGACCAATCGAATATTTTATAACAACATGCTTACTTTGCAAAATTTGTAAATATTACCCACAACTATAACATTATATAAAATCCACACTATAATATTCAAAAATATATTTTGAGAAAAATTAATCTTTATTCATAAAAGTTGGGGTCTTACATTGGTGATCTGCTTTATCCACGTCTCTGCCTTAAGTGGTTTTGGCTTTCCCAAAAACTTCGGTGGTCCCAGCTCCTTGAACTGCTTAGTGATGACCATCTGTGAGTTGTCAGTGTTTCCACCTTCATTTTGGACATGAGTCTCTCTCGCTGATGTTTCAGGAATTATAAAAAGCCTCTAAACATTTCGTCGCTCATCATTTGGTCGGTGTTATTTTTTGCATGAGGATTATTGCCTTCTTGATGCACGTTATCCTGGTTATTGATCATTGGTGACTCAACAGTCTCATGTGCTCCATTGTTTATCTCAACATTTTCAGATGTCATTTTCAAACATTGCCACAAAATAAGGGTTAATTGACATGCCACATATTATCCCTATATTCTGACCGACCAATTTAATAACAAATAAACTTAGGTAGGTCATACTAGCGAAGGATTTACCCGTCTCTCCCCTCCTAGTTCTAGTCTCACATCTCAGCCAGGGATCATATCCTTAAGCTTTGATACCAACTGTGACACCCCCAAAATAGGTATACATCACCCATTCTGAGTTGCCAAATGCATGGTACTACATACAAATACAAACTTAATTATACAACTGTCATTTAAAATACGACAAAACATAGCTGAGAGTTCTAACACGAATATTGTCTTCTAGACAATATCCAAACTCAAATAGAGTGCTCATTAAAATTATTATCATACTATTTTATCAAATAGTGAGGACTATTACAGCCATCATCTCGGACCGTCACTCCATTCCTTAACTAGTCCCGACGACGTTCTCATTTCCTGAAGAGAACAATAAAAGCAAAAGGGTGAGCTCAACTAGCCCAGTAAGAAATATTATCACTAAGATAATGGAGATTAATTATCGTTAGCCTTCAACAGTGTTAAACTAATAGAATACAATAATCAACAAGTTTAACTACAACGGAACAAGCAATTCATTAGAAGAGTCAAGTAGAGTATGAAATCTACTATCTTCCATGATTTAAAAAGTTTATCATCACTTTTATCGCTGAGACTCAGCTTAATAAATAATCCACATCATCGAATTATCCATACACTACGGGCCAATGATATTCATTAGTATCACATCCACGAATTATCCATGCACTACGGGCCAAGGATATTCGTGTTATCACCAATGGTCATGATCATGCCAATAACTGTCCATCAATGCAGTACGGGCCAATGAGGACTTTCACCACATCATTTGTAATATTACATTTCATGATTATACCGAATAATCCCTGGTTATAATCATACCAATCAACAGTCCATCTATGCTTTACGGGCCAAAGATGACTTTCATCACAATATAAGTATGAGGATGATGACAATGATATAAGAATTCAATTAAATGAAAGTAAAGAATAAATTTTTAAGATTTATAATTTAATTTATCCAGAATTCAAAAATGTCCAAATTGTCAACATGATACTGATTTGTGAAGTAAAATTCAAGAATAATATTGTATCAAAAATGATTTGGACCGAAAAGAAATCAACTTTTATTATGAATAGTACTCTGGGTGAATAGTTCCTGAGTGAATAGTACTTCAGGAATAATACCCAGTGAATAGTACCCCGACATGAAAAGATTAAAAATTATCAAGAATGCTCAGAATAATATTTTCATTAAAAGATAGTAGATGAATCACAAATTTAATGGATAGTCTACTAATTTCAAGGAGTATAGAAGCAATACTTTAACAAAATGAGTGTAGAATTCGGAATCTGAAACGAAATAATATTACTTACATACTACATAGTATGGAATAAAATATTATTTCTTACAAATATTTAACAAAAATAGTATCCCTTACCTTAAAAGAAAAGTACTTCTGATTGGTAGGGCGGAAATATTCTTAAAGAAAACTTGTACTGTTTTCTACACTCAAAGCTTCCTAAAACTCGAAAGAAATATACCCAATATTATAGAATAAGAGTTCTCTGATTCTGGTATGATTTTCAATTCTAAACTAAGCATCCTATTTATAGGAGAAAGGATGGGCACTATTTAAGAAAAAACGGACTGCACAGTGATGATTCACGGGCGTCGACTAAATTTTAAAAAAAATTAATTTTCTATACAAACACTATGCAGATACTATGCAAACACTATGCATAATTAAATATAATAACTTCTATTTTTCATTAAAAACAAAACTTATTATAGTATATATATATATATAATAAATTTATTACTCCCTCCCGACCAAGGTAAACACCCCCCACCAAAATAATGTCATATATATATATATATATAACAAAATAGAGATAACTTCTACCGATTATTTTGAAAAATGGGTAAATGGGGGGTCCAAATAATACGCCAAACTTACAACAAATACATCATAAAAATTCCCTCAATATTTTTAACAACATTTATTCATTAATAATATAACTTGCAATATTAACAACCAGATCATTCCTAGGAAAGAGGGGGTTTTCGATAAGGATTTCTACCTATTGGCGCGCAATTAAGTGACCAACCCCCTTTACTTGACAGAACTTTCTAGACATTTTCAATAATGCAAATAATAATATGAATAAATTGTCATCTCAATTATTGATTTAATACTATTAAATATTGTGTAGATGGTATTGTGACAATAATTGAATCAATAATGTGAGATATTATGCAGCAAATATTGTAGCAATAATTGAGTATAACTGAGTGACTTCTCACATAAGCATCAAAAATCTTGTGCTACTATGCAACCACGCGTATTACTGTACTTTTATTACCGGGTATTTCAATAGTTAACGGTAAAAACTTTCGTTGTTATTTTTATAAAAACATAATTCTGTCATTTTCTAACTCTGACAATAATTCCGTTGTGGGGTCCACCAATGATTGTGTCGTCGTACGAATATTTTCTGTTAAAATGAATATTCCCCGACCAATCGAATATTTTATAACAACATGCTTACTTTGCAAAATTTATAAATATTACCCACAACTATAACATTATATCAAATCCACACCATAATATTCAAAAATATATTTCAAGAAAAATTAATCTTTATTCATAAAAGTTGGGGTCTTACACCGGTAACTCCCAAACCAGACGGCGTTAGGGCACCAGGTGTGAAGACACTCCTCAGGCTTAATTGCTCGAGTAACCTAGACCACGATTCGGATCTGCTCAAGTTTTATCCTTTTCTTTTTTCAATGCTCGTTTTCTTAGGCGCTAAGTTACCCATGTAACGAGCATTGTGTCAATGACTCTCAAACCAGATGGCTTCAGGGCACCAGGTGTAAAGACACCCTTTAGGCTTTAATAACTCGATCAACCTAGGTCACGATTCGAGATATTAGGCTTACGACTTATATTTTATCATTTCATTAATTACCATTATTTTTGTTAACTTCATACCCCACAACTAAGAGTCAGGGCAATCTCAAAGTGCTGACATGTATATGAGGTTAAGTCTGTTCCAAATAGAGCTTTAAATTAGGATGTCGTGTCTAATCAAAAGGTTGAATAACCTTAATTCTCTAATTGTTCCCGTGATTCTTGCTCCACGGACGCTTATCATAATTAATCTCATTCATAACAAATTAAGAAAAAAATTTCTATTTTAAAATCTTTTTCTAAGAATATTTAACATGTATATTATCGCTAATGCATGTAAATGGAGACTGAAAGCACATAAGGAGATGAAAGAGTCATACCTCACATTTGAATTATTTATTATGAGAAAAGTATGATTGGAAAAGACCACATGATCATACCGGATCACCAATAAAATGATATGAGGGAAGCTCTGATGATGATGGACCATGCTAATGATGCCTGTAACGATCGAGAAACTTTTAATTTAATTTAAATATTTATTGAATTAAATAAATATTTTAAATAATTTATTTATTAAGGAAAACAAATAATATATAGATGAATTATGGTGAATTAATTTAGCAACTAAATTAATTAATGTTAATTGAATTGAATAATGATAATGTTATTTGAAGGAATTAATTTAAGAAAATAATTAAATTAAATCAATTGCTTAATATTTAAGAAGATAATTAAATTAAATGAGTTGTTTGATTTAAAGGAAATAAATAAATTAAATAAAGTAATGTGTCTAATTTATTAATTAAATTAGATATATAATTATTTACTAATTATAAGATATAATGATAATAAGAATTTTATTATTATTATAAGTTATTTAAATCGACTAAATTAAAGTTATATAAATTAACTAAATTAAAAGAGTGACAATTGGAGACTATATAATATAATAATATAAAAATAATTTAGTTTATAAAGTGGTTTGGTAGCCAAACAAGGCCTTATAGCCTTTGGCATTATTCAACTGTCGTCTTTTTATTTTTCTAACTGAAAGACTACGTGGGGGGGTGGCCATGTTATTTCTACGCATTTTTTTCTCTTAAGGCTAGTTATCAGTATAGTGCGAGAGAAGGTTTGGAGAGAAAAACACGAGTATTGAGAGTGAGAAATTGAGAGGGAATCTCTGAGGTTTCAAGAGGAAGGACGGGATTTCTAAACCTTGTTATCATCTTTTGCTAGCATATAATCAAGGTATAACCTACTTTAATTTTAACTATTAAGTTTTGATATTGTTGTTGGAAGTATGTGGAATTCTTGTTGAAAATAGATTAATATGTATTATTTTTTTTAGAATCTGTTATTATCAATATATATATATATATATATATGTGTGTGTGTGTGTGTGTGTGTGTGTAATTATTGGTTGCCATACACGTGAAATTGGGTTTGAGGAAGGAAATTGAAATAACAGTGTTATGTTCTCATTATATGACATTAGAAAGTACAAAAAATTGATGCTCTATTTGTGTAATAATCTGTAATTTGTTGGTGGATTATGATAATATATTAAGAAACGAAAACAATGTAGTTCGAATCATGACAATTGATCAAGAAACGAGTTTGGGGCAATCAAATTCGTTAAAAGTATAAAAATGAGAAAATTTGGGAAAAATATAGTTTTGATTCTTCAAAATGGAGTTTATATAATGTTTTGTGTGTAGAATGATGTTTAGCATGTGTAACTATAGTATGTCAAAGTTTTAGATGTTGAATTTGGGAGAAATTCTGTAGAGTTAGGTTTTTTGGCCAAAGCAGAGTCTATTTCGAGCTTCGCAAAATCTGGGCCCGAAAGCTATCGCATGCAGCGCTTTACTGCACAGCCTGTGATTGTCGTCTTGTATACTGACATTTGGCGTGGTAGGCGATAGCCTAAGTATATTACTCGTCTTGTCATATGAATAGCGATCATGACAAATGAAGTGCGCTTAATTGCAGATCATTTGTAACAGACTTATATTAGTTTAGCATGCATGTTAAGGATATTAAAACATAAAGTGGACTATAATAACATATTGTAAGATGTTGTAATTCAAAGTGTGAAGATTTTAAGTAATTATTTAAATAAGTTATATAATGAGCCAAATGTGATGTTTTCAAAAGTTAAATATAAATGATAAGGTTCATAGTGTGATTTCAGATTTGTTAAGTGTTAACCTAAATGGTTAAGTACTAGGTTGGGGTTATGACCTAAATGATGGTTTAATACCCATAGTGTTAATATTCACACAACTAATTATTGTTGCAATTGTAATGATGTATGTAGGGTAATTGGAGATTATTTTACACTTGTGTAGATTACAAACAAGGCAAGTTCTCTAACACTACTTTCATAATTGTGCAAGTTTCTAAACATAAACTTTCATTGAGCAAGACTATTGATTCTATTTTTATATACATTGAACAAGCTCATGTAACATAATTCGTGACATCGAATAAGTTTTACATTCTCATTTATTGTTATTGTTATTCAAAACGTATATTGTTCTAAAACATTGATTCAAAGGAGATTGTTCTACTTCTTTGAACATAGTACTTTGCATGTGTATCATGTTTATTTAGTTATATATTGTTAATATCCGATGACTTTGATAGCCTTGTTCAGTTATACACTCTTGTATTAAACCTTTATTGTTGGAATTTGAATAAGTGTTCTAAAATTCTAGAAACACTGATAAGCTAGTTCCAAACTAAATTTTCTTTAGTGCGGAAATTCTAAATTCAAACTGAGACGAACAACCCTAACATAGGGGATTTTGTACGTGTAACGTTTAGATATTTGTGCACAATACATGGTACAAAGGGCTGATCCCCCTGAGTACGTTAAGAAGAATCTATACAGTCTAATGACTATTAAGGTTAAGGTAATAATACCTAAACACCGTGGAGATAGTTCGTGGTCTTAAGACCCTCAGATAATTAAAGTTCGAACTTGTTTTCTATTTTGATTCGTAGGACAAGTTCTTTATTATTTAGTATTCGTTGTTCACTCTCATGTTGTTATTATACTATCTTTATGTCAGTGGTCAGTGAGCAATTATTTGCTCACTCTTGCAATTAAACAATGCAACTAAAGTCGAAAGAGGTGATGATCCATCTACTAGCAAGGGAAAGGGCAAGATGTCTAAGTGATGAAGAATTAGTTAAAGTTTATTTAAATGCATGAATTTATAAGACTTGTTTTATTTTATAATGTATTCCGCAAACTGATGTAATAATTTTAAGGTTAGATTACCTGGGATTATATATGAGATGATGTAACCCTTTAATGGGAAAGGTTATTATTTAAATTATTTAATGTTTTATCCTTTATTATGGGTAGTTAGATGTATTTATTTTGATAGTGAGCACCAAATTCGGTGGAAATGAAGTACCCGGATTTGGGGGTGTCACGGGTTGGTATCAAAGCTTTAGGTTATGAACCTTAGGTGGGGAAACCTTAGGAAGTAGCCTTTAAGAAGTTAGAAAATATAGATGTGATTAACTCTTATCGAGTTTTAAGGAATGGATTGAGGTATCCATTGAAGTTAAATAATAAAAGACATTATGTGCTATGTGTTAATAACTTATGTGCTCACGAGTATCAAAAATACTAAGTAAAAATTAAAATATTTTGTTGTCAGGATGTCTGACGAAGGAGGATCCAGTCCAGCTAGAGAGGTGATACCTCAGGTACCTAGAGATGACGAACCCTGGGATATTCATGTTGTGTGGGAACAGTTGATCCCGGAGGATGAGCCTGTGACCGATCTCGAGGAGGATAGTCCTGAGGAGGTAGAGGAGGATGATGATGAGGAGGATCCTGTGGAGTTTCCACCAAACTCTGTATCAGCTGAGATGTATGATGCTTTGTATGATCGTAACATAGAGTTACATGATAATTTTGAGGAGCTGAAGGAGATGGTTGAGATACATCATGTTGCGTTGGAGCAGAAGGATGTAGAGATTCAGGAACTTGATTCAAAACTTGGAAACACAGAATGGGATTTAGTTCATACCAAGGGTCAGCATGAAGACATGTTGGTAGTGAACGAGAAGATGAAGACTGACATGGAGAAGTTGAAAGATGACTTCAAGGAGGAATCAACTAAGCGTACAAGGGCAGAGGACGCTTGGATGAAGGCGGCTCAACGTTCAGACCGTGCTGACGCTAAAGTTTAAGTGAAGAAAGCCAAGATGAAGGAGATGGATTATGCTTTTAATTCTGTGATTGATAGGGCCCTGGATCGAGTCCATTATTACCCACCTCAGTTTGAAGACTCGCCGTGGTTCGTGATGGATCGTAGGACGGCGTACCGTATCATGGAGGAAGAGCGTCGAGAGGCCTTACGACGTCTTAATAAGCCTAGATAGAATAAGAGTTATAATAATATGAGGTTAATTATGTGAATAAATAAGTTGTGAATCCCTTATTTTGAGATAAATAAAGGGATAGTATGAGTATGTAATCCTGAAACTGGTTTAGTTCAGGAAAGTGGATGTTTATAGCAGATATGTTATCTTTGGTATGTTTAAAACATTATGAATGAATAAAATATTAGAGTTTATTTGAAATGTTATGTGTTATAGCTTTAATCATGGAATGTTTAAGTTAAACTTCAAATACCCAAGAAGTTGAGTAATGAACTAATAAGCGTATATTTTAACAGAAAATGCCTCCTAGAAGAAGACAACCAGGTCAACAAACACCTCTTGAGGGGTCTACTAATAATAACAATGAGACCAACGCTAATCCAGTTCAGCAGTTGGTAACTTTGTAGACGGAAGCACTTACGAATCATCTGCAAGCTCAAGTTATGACTTTCAAGGAATTCAAAGCGGTTGGACCACCAGAGTTTCAAGGGTCTATGAATCTAGTGGAAGCCCAAACCTGGATCATGGAAATGGAGAAGGTGTTCGACATTGCTAGAGTTAATGAAGATCAGAAGACTGCGTTCGCAACGTTCATGCTGAAGTCCGAAGCTAGCTACTGGTGGCAAGTAAATAAGATTTGTGGAGGACAAAGAGTGATAGCGTGAGATAGATTCAAGGAAATGTTTTTCGAAATGTACTTTCCAGCGAGTTCTCGGAATCAGTTGGAAGTGCAATTTCTTGAGTTGAAGCAAAGAACAATGACGGTACCGGAATATGCTACGAAGTTTAATGAGTTGGCAAGGTTTGCCACATATCAAGTCAACACTGATGAGCGTAAAGCAAGGGGATTCGAACAAGGATTGAAGCCCTGGCTTTACAACAAGGTTTCAATGTTCCAGTTAATACATTTGTGGCTGTACTGGAAAAGGCAATCATCGCAGAAGGTGGAAGCGATGCCTTGACCAAGTATAATCAAGAACAAAAGAAGAGGAAGAATGATAGTGAAAATAAGGCTGGTGGAAGTAATGTTGGAAGTAAAAATCAGAAGAGGAAGTGGAACGAGAATTCGACTACGGGAGGACAGCAGGGAAGTCAGCAGAAGAAAAAGTTTGAAGCTTGTGCTACTTATGGAAAGAATCATACTGGGGTATGTTTGAAGGGAAAGCGAGTGTTTTTCAACTATGGTTAGGGGGGACACATTGCACTGAATTATTTTAGCCCGAAGAAAGGAGCTTGTTTTACCTGCGGTTCAAAGGATCACATGGCTCGTGATTGCCCTAAAAAGCCAACGGGGAGTGCAAGTGGAGGAAAAGGAAACAACAACGGTGTTGGTGAATTGACTATCACTGGACCAGCTCAGTCAAGCCGACCTAATGCGAGAACTTTCAATATGACCATGCAGGATGCGGTTCAGTCTAAGGATGTGGTGTCAGGTATCATTTTGATTAATGGTATTAATGTTTATGTACTGTTTGATTCGGGTGCTACTTGTTCATTTACATCCGATGAATTTGCTCAAAACTTAGATTTACCTCAGGAAGAATTAGATTATCCTTTGAGCATAGAGATTGCAAATAGGGAAGTGATTCCTGTTAGATTCATATATAAGAATTGTAGAGTGGTTATAAGGGGTCAAGAAATGAGGGTAGACTTGATACCAATTAGACTTGGTGAATTTGATGTTATCCTAGGAATGGATTGGTTATTCAATCACGGAGCAGTAATTGATTACCAAAGAAAGTGTGTTAACCTTATGACTCCGTCAAAGGTTGTGTTCTATGGCAATAAATCACCTCGACAAGCGAGTTGTCTGACGGTGATGCAAGCAAAGAAGTTGTTAAGACAAGGATGTGTAGGATACTTAGCCTACATAGTTGATACACAGAAAAAAAGTGCGTAGTTAGAAGAGATACCGATCATAAGAGATTTTGCAGACGTATTTCCAAACGATTTGTCGGGTCTTCTGCCATATCGACAAATTGAGTTCGTGATTGATTTAGTACCAGGAACAGGCCCGATATCTAAGGCACCATATAGAATGGCCCCGGTAGAGATGAAAGAGTTGATGGAGCAACTACAAGAATTGCTCGACAAGAAGTTTATCCAGCCGAGCGTATCGCCATGGGGAGCGCTGATTTTATTTGTTAAGAAGAAGGATGGATCGATGCGGCTCTACATTGATTACCGAGAATTAAATAAGGTCACGATTAAAAATAAGTATCCGTTACCAAGAATCGATGACCTGTTTGATCAACTGAAGGGTGCGAGGTATATTTCAAAGATAAATTTGAGGAGTGGTTATCATCAACTGAAGGTGAGGCCAGAAGACGTACCGAAGACGACATTCAAAACTCGGTATGGTCTTTACGAGTTTCTTGTTATGTCTTTTGGTTTAACTAATGCACCTGCAGCGTTCATGGACTTGATGAACAGGGTGTTTAAACCATTCCTAGATAAATTTGTGGTGGTGTTTATTAATGATATATTGGTGTATTCCAAGGCCAAGGAAGAACATGTGGAACATTTAAGGGTGACGTTGGAAACGTTGAGAAAAGAGAAGATGTACGCTAAGTTTTCAAAATATGAATTTTGGATAGAACATGTATAGTTTCTAGGACACGTTATTGATAAGGACGGAATTTCGGTAGATCCATCAAAAGTTGAAGCTGTAGTAAACTGGGATCAGCCGAAGACACCGTCAAAGATAAGGAGTGTTTTAGGGTTGGCAGGTTACTATAGGCATTTTATTCAGGACTTTTCTAAGATTGCGACCCCGTTAACGAATTTAACCAAGAAGGCAGTTAAGTTTGTTTGGACGGAGAAGTGTGAGGAAAGTTTTCACGAATTTAAAAAGAGGTTAAGTACAGCACTTGTGTTGTCATTGTTAGGTTTGTAATATTCATAACGCAATCAAATTGCAAAAATAATGCGGAAGCGTGTAAAAATCAGAGTTTAAAAATTTACAAACCATATACCCGGATCACCCTTTATGCACAATTATTAATTAAACGAAAAGATAAAGAATAAATCATACCCTTGAAGATCGAGCTTCCTTAGGTACAAGTTCACCTCCAAATCCTTTCGCGTTCAATCTTGAATCCACCGGGTTTGGTCCCTTCCTTTGATCAACGTTAGCCACCCAAATGTTTGGCCTCTAGAGGTGATCCACCAAGGAAGAAGAAAATTCAAGAAGATGGGTATTTGGCTCACCCTAGTTTTCTATCTCTATAGAAAAGGCATACTCCCAACAACTTGGAATTATTACGTACTTTGTTAAAGTCAACAACCTATACCACCCATAATAAGACTCCTCTTATTAATAGATGTGGGCAACCCACCTTAACAATTAAGGAATTGGGTTTTATTTATTTAATTAAATTCTTTTAATTAATTAAGCTCCCTAATCTTATTAGGGATAATTAATTAAACTCCTTTAATTAATTTTCCTTCCTAATCCAATTAGGAATAAATGAGAGTACTTATATTAAATTAATTCCTAAACTCTTTTAGAAATTAAAATAATAATAATTGTAATAATATTAATAAGACTCCTCTTATTAATTTATATTTAATATTTCTAAAATATTAAATAATAAATATTAAGCTATTTAATTTATTCTATCACCATAGATTAAATTAAATATACTTAACATATTATTACGATTATGCCATTAATTTCTTAAATAATTATTCTTCTTTTATGGTGTGACCCTTTAGGTTCTCCATATTAAATAGGTTGTGAATAAATCAATTAGAACAATTCTAATCTTATTTAAATAAATAAATTAAACAATTAATTTATTTAAATAATATTTATTCTACAATAGGGATAAAGCCTCCTAGCGATCAGCGACTTTCCGGATAATATAGATTTCAACATTAATCATAAAAGAACCTTTGAGTAAATAGTTAAAATACAATTCAATCCTTCCACCATACAATGTCCCAATTAAATATAAGACATGGAATTATCATCAAGTCTTATTTTATTTAAGTATATGTATTTCGATCCTTAAATGCACAACTCAAATAATGCAAATTAGAAACTCCTTTCTAATTTCATTACTCGCGCCGCCAATAACTCTTTGGGTTGTCATTTATCGAATCACATAGGACATTTCTCTTCTTTTATTAGAAGTGGTAGATTCTTTATTGATCATACATTATCTCCATGTACAACTTATTATACCCAAGCATACCCTTTGATATACCCTAAGGGTCTTAAGGAATAAGTCAAAGTATAACTCATCATACACAAGATACTATGATGATCTCAAGTCAAGGATTACTTGTACTACTATCACTACAGAATTCCTATTGACAGGCAAATAAAACTCCATTAGGTATTCCTTAGCGAGCCACGTTCAGTGAACTTATTCTCTAATAAGCACCTACAAACTTGCTTTAGTGTCTCCACACAAATGATCATGAGATCAATCATCCTCATCCAATGAAAGCAACAACGTATGTACCAATCTATCCGGATTCACTAATCCCCAATTTAGTAATCCAATGATTGGGAACTATTTTAGTTTTAAGCTTTCTAAGAATTTAGATCTCATTAGAATGATCATCATCATTATTCTAAAAGCATTGCTTAAAACTATGGGTTTATCACATATTATAAAACAGCATCATGTAGATAATTAAAAGCCTTTAATAAATGAATACTTTTATTAATAAATGAATAAGATTGTTACAAAGTATATGCTTTATCATCAAACATGATTGGCTTGTATGCATACTACTTTCAATCTCCCACTTGCACTAAAGCCAATCGCCATTGTATCTTATACTCTTCTTCTCTAAGTGGCGATTATCCCTTTGTTGGATAAGCTTTAGTTAATGGATATGTAATATTGTTCTTGAGAGTCCACTATCTCTATAGTGATTTCCCATCTTTCAATGATTCTAATAATCAAATGAAAGTGCCACAACACATGTTTAGATCCAAGATGAGACTTAGGAACTATTCCTAGTTACGTAATGAACTTTTAATCCAAACAATCAACTTGCGACTTCATTTATAGCTATATACTTTGTCTTTATCACTAAACCAACAACTCTTTGCTTTGTTTGGAACCTTTCCAATTCAACGCACTAACTATTCAAGGTAACACTTTACCTTAAAGTGGATTTTCGTCAAATCTTAGTGCATACGAAAAACTTGAGTGCGTAAAGCCCTCTAGTTTTAATTCGGACCCACCATAAATATGCTCACATCCTTAGTGCCGGTTAAGAACTTTAAGATGTTTTCAATGTCTTACAATGATCTTCTCCGAATATGGTGACCGATCAACATCGGGTCTCGTACATTTCATTGCATACATGATTGTCACTCATGCAATCTCTCTTCTTTGGAGTCTATGGGGACTATTAAGAGAGATACACTCCATGGCTCATCAACATGAGACATCTCTTGGAGTTTGCCATGCTAAACGACTTTAACATCAAATGAATATACATTCTTGGGTTAAGTTGAGCATCCTTTTAAATCTATCTATATAGATTTTATCCCCAATTAAGATACTCTTCCCAAATCATTCGTGGAGGAATTTTTAGACAACTTTATCTTTACTGATTGTAGCATTGGTATGTCATTCCTTATCCGTAGTATATCAACATATAGTACTAGGAATGTCACGATGCTCCCACTGACCCTTTTGTACACACTAGGTTCATTCTTATTTTTTATAAAATCAAACTCCTTTGATTGCCCCATCAAAATGAATGTTCCATTTTGAGAATATTGCTTCAATCAATTTCTCTGAGTGTCTACAACTCTTAACTCATCGTATGTAACTGGATCATCATCTTCTATGATGCGTACCTCATCATCATCATCTATGATGAATCCATACCTCCTAGGTATCTTCGGTACTATTCCAGATTTACGATTCGGTCGTGGTACAATAGGTCTATCTATAGGTTCCTCTTATTTGACTTATAGTGTTTTGTGGTTCTTGAACTTTTCAAGATCTATTATCCTCCCACTAGCCCCTTTTAATGATAAACACCTTTATCTTAGAAGGCAGGGTGTTTCGCAATAAACACCTTTTGCTAAGTAGGATTATAGAACACATACCCTAAACTTACTTTAGGATGTCCCACAAATCGATACATGTCAAATCTTGTCCCAAGCTTATCCTTCGAAACATTTTCACATAAGTTGGACAACCCCTTAACTTAACATACTTAAGATTAGGAATCCTCCTTGTCCATAACTTTTATGGAGTCTTGGGGCCGGATTTTGAGGTTACCTTTTCGTAGATATGCAACCATTTCTAGGACATTATCCCAGAAGGATACTGGAATGTCGGTAAAATCATTATGGATCGTACCATGTCCAACAAGGTATGATTTTTCCTTTCAGATACATCAATCAATTATTGCGTATCTGGAGGCGTCCATTAATGAGAAAACCATTTGAGATGATCTAAAAACTTATTGCACAAATATTTATTCCTTGATCTAATCAATGAATCTTAATACTTTGCAAATTTGTTTCACTTACGAATTCTTTGAACCTTTCAAATAATTCACACTTGTATTCAACAAATACACACATTCAACTCTTTGAATGATCATTTCCTTTTCTTGTACTAGTTTGTTCAATTTTCAAAATTATTTTTCACGTAAGTCAAGTATACAAAATTTATTAAGTAATATTCGAGTTCTATACAAAACATTATTATTATAAATAGAACAACAATTGTTCTTAATTATAATACCAAAGATTTCATTGTCCAACAATAAATTGGAAATAATATTTTTAACAAGAATTGGAATACAATAACAACTTATTGACTTAATAGATTTGCCCGTAGGCAGTGCTAAACTATAAGTTCCTATGGCTAATATGGCAACCTTTGCTTCATTTTCCACACATAGGATTACTTATATTTGTTTAGCTTTCTACTTCTGTTTGGTCCTTTCATAAATCTATATTTATGATAACCAAAGTCGGTATCCAATACCCAAGTAGAACCTTGACTTAAAGAAAAATTTATTTTAAATCATGAACAAATTTGTATTTGTAACCGAGACTTCACTAAGCTTCTTTGGTTAGCCTCTGCAAGATACTTCTCGTAGTTTCTTTCCAGTGTCCAGGCTTATTGCAGTGGAAGAAAACTCCTTTGCTATCCATATCAGTTTTGTTCTTATTATCCTTTGTTTTTGCCTTTCTATTTACCTTCTTAGAATCGTTCTTCTTTTCAGAAGATTCTTTGGCCCCTACCAGTAAGACATCGTCTTTCTTGGTTGGAAAGTGACTCTCAACATTTTTCAATATGTTAAGCAAATCAGCGAGGCTGATATCTAGCTTGTTTATATGAAAAATTTATAACAATTGTGAAAAGAGTCCGGGAGTGAGTGCAAGATCCAATCTTGGCTCAACTCTCCATCCATGACAAAACCAGTTGTCTTAATTGATCAATCAAATTGATAATGTTAAGAACTTTTTATCTGTATTTATAGTGCCATTGGCCATTCTAGATCGGAAGAGCTCCTTAGATGTCGATATCTATCGGCCCTACTTTCCTCACCATCAACTACTTGATGTGCGGGAATATAGTAGAAGCATCCATAGTTTCATCTTGACATTTGAAGCTCGTTACTCATAGATGCAAGCATGATGCATTGAGCCAATTTGTGCATCATCTTGCCACTTTCTAAAAGTAGCAATGTCTTCCTCGGAGGCATTCTTTGCAACCATTTGAGGATAGGCGTATTAAGGATATAAGATAGCTTTTCGATTATGAGAACTATTCTCAAATTCCTTAACCAATCCGTTTAATTGATTCCGATTAATTTAGCATCTAATATGCTTGTGATGATAGTAATTTTAGACATTGTAAAATTACGTAAATGAATTTGTAATTAACAACATTTTAACATACATTCTTTTATTAATTACCAAAATAAATTAGGTCTTGTTTTAAATTGGTATCTCCCACTATTTTCTTCAAACTATATTACCCTCACTTATATAGTTCGGCAAAATCTAATTAAAGATCTGCTAGTGAGAATAAGGATCCCATTTCAAATGTATATAGCCTTGTGGTGACACAACAAACTATATATAAATAAATAGGTAGACAACTTTTGTCAATTACATCAACTATGCAACTCCTTGTATTTTGCCTCTTAGATTATTTTGATCAGTGGTGGCACATCGAATCAAAATTATCCAAGTTAAGTCCGACCTAGCACTCCATATATTCAAAAAAAGAAAAATATCATCCTTGTGGTGACACAACAAAACAATATTGTTCAATTTTCTTTATAAGCATCAAATGTGATAAATTAACATCTTAAATACTTAATACTTGCCTTGTGGTGACACAACAAACTCATATTAAATATTTAATACTCTATTAATTTTATCATCTTAGAAGGCGACGTTCGATATTTCAAATATCTTTGAACGCTTAGGACTTAATATAAAAATTGAGGGGTTTGTTATTAATTTGTCTCATCTTGTTTTTAGCATGCACATATATATATATATATAAAATACGCGTCATATTAATGAACATGCGAAGCATGTTTGCATAATATATAATATATATAGTATAAGCATGCACATATAGAATACTATATTCTACTACCGGATTGATTATGGACTTTTATTTTAGTTTGGTTCACTAGAGCCACCAAGTGAACCAAAAGGTCAAACCCTAGGGTGCAAGAAATAATATTTAAATATAACTATTACATTTAAACCGGGCTCCATTACAAAGCGGGTCTTCGCGCCTCCTTGCTCCTTGATCCTTGATCTCTAATTCTTCAAAATTAATTCTAACTATTCCTATTACAAAACTATTTTAAAATAAATAGAAACCTTGATCGTGATCGAGGGAAGTACATAGGAGGAAGATAGAATTTATATTTAGAAAAATTAGAGAAGGCGAATCTGTGAGACCCCATTTAATAAAACCCATACATTCGTGCATCCAACTAAAATAAAATCCAATCGCATTGGTCGATAGTCCATAATCAATCCCATTTATTATCATACACGTCACCATATGCATCGATAAATAACATTCATCTCATGAATAATAAACATTTAATATATATATTGATATCATTTAATGGGCAACTTTAGTTAGTATAAAATCTATTTTGAATCAAAATAAACTCCTTTATTTTAATCCAAATTTAAATCAAAATAAAACTATTTTATTTTAATTTATCTAATTTTGAATAAAATAAACTATTTTATTTTAATCAAAATTTTAATCAAAATAAACTCCTTTATTTTAATTAATTATGGAATCCAATTCCATGTAATAAAAAAATCTCTAATTAAAATAAACTCTTTTATTTTAATTAATTATGGAATCAATTCCATGTAAAAAAAATATTAAAGGAAACACGGATTATCTTTTCCTATTCACAAATAAACTCCTTTATTTTGAATAATATGAAATCTTATTTCATATTTAAATAAACTCCTTTATTTAAGGAAACACGGATTTTCTTTCCTATTCACAAATAAACTCATTTATTTTGAATAATATGAAATCTTATTTCATATTTAAATAAACTCCTTTATTTAAGGAAATTAGGATTCTCTTTCCTATTCACAAATAAACTCTTTTTTATTTTAAATAATATGAAATCTTATTTCATATCTAAACAAACTCCTTTATTTAAGGAAAGATGGATTTACTTCCCTATTCACAAATAAACTCCTTTATTTTAGGAAAAATAAAATCCAATTTCAACTCCAATTAGTTATTATGGAATCCAATTCCAATTCTAATTAGTTAGCATGAAATTCTAATTTTAAAATTAAAATAAACTCTCTTATTTTAATATTAAAATAAACCTTTTATTTTAAAATTAAAATAAACTTTTATTTTAATTATAAAATAATTAAAATATATATATATATATATATATATATAAATATATATATATATATAATATTTTGATTATATATATATATTATATATAATATAAATTATGTTATATATATATATATATATATATATAATATATAATTATATATATATATATATATATATATATATATATATATTATGAAAAATGCATGTGTCTGGCTTCCCTGTTGTATTACGTGAAATTGATTTTACATGACCATATGTTTTTTTTTTTTTTTTTTTTTAATTTTAAGACACCATAATGACTTTTTAGAAATCCACTTAAAACATTTTACATGCAAATCACGTGATCTCAAGTAACTTTATTAATGCATGCTCCTTTTATAATAAACCGTACATGCTCCTTTTATAATAAAACTTTTTTTTTTTTTAATTTTATACAATTAAATTATGCCCAATTAAATTGTTCTAAACACATATCAATATAATATCAAATTAAAACAATTAATAATTCGCATAAAGGTTTGGCTCTGATGCCATTGTTAGGTTTGTAATATTCATAACGCAATCAAATTGCAAAAATAATGCGGAAGCGTGTAAAAATCAGAGTTTAAAAATTTACAAACCATATACCCGGATCACCCTTTATGCACAATTATTAATTAAACGAAAAGATAAAGAATAAATCATACCCTTGAAGATCGAAGCTTCCTCAGTACAAGTTCACCTCCAAATCCTTTCGCGTTCAATCTTGAATCCACGGGTTTGGTCCCTTCCTTTGATCAACGTTAGCCACCCAAATGTTTGGCCTCTAGAGGTGATCCACCAAGGAAGAAGAAAATTCAAGAAGATGGGTATTTGGCTCACCCTAGTTTTCTATCTCTATAGAAAAGGCATACTCCCAACAACTTGGAATTATTACGTACTTTGTTAAAGTCAACAACCTATACCACCCATAATAAGACTCCTCTTATTAATAGATGTGGGCAACCCACCTTAACAATTAAGGAATTGGGTTTTATTTAATTAATTAAATTCTTTTAATTAATTAAGCTCCCTAATCTTATTAGGGATAATTAATTAAACTCCTTTAATTAATTTTCCTTCCTAATCCAATTAGGAATAAATGAGAGTACTTATATTAAATTAATTCCTAAACTCTTTTAGAAATTAAAATAATAATAATTGTAATAATATTAATAAGACTCCTCTTATTAATTTATATTTAATATTTCTAAAATATTAAATAATAAATATTAAGCTATTTAATTTATTCTATCACCATAGATTAAATTAAATATACTTAATATATTATTACGATTATGCCATTAACTTCTTAAATAATTATTCTTCCTTTTATGGTGTGACACTTTAGGTTCTCCATATTAAAGCTAGGTTATGAATAAATCAATTAGAACAATTCTAATCTTATTTAAATAAATAAATTAAACAATTAATTTATTTAAATAATATTTATTCTACAATAGGGATAAGCCTCCTAGCGATCAACGACTTTCCGGATAATATAGATTTCAACATTAATCATAAAAGAACCTTTGAGTAAATAGTTACTGAAACAATTCAATCCTTCCACCATCTGATGTCCCAATTAAATATAAGACATGGAATTCTTTGTCAAGTCTTATTTTATTTAATTATATGTATTTCGATCCTTAAATGCACAACTCAAATAATGCAAATTAGAAACTCCTTTCTAATTTCATTACGCCGCCAAGGACTCTTTGGGTTGTCATTTATCGAATCACATAGGACATTTCTCTTCTTTTTATTAGAAGTGGTAGATTCTTTATTGATCATACATTATCTCCATATACAACTTATTATACCCAAGCATACCCTTTGATATACCCTAAGGGTCTTAAGGAATAAGTCAAAGTATAACTCATCATACACAAGATACTATGATGATCTCAAGTCCAAGGATTACTTGTACTACTATCACTACAGAATTCCTATTGATGAACAAATAAAACTCCATTAGGTATTCCTTAGCGAGCCACGTTCGGTGAACTTATTCTCTAATAAGCACCTACATACTTGCTTTAGTGTCTCCACACAAATGATCATGAGATCAATCATCCTCATCCAATGAAGCAAGTTAGCGTATGTACCAATCTATCCGGATTCACTAATCCCCAATTTAGTAATCCAATGATTGGGAACTATTTTAGTTTTAAGCTTTCTAAGAATTTAGATCTCATTAGAATGATCATCATCATTATTCTAAAAGCATTGCTTAAAACTATGGGTTTATCACATATTATAAAACAGCATCATGTAGATAATTAAAAGCCTTTAATAAATGAATACTTCTTATTAATAAATGAATAAGATTGTTACAAAGTATATGCTTTATCATCAAACATGATTGGCTTGTATGCATACTACTTTCAGTCATTGTCTTATGATACAGGAAATTTTGTGGTGTATAGTGACGCATTGCATAAAGGACTAAGTTGTGTGCTTATGTAGAATGACAGAGTTATTGCGTATGCATCACGTCAGTTGAAAGATTACGAGAAGGGGTATCCGACTCATGACTTAGAGTTGGTTGCGGTAGTGTTTGCCCTGAAGATTTGGACACATTATCTTTACGGAGAGAGGTGTGAGATATATACTGACCATAAAAGTCTGAAGTATATCTTTACACAAAAAGATTTGAACATGCGACAAAGAAGATGGTTGGAGCTGATCAAAGACTATGACTGCGAGATTTTCTATCATCCCGGAAAAGCGAATGTTGTTGTTGATGCCTTAAGTGGGAAGGGACGAGAGAAGTTAATGTTGTTGACTGCTCAGGAGAAGTTAGTGTCGAAAATGGTTAAAATGGAGTTGGAAATTAGATATCCGACAGAATTCGATGAAAAGTTGTTCCAGATGGGAAACAATTCAACATTGGTCGATAAGGTGAAAAATGCATAACTTCAGGATGAAGACTGCAAAAAGATAAAACAGAAGATATCTGAAGGGGAGGAAAGCAAATTCAAAATCGATTCGGAAGGGTTACTTCGATTCAAAGGGAGAATTTGGGTTCCGCTAGTACCAAAAGTTAAAGAGGAAATTTTGAATAAAGCTCACAACTCACGATATTCGATTCACCCTAGAAGTACGAAGATGTACCAAAATCTTAGACATCATTTTTGGCGGCTGAATATGAAGAGGGATGTGGCTGAATGCGTGGCAAAATGTTTAACATGTCAGAAAGTCAAAGCTGAACATCAAAGGCCAAGCGGATTATTACAACCATTAGAGATACTAGAATGGAATGGGAGCATATCACAATGGATTTTGTGGTAGGTCTTCCAACGACTCAAAAAGGTTATGACGCCTTTTGGGTGATTGTTGATCGATTGACGAAGTCGACACACTTTTTACCGATCAAGATTCAATTTACCCTAGATCGGTTAGCAAAATTATACGTTAAGGAAATTATTTCAAGACACGGTGTACCTGTGTCCATTGTGTCAGACAGAGATCCACGTTTCACATCAAATTTCTGGAAACGATTACAAGAATGTTTGGGAACACAGCTGAGAATGAGCACAGCGTACCATCCTCAGACCGACGGACAAAGCGAGAGAACTATCCAAACACTACAAGATATGCTCAAAGCATGTATAATGGATTTCAAAGGAAATTGGGATGACCATCTGCCATTGGTGAAATTTGCTTATAATAATAGTTATCATGCGAGTATTGGCATACCGCCTTACGAAGCGTTATACGGCAAAAAATGCAGAACTCCGTTGTGCTGGGATGAGGTAGGTGAACGTCAGCTAGTGGATCCAGAATTGGTGCAGCAGACTGTCGAGATCATCAAAGTGATTCGAGCAAGATTAATAGCTGCACAAGATAGACAGAAGAAATATGCCGATCAACACCGACAAAATCGGGAATTCGATGTGGGTAGTTATGTTTTCTTAAAAGTATCTCCCTAGAAGGGGAAAATTCGGTTTGGCAAGAAGGGGAAATTAAGCCCTAGATTTATAGGACCTTTTGAAGTGTTTCGACGAGTTGGCGAAGTAGCATATGAGGTAGCTTTACCTCCAGAGTTGGAGCATATTCATAATATTTTCCATGTCTCGGTATTGAGACCATATAAGCCTGATTATAATCATGTTATAGAATATGAGCCCTTGCAGTTTGAGAAAGACTTAACATATGAAGAAGTCCCCCATTCAAATTGTTAATGAGAAAAGAGCAGAAATCTTGAGGAATAAGGTGATACCTTCTGTTAAGGTAATTTGGAGGAACCACAATGCTGAGGAAGCTACGTGGGAACTTGAAAGCGTTATGATGAAGAATTATCCCCAGTTATTTGCTTGATCTTGTATAGCAATTCTGGAGACAGAATCTTATTAAGGAGGGAAGAATGTGACAAATGAATTTGTTGAGTTGTGATTCTGGAGACAGAATCCTTTTAAGGAGGGAAGGATGTAACGATCGAGAAATTTAAAATTTAATTTAAATATTTATTGAATTAAATAAATATTTTAAATAATTTATTTATTAAGGAAAATAAATAATAGATGAATGTGGTGAATTAATTTAGTAACTAAAGTAATTAATGTTAATTGAATTGAATAATGATAATGTTATTTGAAGGATTTAATTTAAGAAAATAATTAAATTAAATCAATTGCTTAATATTCAAGAAGATAATTAAATTAAATGAGTTGTTTGATTTAAAGGAAATAAATAAATTAAATAAAGTAATGTGTCTAATTTATTAATTAAATTAGATATATAATTATTTATTAATTATAAGATATAATGATAATAAGAATTTTATTATTATTATAAGTTATTTAAATCATCTAAATTAAAGTTATATAAATTAACTAAATTAAAAGTGTGACAATTGGAGACTATATAATATAATAATATAAAAATAATTTAGTTTATAAAGTGGTTTGGTAGCCAAACAAGGCCTTATGGCCTTTGGCATTATTCAACCGGCGTCTTTTTATTTTTCTAACTAAAAGACTACGTGGGGGAGTGGCCATGTTATTTCTACGCATTTTTTTCTCTTAAGGCTAGTTATCAGTATAGTGCAGAGAAGGTTTGGAGAGAAAAACACAGAGTATTGAGAGTGAGAAATTGAGAGGGGAATCTTTGAGGTTTCAAGAGTAAGGAGGGGATTGCTAAACCTTGTTATCATCTTTTGCTAGCATATAATCAAGGTATAACCTACTTTAATTTTAACTATTAAGTTTTGATATTGTTGTTGGAAGTATGTGGAATTGTTGTTGAAAATAGATTTATATGTATTGTTTTTGTAGAATCTGTTATTATCAATATATATATATATATATATATATATATATGTAATTGTTGGTTGCTATACACGTGAAATTGGGTTTGCGGAAGGAAATTGAAATAACAGTGTTATGTTCTCATTATATGGATTTAGAAAGTACAAAAAATTGATGCTCTATTTGTGTAATAATCTTTAATTTGTTAGTGGATTATGATAATATATTAAGAAACAAAAACAATGTAGTTCGAATCATGACAATTGATCATGAAACGAGTTCATGGCAATCAAATTCGTTAAAAGTATAAAAATGAGGAAATTTGGGAAAAATATAGTTTTAATTCTTCAAAATGGAGTTTATATAATGTTTTGTGTGTAGAATGATGTTTAGCATGTGTAACTATAGTATGTCAAAGTTTTAGATGTTGAATTTGGGAGAAATTCTGTAGAGTTGGGTTTTTTTGGCCAAAGCAGAGTCTATTTCGAGCTTACGCAAAAAGCGGAACTAAGTTTATGTGGTGCATGCTACGGCGTCTGCGGTTGTCGCTACTGGGACACAAAATTTGGGCGAGGGCGGTGTCCTGTGGTATGCTGATTGTTTTGTATATTACTCACACAACAAGACGAGTAGCCGATCATGATAAGTGAAATGCGCTTAATTGCAAATCATTTGTAACGGACTTATATTAGTTTAGCGTGCATGTTAAGGATATTAAAACATAAAGTGGACTATAATAACAGATTGTAAGATGTTGTAATTCAAAGTTTGAAGATTTTAAGTAATTATTTAAATAAGTTATATAATGAACCAAATGTGATGTTTTCAAAAGTTAAATATAAATGATAAGGTTCATAGTGTGATTTCAGATTTGTTAAGTGTGAACCTAAATGGTTAAGTACTAGGTTGGGGTTAGGACCTAAATGATGGTTTAATACCCAAAGTGTTAATATTCATACAACTAATTGTTGTTGCAATTGTAATGATGTATATAGGGTAATTGGAGATTATTGTACACTTGTGTAGCTTACAAACAAGGCAAGTTCTCTAACTCTACTTTCATAATTGTGCATGTTTCTAAACCTAAACTTTCATTGAGCAAGACTATTGATTCTATTTTTATTTACATTGAACAAGCTCATGTAACTTAATTCGTTACATCGAATAAGTTTTACATTCTCATTTATTGTTATTGTTATTCAAAACGTATATTGTTCTAAAACATTGATTCAAAGGAGATTGTTCTACTTCTTTAAACATAGTACTTTGGATGTGTATCATGTTTATTCAGTTATATATTGTTAATATCCGATCTTTGACTTTGATAGCCTTGTTCAGTTATACACTCTTGTATTAAACCTTTATTGTTGGAATTTGAATAAGTGTTCTAAAATTCTAGAAACACTGATAAGCTAGTTCCAAACTAAACTTTCTTTAGTGCGGAAATTTTAAATTCAAACTGAGACGAACAACCCTAACATAGGAGATTTTGTACGTGTAACATTTAGATGTTTGTGCACAATACATGGTACAAAGGGCTGATCCCCCTGAGTACGTTGAGAAGAGTCTGTACAGTCTAATGACTGTTGAGGTTAAGGTAATAATACATAAACACCGTGGACATAGTTCGTGGTCTTAAGACCCTCAGATAATTAAAGTTCGAACATGTTTTCTATTTTGATTCATAGGACAAGTTCTTTATTATTCAGTATTCGTTGTTTACTCTCATATTGTTATTATACTATCTTTATGTCAGTGGTCAGTGAGCAATTGTTTGCTCACTCTTATAATTAAATAATGTAGCTAAAGTCGAAAGAGGTGATGATCCATCTACTAGCAAGGGAAAGGGAAAGATGTCTCTAAGTGATGAAGAATTAGTTAAAGTTTATTTAAATGCTTGAAGTTATAAGACTTTTTTTATTTTATAATGTATTCCGCAAACTGATGTAATAATTTTAAGGTTAGATTACCTGGGATTATTTATGAGATGATGTAACCCTTTAATGGGAAAGATTATTGTTTAAAGAATTTAATGTTTTATCCTTTATTATGGGTAGTTAGATGTATTTATTTTGATAGTGAGCACCAAATTCGGTGGAAATGAAGTACCTAGATTTGGGGGTGTCACAATGCCAATTGGTGCATTTTCCTTTCTAGGTTGGTCAGTGAATGTCCCAGTATTGAGTTATCCATGTTTTCAACATTGCCCCAGTCTTGTTTGATGTAAGGGTCCCAATATCGGGTTGTCGATGATTCTTAAATTTCCCCAACATTGCTTGTCATCTGGGATAGTTGCTTTGACAGATGGGTTGATAAGATGCCAAGATCGAATGAGTCTTTTACCTCTAGACCATATGGTGAACAGGTAGTGGATTTAGGCTTTGATGCTTGGATGCCCTTAATCATAAATTTTGACTTGTTAGCGCAATTGGCTTTGGTGATTTTCTTCTTATTTGATGAAGACTTGCGATTGAGGGGGTCGTCTCTTTGAAGGTCCTTGTTGATGATCATGCTTGATATATCGATGTGTTGTTGTTTCAACTTTGATGATTGATGTCGAGAGGCCTTCGAACTCCAATAAATTGGCCCTAAGATCTCAGCTTAGTTGGTGATGACTTCACCCGAGTTTTATTTAATCTACAAGGTTTGATTTGTGGTCTTAATCTAGGGGAACAACTCATCAGGTATGAGATAGACTTCGCCATGACGGTTGCCCATGTACTACTGGAGGTCAAAATAGATCAAATCTTCTCGCACTTCAAAAGTGATGAGTTGCTGACAGGTTGCATCTTATAATGATTGTCATTTCATCCATGTGACTGGTCGTCTTGATGTATCGCTGTCTTTTCCTTCCCGGGACTTGTGCCAGATTTGATGGAATGACATTGAGGTGTTGTTGGGTTTTCTCAACATGGGTCGCTGACTTTGAGGATTTTTCTTGGGTATATGCTTTTTAGGTTTGATTTTTGTGTCTTGGGATTTATTTTTACGTTTGGATGTTTCTTTTGAAGGTTGGACCGCATCATAAATTTTTGCCTACGTACTCCCATTAATGGGGGGAAATCAAGTCTTTCGTAGTTTAAGCTTGGCATGAATGGTTGAAAGGTGTTTATTTGGGTTTGAGCTTGGTATAAGGGGTTTTTATATTTTTTGTTTGGTTTGACCGCACCATAGATAGTTGCCTACGTACTCCCATTGATGGGGGGAGATCAGGTCTTTTGTAGTTCAAGCTTGGCTGAGACCTGATTGGTTTGATTTTTTGAATTTTTTTTGATTTTCTTGATTTTTTTATTTTTCTTTGACTTTTTTAATTTTTTTTGATTTTTTCCAATATTTACATGCATGGAAAATAAAAGGTATAATGCTAAGAAAGTGATATTTTCCCAACATCTCCTAGAACTCTCAACTTCCTTCTAGATCTATGTCTTCCTAGTTAGCTGAAGCCTGATTGTCTAGTTGGCAGTGGTTATTTGGCCTTCAAGGCTCATGATAGAGGTCACCTCCTAGTTTTGAATATCTTCAATCATTGTCATAACTTCATCACCTCCTGATTCTTCATATCCCTCGGGGATGCTCAGATTGGACCCGTCGCAAAAAGGGATAAACTCTTGATTCCTTGATGGGTTGGCTTCCCCAACAACTTCATCATTTTTTTCTTCATCTAGTTCCTTCATCTTTCTCATAGGCTTGAGAGCATTTAAATATGAAATCTCTCTCAAACTTTTGTTGTATTTCTCGAAAGGAACATTCTTTTTTGGCTTTTTCCACATTGGGAAGAATCAGTATTTTCTCATCATCATCTAGGAGGGTAGAATAAGGAATGTGGTTGTTGACTTTGGGTAACAAAATGTTTGATGGTGGCAAAAGAATTTCCTTAGGGTTCTCTCTTGTCTCCTCTGTCACTCCCAACATTAGGATCAATCCATGGGAGCTGTTGTTAACATCCTAAATTAACCTCACTTTGACTTCATAATTTATAATAATTAGCACAGTAGCAAGTAAGAATCGATCCCACAGAGAGTAAGTTTGTTTTAGAATTCTTCTACTATTTTGATAGAAAATAAAGATGGGGTTTTTTTTTAAAAAGTTTTGAAACTAAGAGAACAAGAATTAATGATAAAATTAACCAAATATGTAAAAACTTCAGTTCTACAGTTCAGTTTCACTAAGTACAACAATCAATTAATCAAGTTATTATTATTTTCCCTTCAATGAAACTATTAGCCCTAGATAACAATAAGCTCTAGTATCCAAAATTCTCCTTAGATTTTCACTGTATGAAATAAGCTCTTCACCAGATTCAACTGTTATATAACCTAGAACAAGTTCTCTAGATTTAATATGACAGAAGCATTAAGAAATAGAGAACCAGGCTAATCCAAGCAACAAACACATAAGCTCAATTTGTTTGACTTGTTTTCTGATAATCTTAGCAATACACAAAAGTTTGTCCATAATTAGTATTACAAAATTGCAACTTATGATGAAGACAAATATCAATTACACATAATACCAATCTTAATCTAACATATGATAATGATCAAACTAATTTAATTGGCCATATCAAATCAATTAGATCAATTAGCATGCAATCAATGAAAATAAATTATCAAAAGAAATTTCATACAAGAAGGAATAAATAACAATACTCAATTAATCAATTACTTGTAACAATGTTCCACCTCCCTTTAGAACTAAATGAAAAGAATTAGCCTAACATACTCTTGAGTCTGCACTCCAATAGATGATACTTGATAATTGAATGAATAAAACCCTGACTATCATCCTCTATTTATAGTGCTAGACAAAGACCTAAATCCTATGAGAAGTAAAAATCCAAATCCTAAAAGAAAATACAAATCACACTAGTTTCCATAAAGAAATAGATTCTAATTTAGAAATAAATCCTAGTCTAAATGAAATCCTAATTACAATATAAAAACTAATTTTCTAGAATCCAAAAATCAGATTTGAAATTGGAATTAATTCCCACAATTGTCGTGTGCTTAAACACCTTGCTTCCTTTGGATTCTGCAATTACCACGTGAATGATTTCCATGTGACTTGATTTTTTTTCTTCGCGTGAACCACTTTCATTATGAACCGATTAAGGCTATGTAATATGGTAAGAAAAGGCGGTCCATATGATATATAATATGGATCCATTTAATATATGTCCCATTCATTCTGCCCACTTTCCATGTGATATGTTAACCTTTACTGCTTTACATGAATGCCCACTTGAATAGCTTTCCTTTGTATGTCCTAGTTTTAAGCCCACATGAGATGAATTTTTGATAGGCCCGCGAGCTTGTAATATTAAGGTATTGATCCCTCAAAAATGTTCGATATGTCTCCAAATTATTCCCAAAATCACGGAACCCTTCAATTGCACCTAAAATAAAAATATAAGAACAATGAGTATATTTAGGCACAAAATAAATACAAAACAATAAGCATTAAGGAATAAAAATATAACATATTTCATACTCATCAAATTCCCCCACACTTATCATTTTACACGTCCTTGTGTAAACCAAAAGTTTAATTTCCAGAAAAATTCTATTCAACCATCATGTCAAAATATTTCAAGGTACAAATCATGACTATCAACACTAAATTTGCAAAACTCTAATCAATGCCTTATCAGTCAACTCATAATTACCAACCTTACCATTTCACCAATGAATTTCATTAAACCAAACTGTAGCCACATAAGTAACTTTCACAAAATCTTCATACTTACTCAACTTAGTTACCATGGAGCAAAAATCGTGCACACTAACTCACAACCAAGAACAAATTTTCCTTGTTTTTCAATTTTTTCATAGAAACTTCTTTTTAGTATAGATGAATGTATTTTCATGCTTTTCTCATATTTTTTCTTATCTTGACATGTGAAATGTCTCCTTTCTTAAGCTTTTCAGAGTTACCCATGCAGTGAACTTTCCATAAATGACTCCCAAACCAGATGATCTTAGGGCGCTTGGTGTAGTCAAGCTGGTTTTATCCATCACATTTTTAAGCATGAATACCGATGCTTCCTGAGGCTCGGATACCCAGTTATTTCACACAATGGACATTGAAGCAGATTTTTCAATCATCAAATGTTTTTCTCTTTTATCTTTTCCCTTTTTCTTCATTCATTATTTTTTCAACTTTTTCTCCGCATGGTTCTGCAATAAGTATAAGCAAGTTAAACAATTTTAAGTCATGAAATCAGTGTAAAAGATAACTCCACAAATAACTTAGCCAAATAAATATGCTTCTCATATTCTAGTACAAATGTATCATAAATTCAATTCAAATCAGTTACTATGGATCATGGCTTAGTCTTCATCATTCATTAACCAATTAAGCATTAAATAGATTCTAAAATTTAGTATCAATTCTCAATTTTTTAACTTCAACCTTTCAAACACTTAGCTAAATAGAACCATGGAACCCAAGTTTTACTAAAAAAATTTAGATTTTTTTCAACTTCCCATCAAAATTGGATTATTATTCCTAAATAAAATAAAACATAAATCTCCTCCCACACTCAAACCTTACATTGTCCCCAATATAAGAAATTCATGCACATAAGAAAGAACTACTAGCTAACATGCAACTAAAAAATAAAAAATAAAAAAATAAAATAAAGGGATAGAAAGATCAAATTTGAGTTCTTGGGTTGCCTCTAAAGTAGTTGCCCTTGTTTATTGTCTTTAGCTCGATGTCATGCATCCCTTCTCAACTTTCATACATCGGATCATCTAGCTCCACCGTCTCAATATTTTCCACCTGATGCCCCTCACAGAGAGGCTTTAATCTATGTCCATTCACCTTAAAAATCTTGCATGTGCTCGGACTATGAATCTCAACTACACCATGAGGAAACACATTAGTGATAACAAAAGGACCAAACCAATCTAGATCTCAATTTACCTGGAAATAACTTAAGCCGAGAATGATATAGAAAAACTTTTTGTCCCACAATAAAGGTTTTTCGCACAATCTGCTTATCATGAAAAGCTCTAGTCTTTTCCTTGCAAATCTTTGAACTTGTATAGGCTTCATTCCTCAATTCTTCCAACTCTTATAACTGCAATTTTTTGTGTACTCCAGCTGCTTTCAAACACATGTTGCACTGCTTGATTGCCCAAAAAGCCCTATGCTCCAACTTAACAGGTAATTGGCATTATTTTCCCAACACAATCATGTATGGTGACATCCTTATAGGTGTTTTGTACGCAGTTCTATAAGCCCAAAGTGTAATCTCAGACTCCAATCCTTTCTGCTCGGGTTGACTACCTTCTCCAAAATGGATTTGATCCCTCAGTTAGACACCTCAGCTTGACCATTACTCTGCGGATGGTAGGATGTAGAAACCTTGTGCAAAATATTATAATTCTTGAACAAAGCTGTTAACACCCTGTTGTAAAAGTGGGTTCCGCGATCACTAATGATGGCTCGTGGTGTTCCAAACCTGACAAATATGTTAGTCCAAACAAAATTTGCAATAACTTTAGAATCGTCAGTCCTAGTGGCTTTAGCCTCCACCCATTTTGAGACATAATCAATAGCAAAAATAATATATAAATTCCCAAAGAATGACGGAAAAGGTCCCATAAAATCTATACCCCAAATATCAAAAATCTCAACAACTAATATAGAAGTTTGGGGCATTTGATTTCGTTGAGAAATAGTCCCCGTCCTTTGGCAATTAACACATGTTTTACAAAACATATAGGAATCTTTAAAAAGCGATGGCCAATAAAAACCATTTTTCAAAACTTTATTAGCAATTCTTTTTGGACCAAAATGTCTTCCACAAGTATGAGAATGACAAAAGGAAAGAATAGATTAAAATTCATTGTTAGGCACACATCGTCTAACTATCTGGTCAGCATAAATTTCCATAAGTATTGATCATCCCAAACATAGTGTCTAGCATCACTTTTTCACTTTTCCTTTTGGGAGTTGGAAAATTCGTTAGGAAAATATGCACTTACAAAATAATTCACCATATCTGCATACCAAGGAATCTCAGCATAGATGGAAAGTAACTGCTCATCAGGGAAAGAATCATGCAACGGTAGCTTCTCTTTGTCTCTCAATAGCATATTCAAGTGATCCACCACTAAGTTGTGTGCACCTTTCTTATCCATGATCTCTAAGACGAATTCTTGTAGTAGCAGAATCCATCGAATAATCCTTGGTTTAGAATTTTTGTTGGTGAGCAAATACCTGAGAGCCGCATAGTCAGAATGAACTATAACTTTAGTCCCAAGCAAATATGATCAAAATTTATCTAAAGCAAAAACCACATATAAAAGTTCTTTTTCAGTTATGGAATAGTTTATCTGAGCCTCATTCAAAGTCCTAGAATCATAGTAGATGGCATGAGCTGCTTTGTTTGACCTAAAAATAGCCCCCACTGCATAGTTGTTTGTGTCACACATGATCTCAAATGGAACCTTCCAATTTGGCAGTTGAATGACATGAGCAGAAGTTAATAATTTCTTTGAACTGTCAAAAGCCTCCTTGCATTCATCATCAAACAGAAAGTCCACATCTTTTTGCAGCAACTTACATAAGGGTAATGCAATTTTTGAGAAGTCCTTGATAAATCTTCGATAAAATCCTGCATGACCAAGAAAAGAGCGAATCTCCCACACGCTGACGAGGTAAAACAAAGTAGATACAACATCTATCTTAGTTTTATCAACTTCAAGACCTTTAGAAGACACACCATAACCAAGTATAATTCCCTGTTCAACCATGAAATGAAACTTTTCCCAATTTATAATAAGATTAGTTTATATGCATATATCCAGAACACGATTTAAATTATCTATGCATGCATCCAAAGAATCACCATGAATTATGAAATCATCCATAAAAACCTCGATGCATTCTTCTAAAAGATCCAAAAAAATGCTTACCATGCATCGCTAAAAAGTACTTGGGGCATTACACAGTTCAAATGACATCCGTCGGTAGGCAAAAGTACCAAAGGGACAGGTGAATGTTGTCTTCTCTTATTACTTGGGTGCAATCAAAATCTGGTTATATCCTGAAAAACCATCTAAAAAACAATAATAACTGTGCCCAGCTAATCTCTCCAACATTTGATCAATGAAATGAAGAGGAAAGTGATCTTTTCTTGTTACAACATTCAATTTTCTATAATATATACACACTATCCATCCTGTTTGCATTTGTGTGGGCACCAACTCATTATCATCGTTCTTGACAACGGTGATTCTAGATTTCTTTGGGACTACCTGCACTGGACTCACCCATTGACTATTAGAGATAAGATAGATTATATCGGCATCAAGCAATTTGAGCACCTCTTTTTTTACCACCTCTATCATGGGTGGATTTAATCTCCTTTGCGCATCTCTTATAGGCTTAGCTCCATCCTCTAACAATATCCGATGCATGCATATGGTAGGACTAATACCCTTGATATTCGATATTGTCCAACAAAAAACTGTAACATGGTCCCTTAGGACTCTCAGCATTTTTTCTTCCTACACCTTGGTTAGATTACTAGCAATAATTACAAGCAAAGTGTCATTAGTCCCCAAATATGCATATTTCAAATGAGCATGTAATTGTTTCAATTCTAGAGTTGGGGCTTGTACAATAGGGGTAATAAATTTTGATAAGAAATAAGAAATTGAATAGAATGTATTGCTGACTTATCTGAGAATTTTGGCAATGAGTGTAGTGCAGCCACTGTTTCCTTCAATTACTGAGTTTGCTTAATTTCATCTTCCTTGTTCATATCCATACAGTTGGTGATGGCTACCTCCAAACTATCCTGATGCATTTGTTTAAAGGCTCTATGCACTAAAGAGTCTCTCACATCGATAGCAAAAACTTGTCCTATATCACTAGCGTACCTTATGGCATCGTAGATGTTAAACTGAATCTTTTCTCCATTAAATTCCATTGTCAAGGTCCCATTGTGCACATCAATCATGGTTCTTGTTGTTTTTAGGAATGGTCTTCCTAACAAGATGTGGGAAGGGTTTGTTGATATATCATCTTCCATGTCCACAATGTAAAAATTTGCAAGAAAGATTAGTTCGTTCACCTGTACTTAGACATCCTCACTTACCCCTCGGGGGTATGTGTTAGTGCGATCTGCCAATTGGATAATAACATCAGTATTTTTCAAAGGACCAAGATTTAAGGAAGCATAAACATATAAAGGCATAACATTAATTGAAGCTCCCAAATCTAGCATGGTTTTTTTCAAATCCGGTGTTTCCTATTTTGCATGGGATTGTGAACATTCCTGAATCTTTACATTTTGGAGGCATTTTTCTTTGAAGAACAGTAGATACATTTTCTCCAACTGTGACTCTTTCATCGTTTTGTAATTTTCTTTAATTAGTTCATAATTTTTTAAAAAATTTAGCATACCGTGGCACTTGTTTGATTGCATCAAGGAGAGGGATGTTCACTTCTACTTTCGTAAAAGTTTCCAGAATTTCTTTTTTTTTCATCTTTCTTTGAGGTTTTATAATTACTGGGAGGAAAGGGAAAAGGAATGTTTTTAAGCTGGTTAGAAGGTTTGGGTTATACTTTTGATTTTTCTGTTTCCTCCTTAGCTGCTTCCTCCTCAAACTCTATGGGGGCCGGTGGTGTATCCAACTGTGTTCCATTCTACAAAGTTATGGCACTTGCATTCTCCCTTGGGTTGACTACTATTTAAGATGGTAATTTTCTGAGCCTCTATATTCTAATATCCAATATCCCCATAGTTGTAGCCAGTTGTCCTACTTGGTTCCTCAAATCTTGAACAGTTGTCTCTTGCTGGAACTGTTATGTCTGATTCCTGAACTGTTGTGTCTATCCCATGAATGCTTTGAACATATCCTCCAATGATGTTCCAGTAGGTGTAGGGACTACTTGCTTCGGTTGATATTGAGGTTAGGCTAGTTGGAAGCCCTGCTGCCTAGGTGGAAATGCAGGTGGTTCCGCTTGCTTGTTCCCATAACTCAGATTTGGATGATCCCTCCATCCTGGGTTATAAGTGTTTGAGTGAGGATCATACTTTCTCTGAGGTTGTGACTGATAATTTCCCATTCCATTAACTTGTTGCACAGTCTCATCATCTTGTAATGTTGGGCATTCATCTGTATTGTGATTGAGTTGTAGACAGATTCCACAAACCTTTGCAATTGGCAGTTGACCTATAGTTAATTGTCTAACCATGGCAATTAATTAATTCAGAAATTTGTTGACCATAATCATAAGTGCTTACCTCGTTTACCCTTACTGGTGCATGATTTGTTATAGTGCCATATTGTTGCTAGTGTGCTTCCATGTTTGCAATTAAATTCCTTGCAGCCTCTAGTGTCTTGTCAACTAGTGCTCATCCACTAGCTGCATCGATCATGCTTTAATCCATCGGTACCAACCCTTCGTAGAAATACTGGATCAGGTATTTTTCATCTATTTGATGCGGTGGACAGCTAGAACAAAGCTTTTTGAATCTTTCCCAATACTCGTATAGTGTCTCCCCATTGAATTATCTTATCCCACATATCTCTTTCCTTATGTTGGCTACTATTGAGGCTGGAAAGTATTTCTCCAAAAATAGTTGCTTCATATCATTCCAAGACTGTATTGAACCTGAGGGTAGGTAGTACATCAAATCCTTTGCCAAATCTGCTAGGGAGAATGGGAATGCTCTAAGCTTGATTTACTCTTCGATGATTCCGTGTGGTTTCATGGTCGAGCACACTACATGGAATTCCTTCAAATGTTTGTAGGGGTCCTCACCTTTAAGACCACGAAAAGTATGCAGTAAATGGATTAGTCCCGATTTAAGTTCAAATACAACATCTAAATTAAAATATTAAATGCACAGAGGTTGCTGATTTAAATTAGGAGTTGCAAACTCCATAAGAGTTATATTGTTGTTTTCAATCGCCATATCTTCTTCTTTATCAAATTTGGTGGATGATTCATTGGATAATAATTCCAAAGCTAAGTTGAGGCCTGGTGATGATGCAGAAGCCTCATCTATATTTGCAGAAGATTGTTGAACTTTAAGTTTTTGCTTCCTTAGCCTCCTTGCAGTTTTCTCAATCTTTGGATCAAAATCTAATATAGTTGCCTGAGAAGATCGAGTCATAAAACAAGAACAAAACAAATAATAGAATAAAAAAAATGAGAAATTACTCCCCGACAACGGCGCCAAAATTTGGGAGCTGTCGTTGACACTCCTAAATTAACCTCACTTTCACTTCACAATTTATAATAATTAGCACAGTAGCAAGTAAGGATCGATCCCACAAAGAGTAAGTTCATTTTTGAAAATTGTGTTGAAACTAAGAGAACAAGAATTAATGATGAAATTAACCAAATATATAAAAACTTCAGTTCTGCAATTAAGTTTCACCAAGTACAACAATCAATTTATCAAGTTATTATTATTTTTTCTTCAATGAAACTATTAGCCCTAGATAACAATAAGCTCTAGTATCCAAAATTCTCCTTAGATTTTCATTGTATGAAATAATCTCTTCACCAAATTTAATTATTATATAACCTAGAACAAGCTCTCTAGATTTAATATGATAGAAGCATTAAGAAATAGAGAATTAGGCTAATCCAAGCAACAAACACATAAGCTCAATTTGTTTAACTTATTTTTTGATAATCTTAGCAATACACAGAAGCTTGTCCACAATTAGTATTACCAAGTTGCTACTTATGATGAAGACAAATATCAATTACACGTAATACCAATCTTAATCTACTATATGCTAATGATCAAACTAATTCATTGGCCATATCAAATCAATTAGATCAATTAGTATGCAATCAATGAAAACAAATTATCAGAAGAAATTTCATATAAGAAGGAATAAATAACAATACTCAATTAATCAATTACTTGTAACAAGGTTCCACCTCCCTTTAGAACTGAATGAAAATAACTAGCCTGACATGTTCTTGAGTCTATACTCCAATAGATGATAGTTGATAATTGAATGAATAAAACCCTGACTATCATCCTCTATTTATAGTGCTAAACAAAGACCTAAATCCTATGAGAAGTAGAAATCCAAATCCTAAAAGGAATTACAAATCACACTAGTTTCCATAAAGAAATAGAATCCAATTTAGAAATAAAATGCCGAAGGGTTCACCTCATGGTGGAGGAATCACACAACATACATTCTCATACAATGCGTCTCACCATATGTAATGATGACATTGTGTGAGGCACTAATATAGAGTAGTAAACCATTTATTTACATCCATTCCATATAAAGACAACATCCACACAAGCAGATAAAAAAGGGAATTTGAAAAGTTTAAAAAGCGGCTTAAGCCCTCTACTGTCCCCAGTGGAGTCACCACCTGTCGATGTCGAGAAAAATTTCTCTGGAATTCTACTTTTAAATATTTCTTACCCTTTATGTTTTCTATGTGCTTCAAATCTTTAAATATATATATATATATATATATATATATATATATATATATATTAAAGCAGATAAAAGCTTCTTGGATTGGAAAAGATCTTACATTGTGTAGCGAGAAAGGCTTTAAACTGATTTTGAAGCTTTAAAACTCAGTTTCCATCAGCTAAAACTTGATATATTGTAATATGTGTGTATATAAGTGTTTACAAAGAAGAATATCAAAGTTTGGAACACCGTAGGAGGGGTTAAGAGCTGAAATAGGCAGAATTCCCTCTCTTTTTCTCTTTTTTTTCTCCTTTTTATAGGGTTTTGTGAAGATCAAAGACGCAATCAAATTGCAAAATTAGCGGAAGCAAAGTAAAACTAGATTTTAAAATTTTTCATAAACCAATTTCCCGGATAATCCTTTATGCATATTATTAATTAAAATGAAGAATAAGAAATTATGGAATCATACCCTTGTAGATACTAGCTTCCACATGTACGAGCTCAACTCCTACTTCTTTGCAATCTCCTTGAATCTCCGGGTAGATTCCTTCTTTTGATCAATGTTAGCCACCCAAGTGTATGGCCTCTAGAGGTGATCCACCAAAGAAGAAGAATATTCAAGAAGAAGTGTGTATTGGCTAAAACCCTAGTTTTCTATCTCTGTAGAAAAAGGGAGCGTACTCTCCAACTATTGAAATCACATATATTTGATATCTGATATAAGACTCCTCTTATAAAGATATCAGGTAACCCTATTTAATTAAAATAAGGTATTATTTATTTAATTAAGTTGCTTTAATTAATTGGGCTCCCTAATCTTATTAGGGATAATTAATTAAACTTCTTTACTAATTTTGCCTCCTAATCCTATTAGGAATAAATTAGAGTACTTATATTAAATTAATTCCTAAACTCTTTTAGAAATTAAAATTAATAATAATTGTAATAATATTAATAAGACTCCTCTTATTAATTTATATTTAATATTTTAAAATATTAAATAATAAATATTAAGCTATTTTATTTATTCTATCACCATAGATTAAATTAAATATACTTAACATATTATTACGATTATATCATGAACTTCTTAAATAATTATTCTTCCTTTTATGGTATGACCCTTTAGGTTCTCCATATTAAACCGATTGTGAATAAATCAATTAGAACAATTATAATCTTATTTAAATAAATAAATTAAACAATTAATTTATTTAAATAAATAATATTTATTATACAATAGGGATAAGTCTCCCTAGCGATCAACGACTTTCTAGATAATATAGATTTCAACATTTATCATAAAAGAACCTCTGAGTAAATAGTTACCGTACAATTCAATCCTTCCACTATACAATGTCACAATTAAATATAAGACATGGAATTACTGTCAAGTCTTATTTTATTTAATTATATGTATTTTCGATTCCCAAATGCACAACTCCGAATAAATGCAAATTAAAAACTCCTTTCTAATTTCATTCCACATAGGTCAAGGATTCATGGGTTGTCATTTATCGAATCACATAAGATATTTCTCTTCTTTTACTAGAAGCGGTAGATTCTTTATCAATAATTTATTATCTCCATATATAACTTATTTCACCCAAGCATACCCTTTGATATACCCTAAGGGTCTTAAGCAATAAATCAAAGTATAATTCATTATACACAAGATACTATGATGATCTCAAATCTAAGGATCACTTATACTACTATCAATACAGGAATTTCTATTGATAAATAAGTAAAACTTCATTAAAAATTCCTTAGCGGGCCACGTTCAGTGAACTTATTCTCCAATAAGCACCTATATACTTGCTTTAGTGTCTCCATACAAATGATCATGAGATCAATCATTCTCATCCAATGAGCAAGCAACGTATGTACCAATATATCCAGATTTACTAATTCCCTTTTTAATAATCCATCGATTGGAAACATTTTAGTTTTTAAGCTATCTAAGAATTTATATCTCATTAACATGATCTCATCATGATTCTAAAAGCATTGCTTAAAACTATGAGTTTGTCACATATTATTAAAACAACACCATGTAGATAATAAATGTCTTTAATAATTAATTCTTTTATTAATAAATAAATAAGATTGATTACAAAGTATATGTTTTATCATCATACATGATTGGCTTGTATGTATACTACTTTCACTTTTATTGCTGATAGGGGGTCTATTTATAGAAAAAATAGTCGTGGGTCTACCCACGGCAACCGCGGGTCTACCTGCGGCTGACCCAGGTGGGCTTGGCCCCATTGGTTTTGTTGTCTCGAAGTACGTGCACTCAAACCAATGTGCAGTCTGCTCAAACCTTCACAACTTTACATCAGGGAGTCCGATAGAGGCTGATATACCTTTCCAAAAAGCCCTTTCCGAGAGCTACACAATTACATGGAATTTGACCTTTTCTGAATCCAGGAAGATGGGTCCATGACCAGATCTTTGAGTCTTCGCAGTCCATTTATTGAGCTATCCTATGTTGTTTTCACTTGGGATGGACGTTATGGTTCTGCATGACCTTCATGGCAGTGATTTGACTTGATTTAATGTTGAGTTGATAAAATTACTATTTTTCCCCTTCGGGTTATCTCCGGGTTTGATGCAGTTGTAGCTGTCTTTTCTCATGGTTGTCTCCGAGATTGGATTGTTGTTGACTTTTGTCAGTCCTCAGAGTTGTCTCTGAGGTTGATTTGATGCTCCACGGGGAAGTCTCCATGGTTAGATTTGATATTTTTGTCCTTTAGGGTTATCTATAGAGTGTGAAAAAGACATTTTTGCCCTCCTACATAGTTAATAACATGAAAACAAAATTTTCGAGTGTCTACAGTCATCATTTTTGCATTGCTTGATTAAGTGCAAGAAAGTGAGTTATTGTAAGTTTTGAAAACTAATAAGACTGGTTTAGGGTGGACACTTGCAGACATTAAGTGAATTAGTCTATCCATCTGTATGCACAAGATCATCATTGAAGATGATTCAAAGCCTGCCATTTTGCATCAGAGAAGATTGAATCCTATAATAAAGGATGTGGTGA
Organism: Panax quinquefolius; assembly: GCA_020205615.1. Classification (NCBI taxonomy): domain Eukaryota; kingdom Viridiplantae; phylum Streptophyta; class Magnoliopsida; order Apiales; family Araliaceae; genus Panax; species Panax quinquefolius. The sequence continues at coordinate 37,843,458 of CM035166.1, forward strand.
AAACGAGATCATCAAATGGCTTGATGCAGGAATCATTTATCCGATTTCTGACAGTGTGTGGATAAGTCATGTTCAATGTGTTTCAAAGAAGGGGGCATGACTTTTGTAACTAATGAGAATAATGAGTTGATTCCAACAAGAATAGTTAGAGGGTGGTGAGTTTGTATGGATTATAGGAAGCTTAATAAAGTAACTCGCAAGGATCATTTCTCGCTACCTTTCATTGATCAGATACTGGATAGACTGGCAGGGCAAAAATATTATTATCTTTTGGATGGATACTCAGGGTATAACTAAATTGAGAGACCCCGAATTTTATGAAATAAAAGTATTCAATTTTTTTCTATTTTGGTAAATAGTTAAATTGATAAAAATTTAAAAGATAATATGTGAAAAATTTTCAAAGTAAGCAAGCCGTTATAAAAATGTGTTAATAGCAATAATGATGTTAATAGCAATACAGAAAACGATTGCAGTTTGATTTATGTGTCCCCTTCAATATAATAATGTTGGAAATAATAATAATATTAAGAAATTACTAGAACAAATAAAGGGGTGGGTTAGATGTTGAGTTTTAAATCACTATATATTACCGTCACCTTCCTGTGAATATTAAAATAATAATAATAATAATAATAATGAAGCATGTCTAGAAGAGCTTGTAGTATACTAGTATACGTGACGAGAAGGAAAAAAAATAGAGAAGCTTGCGTGAAGGGAAAGATAAGCACATGAAAGAATAAAGGAATTCTTTTCTAATTATGCTAAGAAATGCTAAGAAAAAGGTGACAAACTTAATTGTCTATATATGGGTACTGTTGTAGATAACTAAGATAGTGAATCACTTTTCCATTATTCCATACACGGAATTTATTATATATATATATATTATAAGTTTTGTTTTATTATATTAGAATATATTATATTTTATTATACATAAAGTTATTTATTTTATTAAAAGTAATAATTGTAATATATTATATTTTATTTAAAAGATTTTGCTTTTTAATTATGGATAGTCAGATTAAAAGAATCAATCTTAATTGTTCGCTTGAATTAATTCTTATCGTTAATCCATCTTTCATAAATAGAAAATTTCATTCCTTCATTATTTTCTTACAATTTCTTAAAACTCAGAGTAGCTAAACTAGTAGAAAGAAAAAAGATTCTCGCTACTTTTATTGTAATTCAGAATGACGTAGTTGTTTTATTTATTTATTCTAGCAATTTATATTAGTTTAATTTGGGGTAAGCTTAGGAGAGAAGTCGAGATGAAAATTGAGTAAAAAAAAAATGTTATAATCTCATAAGAAGGTTCGTACTCTTTAAAAACTTGGAATTGAAATTCCATAGAATTTGCGAGAGGGGGGTGGAAATGATGAAATCAGCCTTCACCCAGTGAGGGTTGCTTGTAATATAATATGGATAGATAGATATATCAAGTTTAATGGTGGCTTCTTGTTCTTGTTGTTTTGTTGTTGGATCTGTCGATGGTCTTGACATTGGAGCGGAGGGAGTATTATTATTATTATTATTGTTATTATTATTATTCATTATTACGAGAGGCTGTGATGATATTTTTTCTATTCTATCAGAGCAAACCCAGTCGAGCATATCCAGATTCTTCTACAGTAAGAGATATTATTTTTCGTATTCGTATTAATATTATTTCGTTCAATATTCGAAATAAATATTATTTTTGTTTAATATTCGTAGAAATATTATTTTCATTCAATCGTCGTAAAAAGTATTATTATTATTATTATTATATATATATATATATATATATATATATATATATATATAATAATTCTCGTAAAATCACAACACCACGTTTTTAAAAATAAAACAAGGGTGTTACTGTATTTTGTAATATGAATATTATACATATAATTTGGATCATGTTATTCAAAAGTAACTGATGATTCACGGATCATATATGTTAATACATGATTTTGTTTCCTGTAGCAATATATGTTAGTATATGTTAGTTTGGATCTTGTTTCAAGTTGTTAACGCCAGCATCTTCTCTAACGTCCCAATCACGTAAGACGACCGATCGATCTTCTTGCGACAAGAAACACGATAAACACCCAAAGCTTTGAATTGGGATAGGGGATAGCTCAGGCGTGAGAGTAAGTATACGTGTTCACAATGTTAACCAACGGAGAATGTAATGCCTAGTGTCTTGAGAGAGATAATAATTCTTAGTGGATATGTGTGTATGAAAACGCACTTCTCTTTTGAAGGCTTAGTTGATAGGTTATACTCTCTTCGCTTTTGCATTTCGCGTGCCACCCACTATCTCCGACACGACCCTCGTGATCTCGATGGGTCCCGCCCTTTGCTCATAGCTCTACTCACTACCTTTAGTCATTTGTTTATGCCGCCAAATTTGGCTATAATCCCATCCACATTAATGCATGGCAGGTGTTCCAGTCAACTGTCATGCTCTTTCATCATTATAAGTCAAAGTAATAGATATTAAATGATCCAACGGGTTAATCCAACGAACCGACCCGATCTTATAGAGTTAAATAAAAATAACATGGTGATTAGGCCCAGTGAATTTCAAGGTACAATAATGAAGGTCCAATGGATTAATTAAATAAGTAAGCCCAACTTACTCGGCCCAAAGAGGAGAAATATCATGACCCAACATTGCCCCCTAGTTTTTTGTTGAACAAAATGTTTAATAGAAAACTATAAGTGGTCCATAATAGGAAGTAATTGAGACATACCCAATTTGGTCCATAAGATGAGATAGGGGATAGCTGAATGTCCAGAGTAAAAGGCCCAGCCAATAAAGGGTTGGAATTGAAAAAGATGGTCTAAAAACCGGAAGTCCAACCGAGAGGCCCAATCTGATAAAATATCCAAGGATTGATCCGGACGCTTCCCATTCGAATTCTCATCATTACTAACATTTAATGTGCCGGCCTCGTCCACCATGTAACCGTCAGTATAAAAGATAAACTTTACCAATTCTGACGGTTTTACCTGCCAATTTGAAATTTGAATCTTTGAGATTTCTTCTCCTTCCCAGAACTTCCTTATCTGTTTTACGAAATCTCAACAATGGTGACTGTGAACTCTAGCCAAAATTCTCCCATTCGCGTGACTCCCGTTAGCACCGTTTCCCCCAATCCAAACCCTAACCAAGAGGGTTTGAGTTCAAACCCCCAATCTACAGCAACCATGGGGGGAAATCCGCCTCTGATCCCTTCTTCACCACCTTCCGAATTCTTCAAGGACATGGAACAGTTTCCCCATGCCAATATCCCCTCCACCGTCACGGAATCTGAGATACGTATCCTCCGGACTCGCTATCAGATTCCGGGTATGTATGCTATAAGGGCTCCCGCTCCTGAAGAGCGCATGTACCAGCGACTGGATGGTTGGGTCGCTATGCCAGTCACTTTCCTTGAAAAGGGGATTCGCCTACCCCTCCATGCTTTCATCGTTACCCTCCTAGGGTTCATAGGAGTGGGTTTTGCCCAGTTGGTGCCCAATTCCTATATCCACATCCTGGCATTCATTGCCTTCTGTCATGAATTAGGGATTCCTCCTTCTGTCGACATCTTCTTCACCCTCTTCTCTGCCGGTAGGTCCCGAGAACGAGGTTTCAAAATGTTGAGCAAACAGTCTCCTTGACCCAACACTAGATTTGAGAGGAGACCCCTGATGGATACCCCTTCAAGCAACAAGGGTTGGCACGAAAAATGGTTTTTTGTTACGGGACCTGAAATCTCTTCTCTTCCAGATTGGACTATCTCTGATCGGGTCTCTACTGACTTTGGAGATATCTCTGAAGAGCGTGTGAAGGAGATGGCAGATTTTTGAAGAAGATTCCTCCAAAGGAATGGAGTTTTGACTTCTTCGACCAAGCAAGCACTGGCTATATGACCACAAATGTAAGTTTGAACAACTTTGTAACACAATTTTTGAGATATCTAAGTGATATGGGTTTCGATACATGGTTTTTTTGCGGTGTCTCTCGATCAAACCAACTTCTTCTAAGTGAAAGAACTGGAAGACTTTTTGGCGGGGAAGAATATGAGATGCGAGTGAAGAGCATCCGATCAAGAATCTTCCAAGTGATCCCCTTGTCACCGATCCACCAACTAACTTTTCTTCAAAATGATGAACCCCAAAGTGATGAACCCAACGTGCAGAAGAATCCCTCGGACCCGTAGAAGGAAAAGATCCGCCAAGAAATCCAAATCCACCCAGTCGGAAACAAGTCTTGAAAGTGATCCGGAAGCAACTCCCGAAGCAATTCCACAAGCAGCCCCCGCATACAACCCTAGTCCTGCACCTTCTGAATCTATCCCGATGAAGAGAAGTCTGCTTGACATACCTTTGCACGATCGGGCAAAGGTTCTTCGTCTTGAAGAAGATAAGGACGAAGATAACCCCTCGATCGCCAAGAGCTCCAAAGTTCCATCGCCTTCTTGGTGACATCCTCCAATAGTCCCAACTGAAATTCAAGTGCCTGATGATGAACCGATCGGATCTGTCCCCATCTCATCCCGAAAAAGGAAACATCCATCAGATAACCTTCCAGGTTCATCCTCTGCTCCTTCACCGGTCCCCGAACCTACTCCTGTTCGGTCTCCTTCTCCAGAAAATATATATGTGGACCCCTCGCCAGTTCGCAATCAATCCATGCCCTCTCCTCCATGACAGTCGACTTCTGAATTTCAGCATGACGTTATGGCCTCTCCAACCATGTGGCCTCGATTTAATGCCAATTTTCCCTTTCAACTGTTCGACGCCTTCGTCCGTGAAACCGATGACCATCGATTCGGGAACAGTTCGAACGGGGATTTACTTAGCGAAGGCATGAGCTACCTGGCGAAGGTAAACGGTTCTCTCTTTTATTTCTGTATTTATCTTCATACTTATACATCTGAAAACTGATCAAATAATACTGGACATGCATAGGCGAATGCTGTGTTCGGGCGTTTGCGTCCGAAGTCCATCGAGGCTGAATCCGAAGAAGAGGCACTGAGGAAGGAGAATGCCATCCTGAAGTCTGCTTTGGCTCGGGAAAGGACTCAACGTGAAGGCGTTCTTCATACAAATGAATGGCTTCAGAAAGAGTTGGCCCAAGCCAAGGGAGATGTGAAGGCATCCAATGAAGAACTAAAGTCAACTAAAGCACAGTATGAGGAGATCGTCAAGATGAATGTTGACTTGGTTCAGAGGAGCGAAATAAGGATGGAGAAGATTAAGGAATTAAAGGCTGATGCTAAGATCTTGACCAAGACGATCCAAAAACTAGAGCTGGCAGAAACTCGTCATCTGAATAAGCGCCAAAAGCTTGAAGAAGAAATCCGAGAACTCAAGGCTCTTCGGGACCTTGGGCCTCTTCTAACCGATGACCTTTGCAAACAAATCTGTGAAGAGTATCGGAACTCGGATTAGATTAACGAAGAAATCATGAAGATATACTCTGAAAGCTATGAGCTCTGCCGGAGTCGTGGCAAGGAGAAGCTGATTGCAGCTAACGAGGATCCATCCTTGCTCGACCCTTCAGATGACGAAGATGTCGCCTGAAGCGAATGCTCTTGTTTTCCCTTGGTTTTATTAAAGAATATTTGTGAAGATTTCTGTTATTTTTCTTTCTTTAATTCATAAGATTTGTAAAAAATTTCTAATATTGTAATCAGATTAAATATTAATGAAATGTGGTTTCATTCCTTATGATTTCGGTGCATTTACTTTCTGCCAATACTTCAATATTAATTCAACTGGAAAAATGCACAAACTCTTTCATGGACTCAACTCGAACTGTTAATTAACAACTAAGCATGTCATATAACAGATAAGACGGGTTAGGGAATGAGGCATTAGAACTCAACACTTAGAAAAAATTTAGGTAATAAAGTAATAAAGTAAAGGGATACTTATTAGTTACCAGAAGTGTGAGATGATTCGCTTCATTGGGAATTTGTTTACCCCAAAAGGCCTAACAAAACCAAAAGATGACATTCGCCTACCACGAAGGGCCTGATGAAGTCTAAAGATCGACAGTTGTCTACCACGAAGGGCCTGACAAGGTCTGAAGGACAACACTTGCCTACCACGAAGGCATTCCGACAAAGGTCTAGTGTGTCGACAATTACTACCACGCAGGGGCGACAACGTCTTAAGGATGACACTTGCCTACCACGAAGGGCCTGACAAGGTCTAAAGGACAACACTTTCGTACCACGAAGGGCCTGACAAGGTCTAAGTGTCGACAATTGCCTACCACGCAGGGCCTGACAACGTCTTAAGGATGACACTTGCCTACCACGAAGGGCCTGACAAGGTCTAAGTGTCGATAATTGCCTACCACGCAGGGCTCGACAAACGTCTTAAGGATGACACTTGCTTCACCACTTACGAAGGGCCTGACAAGGTCTAAGTGTCGACAATTGCCTACCACGCAGGGCCTGACAACGTCTTAAGGATGGCGTTTGCCTACCACGAAGGGCCTGACAAACCCATGAGGCCCACCTGCCATTAAGGCTACCATCAAATGGTCAGCGAGTCCTCCCAAACCTCCTTACACCACTGAACTGATCAGCAACGGAGACAAAATTTGTTTGAGAGAAAAAAGGAACTTTTATTGATGATGACGTAAATATTTACAGACTTACGATGTACTGACATCGTTTTTACTGAAAGTACTTCCTAAGCCTGCCAGCGTGCCAAGTATTTTTAATTGCTGACCCGTCTAATGTCTTCAACCGATAAGTCCCCGGTTCAAGACTTGAGTGATTAAATATATCCTTCCTCGTTTGGCATCAGCTTTCCCAGATTCTGAGGTGTAGATGCTTCGACTTCTCTGAGGACAAAATCTCCTACTTCGAATCTGCGAAACTTTACCCCCTTGTTATAATGCTTGGCCACTCTTCGCTGATAGGCTGCTAATTTGATTAAGGCTGTTTCTCTGACTTCCTCAAGCAAATCAAGATTGGCCTTCAGCCCTTCCTCATTGTAAATCTCTTTGAATTGACTAACTCGAAGACTTGGAGATCCAATTTCAACTGGGACTAAGGCATCAGTACCATAGGCCAATTTGAAAGGTGAATCCCCCGTTGTAGTCTTCGGAGTAGTTCAGTAAGCCCATAACACACTGAGTAACTCTTCTGGCCATCTGCCCTTAGCTTCGTCCAATCTGCGCTTGATCCCATTCAGAAAGATTCATTGGTCAATTCAACTTGTCCGTTTGATCGAGGATGAGCTATCAAGTCTTTCCGTTGAATCCCAGCTTCTTTCAAAAATGTTTCAAATTTCGATCCCACAAACTGACGTCTATTGTCCGATATTACCACCTTAGGAATTCCAAAACGGAATACTACTGATTCTTTCAAAAATTTCAAGCATTCCTGTTCCGTTATTAACCTAAGTGGCTTTGCTTCTACCCATTTGGTCATATAGTCGATGGCAACTATAACAAAACTAACTTGACCTTTTGCTTTCGGTAGCGGACCCAGTATATCAACCCCAGCACAAAGAAAGGGTATAGGAGATAAGATCGAGTATAGCTCTTCTGGTGGCTGATGTGGTATTGGACTGTTGAGTTGGCACTTCTCGCACTTCTTGACGTATTCAGTCGCATCCTTGAAGATGGTAGGACAATAGTACCCTTGACGAAGTACTTTATAGGCTAATGACTTAGCCGCCATATGATCACCACAGATGCCTTCATGTACTTCTCAGAGAGCATATTCAGCTTCAGATGGAGTCAAACATTTCAGTAGTAGAGACGAGAAAGCCCTTCGGAACAGATCCCTATCAATCAGAACAAAATTAGCACTCTTATACTTGATTTTCTTGGCTAGCATCCGATCCGAAGGTAAGACGCCATCTGCCAGATACTCTATATATGGAGTCAACCAACAGTTGGTTCGGTCAACGCACATCACCAATTCATGATGAACACTAGGATGTTGCAAAATTTCTAAGTAAACCGACCCATCAAAGACGTTAACATCCGTAGTGGCTAATTTGGAGAGTGCATCAGCAATAGAATTGTTATTACGCTCGACCCCCTGAAACTCGTAGGATTGGAAATATCGAGTCGTTCTTTCAATTCGCCAAATACTTGATCATTCTTGAGCCTTGAGCCAGACTCCCGGAGAGTTGCTTAACGACTAAGCGAGAATCACTGAAGATGACTATTCTCTGCACTTCAAGACTCTTTGCTAGTCGTAACCCTGCGAGTACCGCCTCATACTCAGCTTCATTGTTCGTCGCTTTGAACTGAAATTTGATGGCCTGCTGCACCTTGAATCCCTCCGGACTCGTCGGGATAATCCTCGCCCACCGACGTCCGTGGTAGAAGACCCATCTGCGACTGGCGGCGTCCACGAACTCTCGCTTCAATTGAAGAATCAGAATCGCTCTGTCGGATCCTTGACCGCCACAACTTCATCGACGAAAACGAGCATTCAACTACAAAATCAGCCAAGGCTTGCCCTTTGATGGCGGTTCGGGGATGATATTCAATGAAAAATTGGGACAAATCCATCGTCCATACAGCTAATCTCCCCGATACCTCAGGTTTGCTCATAATCTTCTTCAAAGGCTGATCTGTGTATACTATTACCAATCTACCCTGGAAGTATTGCCTAAGCTTTCGACTAGCAGTTATTAAAGCAAAAGCAAACTTTTCGATGTTTGGGTACCTTGTTTCAGCATCCCGAAGGACATGGCTTACATAATAAACCGGGTGCTGCTTACCCCCAACTTCACGCACCAAAACTGCTCCTACCGCCAACGAACTAGCTGCTAAGTATAAATATAAAGGCTCAGCAGGAGCGGGCTTCACCAACAAAGACGCTGAAGATAAGTAGGACTTGATGCTCTGAAAGGCGTTCTCACACTCCGAAGTCCATTAGAACGTCTTTGCATTCTTTGGCCCTTTCAACGTATCAAAAAATGGCAAACATCTTTCTGCCGACTTGGACATGAACCTCCTTAAAGTTGCAATCCTTCCAGTCAGACGTTGAACATCTTTAAATGACTGAGGAGTCTTCATGTTCAGGATCGCTTGAATCTTCTCTGGATTGGCTTCAATTCCTCTCGATCGACAAGATAACCCGTAAATTTGCCAAATTTCTGCATCAAGGTGCACTTAGTGGGGTTCAATCTCAAGTTGTGATGACGAATTATCTGAAAGCATTCTTCTAAATCGTCCAGATGTTTATGCACCAACATGCTTTTGACAATCATGTCGTCCACGTACACCTCCACATTCTTGCCCAACTGATATCTGAAGACATAATTCATCATCCTCTGGTATGTGGCTCCGGCATTGATTAGGCCGAAAGTCATTTTCTTATAGGCATATACCGAACGATGCATAATGAACGCCGTCTTGGTATATCCTCTTTACATGGAAACTCGATGATATCCGGAGAATGCGCCCATGAAACTTAACAAAGCTTACCCGAAGTGGCATCGATGAGTTGGTCGTGTGGGGCTGTGGTAGAAATCCTTTGGACAAGCTTTATTTAGATCGGTATAGTCGATCACGGACTCGCCATTTACCATTCTACTTCTGGACCAGCACCACATTTGCCATCCACTGCGGGTAGTCGATCTCAAAGATGAAGTCAGCTGCCAATAGTTTTGCAATCTCTTCATCGTTGATCCGCTGACGTTCAGGTGTAAAGGTCCTCCTCTTCTGTCGGACTGGTTTCTTTGACGGGTCCACTTCTAACCGATGCTCAGCGATATCCCTGCTTACTCCTGGCATATCTTGAGGTTCCCATGCGAAGATGTCAACATAGCATCTCAGAAGCTCCATGAGGTTCGTCCGGAGAGGTTCCGGCAGACCTGAACCTATTTTCACTGTCTTGTTCACCTTGCCCGGGATGAGCTCTATCTCCTCTGTTTCTTCATCTGGCATGACCAATGGTTCGGAACTACTCTCAGTGAAGGGTTCAATTTCTATCGCCATGGTCTGCTTTTGCTTCGATACCCCCACTCCCGAAGTGATCACAGCATTTCTATAACACCTTTTGGCCAGATCCAAATCCCCTTTCACCTCACCAACCCCATGAGCCGTAGGAAATTTGATTTTGAAATGAGGAATTGAGGTCACAGCTTACAAAGCAATTAAAGTAGGCCTTCCCAAAATAGCATTATAATCAGAATCTACATGCACAACATAAAATTTGCAAATAATTTCTACCTGTTGAGGGGTCGTTAGAAGATGACCTAGTAGTTCAATGGTTCCGACCACTTTGAATGGGATCGTTACTAAAACCATATAAAGGAGCCCTCCGCCTATCTCCATCTTCCGCCTGTCTAGGTGCATCCTCCGATAAGCGTGGGCATCTGTAATATCTCTGAAGACCCATTATCTACCATCATTCACTTCATATCCACCGAACCCACTTCATGTGATCGGCACCAATGATCCTCGTGCGGTTCAATGACTTTCAAGGGTAATCTTCATCGATAAAGGAGATTACCAGATTACTCGAATAAGGTCCGTCGATCTTGAAGGTACCCGCCATCGACATGGCCGAATCCAAGTAACCGGGCGCTTCTTTTCCAACGAGTTTGCGTAAGTACCCCGGTGATGACATCTATCACATGCCTTGCGGTATTCCGAGCCGGCAACGCTTCTTTGGCCTGGTTGAGTTGTCGGAACAGTCCTCGTCCGCTTGTTGATTGGTTCTGGCAGCCACATACTGAATTAAAGCCCCACCTTGTACCTTTCTTTCAATGAAGTCTTTTAAACTAGCACAATCGTTCGTATCGTGACCCGAAGCTTGATGGTAGTCACAATACTTACGAGGATTCCCTTTTCTAGGCCTAATGTTATCTCGAGGTGGCTCGAAGATAGGTTGATTCTTAATCTGATCCAAGATAATGAATACATGCGTGTTGAGTCTTTGTGTACGTCCTATTCACTCTCTCTAGGTTGGAGCGGACGAACGTCCTCCACCCTGTCTCCAATTATTGTATTTTTTTGACCCGCCTTCGTAACGGTCTTTACTCCCTTCATTCTTCTTCTGGTCTCCATCGGTTCTATCCCGATCTGTCTCCTTAAGCCTGTCTGAAGAAGGATGTTTGAGGCTGTCCATGGCTTCCTCCACCACGATATAGCTTTCAGCTTTGTCAAAGGCTTCAGCGAGACTCTTCGGGTGATGAAACATTAACTTCTTCACCAACTTCTCTGATTTGACCAAATCTAACCCATTCTGAAATAGTCCAACAGCTTGTAGATCGTTCAGGTCTGTCACTTGGCCGACTGCTTCACGGAACCGCTTCAAATATTGGCCCAAAGACTCATTCGAATACTGTCGAACCTGAGCCAACGAACCAGTTGGTTTTCCCCTTCTTTTGTTGCTCCCAAAGCGAGCATGAAATTTACTGCACATGTCTGCCCAAGATGAAATTGAATCCGAGGGCAAAGTCTCCATCCACTGCCGGGCATCCTTTCTGAGCGTTGTGACAAAAGTATGGCACTTAGCAGCATCGCTAAAGTCATAATAATCCATGAGTCGGTCGAACGCCTGACTGTGGTCATAGGGATCCCCCGATCCATCATAACTTTAGATGTGGGGCAACTTCTTGGTGGGGTCAGCTTTTTCTTTAAGAATCTCCGCGGAAAAAGGGGATGCCTTCTTTCCCGAAGTATCTTTCGTTTTTTGTACATTTGTTGCTTTTCAAGTTCCTTTAATTCTTTAACCAGATACTCCACACCTTCTAGTTGAGATGATGCTTCTTTTTTCGATGACTCTTTCTTCTGAGCAGACCGGTTTCTTTCAACAAAACCTCCAACTTTAGAGGGACTTTTCCGATGACGAGCGTCCACAGGGCGGTGTACCCTTAGTAGACTCTCGGGAGTATGATCTTTAGATATACTTCGTCTCTGAACTCGGGCGCTATGGTGAGAATGTGCAACAACAAGTGCTTTCTTTGTATGCTCAAGAGTGCGATCTCTGGATCGACCTCTTCGTTTGCTTTGACCCTGTCCCCTAGAATCGGCATGGTGATATGTCCTTTTCGATCTTTGAGGAGTAGGGCTTCGGGATCTTCTTCTTTCTCGGGTTCGGCCCCAAGACTCTCGTCTTGAATGAGCAGGTTCTTTCCCACTCTGATGTCCTTGCTCTTCGGACTGATCATAACTGAACTCTTCGTCCCTCAACTCGCGCCATCCAAGAGGCATCCTTCACTATATCCCGTCATTTGTTTCACAAGTACTTGCATAGCTCTATCCGCTTCATCTACCATCTTAGCTAATCGGGAGGCCTTTGCGTCTTGGTCATCTCAGTATCGAGTTCTAGGCGAGGTGCCTTCTACTCGTTTCCGACCATGGCCAGACCCCTTCTCTGTCGAGAAGACTAGCTTACGCTTAGCTTTGCCCACCGCCTTCGGCCGAGAATCTTCAGGTGAACGTTTGGACACTGTGCTAGCGTAAACACTTATCAGAGGTCCCAAAGCGATCTTCGCGCGGACACTCGCGAAGTTTGATTCACCGACACCATCGGTACGCTCTTGAGTGTAGGTGTTTACTACTTCACCATGAATATTGATGTAGAATAAACACAATCTGTGATTGAAAAATACTCAGGACACTAGAACTCGCCCTCCTTCTAGCGCCAATGTTAACGCCATGATCTTCTCCAACGTCCCAATCACGTAAGACGCCCTGATCCTACACAGTAAACACGATAAACACCCCAAGCTTAACATCCGGATCGCCGGGGGATAGCTCAGGCGTGAGAGTAAGTATACGTGTTCACAAGGTTAACCAACGGAGAATGTAATGCCTAGTGTCTTGAGAGAGATAATAATTCTTAGTGGATATGTGTGTATGAAAATGTACCTCTTTTTGAAGGCTTAGTTGATAGGTTATACTCTCTTTGCGGGCCATCGTGCCACCCACTATCTCGACATGACACATTTCGTGATCGATGGGTCCTGCCACCGCCGCTAGCTCTACTCACTACCTTTGGTCACTGTTTATGCCGCCGACCGGCTATAATCCCATCCACATTAATGCATGGCAGGTGTTCCAATCAACTGTCATGCTCTTTCATCATTATAAGTCAAAGTAATAGATATTAAATGATCCAACGTGTTAATCCAACGAACCTAAGGCTTGGTCTTTATAGAGTTAAATAGAAATAACATGGTGATTAGGCCCATCGACTTTCAAGGTACAATAATGAAGGTCCAATGGATTAATTAAATAAGTAAGCCCAACTTACTCGGCCCAAAGAGGAGAAATATCATGACCCAACACAAGTAATACATGATCTGGTGTACTAATCATATATATATATATATATATTATAATTCGTACGTGATTCGCGCACGGTAATGAGCAACTAGATAATTATTATTTGTAAAGGGATATTATTATAGTAAGGGATATTATTTGTTGTACCAGTAAGGGGTGTTATTTCTTTTGTATTCATGATGAGAACTTCTGTTATTCCATTATTTATTATCCTGCTGGAATAACCAGTATACGCGGACTACCCTATACTTGGTGACATTCTTCTATTATTCTGTCTTTATTATTATTCTGTTGGAATATTCTGTCTGTGCGTTTTACGTCGGACCTGGTTCCATTACTTATTATTCCGCATTTATTATCCTGTTGGGAATAACCTGTCTGTGCGGTCTCTATCGCATGCATGGTGAATCCTTCTGTTATTCCATTCTTTATTATTCTGTTGGAATAACCTGTCTATGTGGATTACCACATGCATGGTGAATGATCCTTTATATTCATTCATTATTAAACTGTGGAAATGATCTGTGTACGTGGATTACCGCATGGCGGGTGAAAATCCATTTGCAGTTCCATATATTCTACATTATACTGTTGGTTATCGGTTTTACAGTTGTATGTCTTTGGCATGTAGTGCAAAGATGATATGTTGTTGAATATCTTTGGCCGGTAGTGCAAAGATGATATGTTGTTTGATAGCTTTGACCCGTAGTGCTAAGATGGACAGGTGTATGACGTGATCATGACCACTAGTGATACTAACGAATATCTTTGGCCGTAGTGCATGGATAATTCAATGATGTGATTGGCAAGATCATGACCATTAGTTAACAGTTGAATGTCTTTGGCCGTAGTGCACTGACATGCAATTGATTGGTATGATCATGACCATTGATTTTATAGTTGAATATCTTTGGCCCGTAGTGCAAAGATAGACAACTGATTGGTATGATCATTGTTATTACATTTGAATATCTTCAGCCTTTGGGGTAAGGATATTGAGTAAACATTCTATTAAGCCTTTATGGCAAGAAGGAACTGTTAATTCACATTATTATAAATATGAATTGTGAACTTAATTATTATCTTAAGTGGTTCAGGTGAAGACAGGTGATGAAAGTTCTCTTTGTCTTAGGTACAACGAAGAACTATTGATGAGTATTACAGGAATAAAATATTAACGATGGACTTTTAATTTGGAGGAGATAGTAGACATTATATTTCTACTTGACTCTTCTAATGGATTGTTGATTCATTGCAATTATGGTTGAAAAGTTTTATTATCTACTATATGTTATAAATCTCGATTTATTCTGATAAAGGCTGTTGATAAATTAATTATCTTAGCCATGATATTCTTTACTGGGCTAGTTGTGCTCACCCTTTTGCTTCATAATTCCTTTCAGGTAATAAGAGTGTAGTGATTTGAAAGGAGGATAATGAGGAAATAGTGTGATGGTCCGAGACTGTCGAAGTTTCTCAATACATTGTAAAACGACATGACATGCAACAAATAATTGTATTGAGGACCTAAGATGTGTGTGTGTCGTATTTTATACGTCATTTAATAATTGATTTTTGTGAACAATAATTTGAGTTTGGATACTGTCTATGAGACTATATTGTATTAAAACTCACAGTTAACTGTGGTCGTATTCTGTATGACAGTTCAACAGTTGTATAAATGAAATTTGTATTTGATTTTTATAATGTGATATCTGGTGACTCAGAATGGGTCGTGTGTACCTATTTTGGGGGCGTCACACAGATAGCCATCGAACCCAAAGATCAGGAGAAGACAATATTCATTTGTTCTTATAGAACTTTTACCTTTCTATGAATGCCATTCAGGTTGTGCAATGCTCCTGCTACATTTTAAAGGTGCATGATGTCTATTTTCTCTGATATGGTAGAACAAACACTTGAGGTATTCATGGACGACTTCTCAGTGTTTGGTAATTTTTATGATTCTTGCTTAGCAAATTTAGATCTAGTGCTCAAGAGATGTGTGGAAAACAACTTAGTATTGAATTGGGAGAAATGTCACTTCATGGTTCAGGAAGGCAGCATCTTGGGTCATAGAATATCTGCTGAGGGAATAGAGGTGGAAAAGGGAAAAATTGAAGTTATTGAAAAACTTCCACCTCCATCATCTGTGAGAGGAGTCAGAAACTTCTTGGGGCATGCTGGTTTCTATCGGCGTTTTATAAAGGGTTTCTCGAAAATCACAAAGCCCTTGTGCAGCCTTTTGGAAAAAGATGTGCCTTTCAAGTTTAACAAGGCATGCCTAGAGGCGTTTGAGGTGCTCAAACAGGGACTCATTAAAACACCTATTGTAGTTGCTCCTGACTGGGAATTATCGTTTGAGCTTATATGAAATGCCAGTGACTATGTTATTTGAGCATTGTTTGGACAAAGGAAGGATGATGCATTGTGGGCATACCGAACAGTGTATAAAATTTCAATTGGAATGTCACTTTAAACACTCAAAATTTGTATTCCTATTACTAACCTTGCAGGAGGGCAAAATCGTCTTCCAGAGATAACCTTGGAAGTTAAATCAGCTCAATCCGAGAGATAACCCCGGGATACTTAGTTTTCAACCTCAGAGACGACCCTAAAATATTCAGTTTCAATCCCGGAGATAACCCCAGGAGATTCACTTCCAACCTCGGAGATAACCTCGAGGGATGCAATTCTAGTTCCGGAGATAACCCCTGAAAAGTCAGTTTCAACCTCGGAGACAACCCCAAGGCACTCAGTTTCAACCACGGATATAACCCCGGGAGGTCAAGCACACCTCAGAGACAACCCTAAGGACATTCAACATCTATAGCAATTTCAATCTCAAAGATAACCACGAAAGCAACGCATCGCTACGCCTCAGACAAAAATAGGAGATAACCCGGTGAGAGGGCAAAAACGTCATTTTCCACCTCAATACTACATTCACGTCATCTCAACATCATTTTAAAGCACATTTCATCCTGAAGTGTCCCACAAGAACCATAACTCAAAATCCCGAGTGACAACTACATAAGACAACACACCGGATAGAATTTGAAGACTTGAAGCTCTGGTCATGGACCCATCTTCCCGGCTTCGTACAACCTCTTATCTCATGTCATTGTGTAGATCTCGACAATAGCATTCCGGAAAGGTATATATATATATATATATATATATATATATATATATATATATATATATATATATATATATATATATACAGTAAGGATCTAAAGCTCCCCCAACAAAAAGCTCACCCAACTCACCTATATATACCTTCCTTTTCCTTCTACAGATGCGCGTTTCTGTTACATTCTCTCTCCCTCTCTCGTCGTCCTGAAAACTGGAAACCCATCTCGCGAAAGAGAACCGACCCCTTCTCCCTCTCTAAGCCTGAGGAATCTCTGCCTTCGCCCTCTCTCTCTTTGCGAGGAATATCTGCCTTCGCGAGATTCGACCCCTTCTCACTTTCTCGTCGAGGTAACAAAATTAGAACTTTGTATATGGATTTTCTTGTTTTATGGGTTGAAATCAGGCTTAGATTCGTTCCAATTTGTGTTTTGGTGTTCAATAATAGTTTTTTAGGGCTTAAAATTTATGAGGGCCAAACCCTATAATCTACAAAATTATTGTGTTTTTGTTCTGTATTATGGA
Source organism: Panax quinquefolius (assembly GCA_020205615.1). Lineage (NCBI taxonomy): Eukaryota > Viridiplantae > Streptophyta > Magnoliopsida > Apiales > Araliaceae > Panax > Panax quinquefolius. The sequence continues at coordinate 37,860,379 of CM035166.1, forward strand.
GTTGGGTCTGAAAGATTATTTGGTGTTATTATATTTTGGAAGTAGTACTTGTTGGAGACTCGTGAATGTGGTCAATGTTCTAAGGACTCGTGAATGTACTATCCGATTTCTCTCACATTTCACATGAGTTGAATGTGTTGGGTTCCAGGTGAATTTCAGTTTCTAAAAAGTTTCCTTTTGATTTTCAAAGTAAATATAAGGATATCATCATATAAAATGGTTTTTCGGGGCTCACCTTATTGAGTGAAGAATGGCATACATTTTTTTAAATGATTGAAAAATGAATGAGAAAGATGAAAGTGACATTGATGTTACCTTCTAACTGAAATTTACTTATTTTATGAAACAGGGGTCCAAGAAGGATGCATTGTGTCATGGATGCAATCCCTGCATCTGCTATTGAGCCAGGAGGCGTGGCATCAACACAGACCGAATTCCTGCGTAATGTGGACTTCTTTCCATCCCTCTCATTTTTCAGATCAAAATCAATATCTGGACCTTTGACTTCCGATAGAGATGGAATACTGATGTTGAAGAACAAGGCTCCTAGGTGGCATGAGCAACTCCAGTGCTGGTGTCTAAATTTTAATGGGCGGGTGACGGTGGCTTCAGTAAAGAACTTTCATCTGGTTGCTTGTGTGGATAATGGCAGGTGGTGGTGATGATGATGATGATGCTTGTGAACCCAATTGCAGTAGAGAGCCTCTGGTAGTTCCATGTACATTATTAACAAGAAATAATTTGCGAGCAAGCCAAGCACTAAATTATTTTATAAAGATGATTATTTCCCTGCGAGGAATTTTGATGAATGGTTGTTTGGAAACGATAATAGGATGGAATTGGTGTTTGGAAAGGAAAATAGGGTTACTTGGTGGAAAATGATACAAATATGTACACAAAATCTTGCCTACAAATTAGGGGTTAAATGTTAATAATATCCAACCCCTATTCATTCTGTATCAAGTTGTAACAAACTCCTCCTACATGGAGATAATATAATTATAAAAATATCACAAATATATATATACACTGGATAGATTTATAATTTAACATTTTTTTTGTATATTAGAATCGCATTTTTCAAATCTCTTGTATAATGAAATTATGACAACAAAGTTTAAGATACTGTGTTATTTTATCTTACTATAATTAAAAAGTACACTCTTTTTGTGAATATATCCGCAAATAAAACATTTTTTGTAGAGCAAATGGAAAATTATTTTTGGGTAATGCTAAGAATCAAAATAGAAATAAAAAGAGGCTTTTATTAAAATAAAATGAGAAGATAACAACATAAACTAAAAGAAAAGACAATTTCAAGATTGAGAAAAGAAACCATGTAAAATATAGGTGTCCTGTAAAAGACCAAAACCAGGTTTAAGATCTAACAACATAGTTAATCATAAAAAGACCAATTCTAGGATCCAAGTCCTTGCTGCTAATTAAGTAGCCTCTTGTTCCTTATCCCAGTTTGGAAGACATGAGGATGTCTATTTCTCATTATCTTGCTACCACTTTTCGGAGGCTGGTTCTGGTTTCAAAGGGGTAGAGCTTCATCAGTACATCCGAGTTTTCCTTCTGGTATCATGATACAAATGTTGTTTGCCGGTATATTCAGACTTCCTTTGCAGTAAACACATCCCCACAACCAAAGGGAATATTAAAAGTAAATAGGCACTTTTAATCACACATCTGAATACCTTCTTCTTCGAGTTCCCATTGGACCACAAACAGGCAAAAAATATTACATACATCCAAATAAGCGTAAGTGAATGCCCTATAGCATGAATGCAGGCCACAGACATATTTTTGAACCATGCCATTCGAATATTCATACCTATGCACAAACAAACTACATATTTCCTTTTCACAACAGTGTATCAGCATACTGACACATTCTTCCTGGAACCAACAACCTTAGATCACAACCACGGGAGCACAAAAAGTTATAGCAGCTCTTGCCAATGTTCTAAACCAATCTGCATCCAGACATTCCATAGAGAGTTTAATTTTGTAGGATCTATGCACTTTATTCAACACATAAATAAACAGTATGTAAAACTAAAGCACAGAAAAATGGGTAAATAAGATTATCATTACCCATAATTCACAACTCAATGTAAGTCTGTCATCGGATCATCTAATGACTCAAAGAATATGTGTGCCCCTGCAAAGAAAAAATTCCCAATGCTACGAATGTGAAGGGAGTCAGTCAATATAATTACTGATTTTTGTTTAACACCTTGTTCATAAAATAAAATATTATCACTGAAATTATAAGTAAGAGTCTAAAAGCCCTAATCTTGAGAACATTCACAGTCCTTAGAACATTGACCACATTCACGAGTCTCCAACAAGTACTACTTCCAAAATATAATAACACCAAAGAATCTTTCAAAACCCAACTCCATAATACAGAACAAAAACACAATAATTTTGCAGATTATAGGGTTTGACCCTCATAAATTTTAAGCCCTGAAAAAACTATTATTGAACACCAAAACACAAATTGGAACGAATACAAGCCTGATTTCAACCCATAAAATAAGGGGGGGGGTGTATTCAATTAAGATTTTTAAAGACTTTTAAAGACTTTTAAAGTTTGGTGGTATTCAATCAAGACATTTAAAGAGTTTATAAAAGTTTAGTGGTATTCAATTACAACTTTTTTAATGTCTTTAAAAGTTAGGTGGTATTGAATTAAGATTTTTGCAAAGTCTATAAAAGTATTTTGGTATTCAAAAAGTCATAGATTTTAAAGATTTCTATCAAATGGTAGAGTTTGACATACTTTAGAAGAAGAATTATAACTATCAACCCATATCCAAAGTCTTACCTCATCTCTAAAGATTTCTAAAGACTTTCAAATAAACACAAAGGTGGATAAAATTAGTTATTAATTGGACTTTGTCTTTTATTGAGTCAAATTAGTTATTTATTTTATATGAGCTAATAAATATTAATATGTGATGGATAAATAATTTGATAAAATTTGGGCCATAAAAATAATTGAATTTATTATAAGAGAATTAACAAGATATATTAATAAGTAAACAAATAACTAGGCCTAATCTGAATTGGTGGGGGAAAAAGAAACCGTTCGAAAGCTTCCAATAAAAAGAGGAAAGAGATTTGTTCAACAAAGGTGAGATAAAATCATAAAACTCTCATATCAATTGTAAAGATTATGTATTATAATATATGAAAATAGAAAATATAAGATGTGTATGTGTATGTTTTTTTTTAATTTTCTGACATTTTAAACGAAGGAAATCACTGTTAATTTTTGAGACATCCTCCATATTCGTCTTCAAGTATCTTTGGTGTATCATAGTGAAATAATGTAACATGTGGTTGTATTCATGCATGACAAATTGACAGAATCGTTATCTTTCCCTTGTAAAAAAGGGAAAAACGCACTGCTTTAATATATGTTAGGCGCATAAAAAAGGTCCACACAATCAAACAAAATTAGCAGCAGTTAAGATGGAAAATTAGGTTGATAGAATCACACAATCAACATATATATATATATATATATATATATATATATTAGTAAAGCAATCAATAATAAAAAAACAATCAATTATTAGTAAAAAGTGCACGTATATGCATAAAGTATATATAGCTCAATGTAAAGTGGGCTTAATTTTTGTATTGCGTCTGTAGTTTCTAAAATTTTATTGGTATCCGAGTATCTAAATGTATCATGAAATGAGTAGAATAATGTGAACGCTTTCAACATATATAAAATCTCATGCCACAATAATATAATGAGATTTACTCTAGTTCATGAAAAAAGAGTGAGAGAGGTTGTACACATGGGCTAATTAACAATTAATATAAGTTGTAAGATATATTAGAAGTATATAAAAGTCTATCACAGTCTTGATAAAAAGTTTATAAAAGTCTGTTACTTATTTTATGGAGTCTATAAAAGTCATTTTAAAAAAGTCTTTAAAGTATGTGAAAGTCATTAAAATCTCACAAATTCTACAAAAGTCTGTCACTTAAAAAAAGTCTTTAAAAATCTTAATTAAATACACCCCCCCCCCTAAGAAAACCCATATGCAAAGTTCTAATTTTGTTACCTTGGTCGAAAATTGACGAATCGACGAGAAAGGGAGAAGAGGCCAAATCTCGCGAAGGTAGAGATTCCTCGCGAAGAGAGAGGGCGAAGACAGAGATTCCTCAGGCTTAGAGGGGAGAAGGGGCCGGTTCTCTTTCGTGAGATGGGTTTCCAGTTTTCGCGATGAGAAAGGGAGAGAGAAGGAAACAAAAATGCGCATCTGTTTTTTGGCTGAGGAGAGAGAAGGAAAGGAGGGTATATATAGCTGAGTTGGGTGAGTTTTTTGTTGGGTGAGCTTTAGATCCTTACTGTATATATATATATATATATATATATATATATATATATATAACTATTTATCAGCTTGTGGGTTAGATTTGCCTAAATTTGGATATTTCTCACTTTAACCGGTGTATGGTGACTAAACTGGAACGGTTGAAGCTGGAATGCTTAGATTTACTCAAATCTAATTCGTTTTCTAGCTTTTTCTGCGGGCTAGATTTGTCTCAATCTGGCTATTTCTTACTTTAACCGGTTTATAGTGACTAAACTGGAACCGATGAAGTTGAAATAGTTTAGATTTATTCAAATCTAGTTCTTGTTTTTAGCTTTTGTACATATTGCTTCATCATGTGAGCCTAGGAATCATGTGAACACAGATTCAGTTCCTGAATCTAGATTCGATTCCCGTGATGGACATTTTCAGATGCAGCCAGCTTGTAAATTATTCACGGTGTCTGAATTTCCTTAGATGGCTCTCATGCCCACAAGGAGTTCGACACTACTATGTATCTTATTTTCTCGAAGATGCTTCGCATCTCGAAAATAAAAGCAATCAAATCGAACACATAATAAAATGGAAGTATCAAAGGCCTCAATTACTATTGAGCATAAGGGTTTGAAAAACCTATTTTATAAAACATCACTACCATATCTCGTTACAATTAAACTTTTATACAAAAGGCAAACCCTTTGTATATAGGTGCGAACGTGGCAGAGAACTACTTCCAAATAAACTGCACATAGACTTAACACACACACATTCAGATAAAAGTTTAAATTAGAAAGTTGCGGTAATCGTGTTATCACGAAAGTCAGGGGGTGCCTAAAACCTTCCCTCCGCTTAATCAAGCCCCCAGACTCTAACGAATTTCAGTTTTGCAGACCAGTTAAACAGTGTCACATCACTAAGTCTTTGTGCAAACCTTTTCTCGATTGAGTTAGTGCAACCAATTAAAAATAACCAACTGGTGACTCTTACAGTCAAATCGTTGACATATAAATGTCGGACCTTTTCAAACAAATCTCACCTAACATGAGAACACCAAAAGACAAGAACAGAAAGGGACAAATAAAAATCCTGATGTCGACAAGTGGCGACTCTGCTGGGGACATCCAGAAAGAGGGCTTAAGCCGCTATTTAAAAAACTTTTAAAAACTTTTATCTACTTGTGTGTGGATGTTGCATTTTCATTTGAATGAATGTGTACTAATGCTTTATTTATGCACTTAGTGCTTCGCACCATATCTGCATATGATATTAGTGCTTCGCACATGTCATCATTTCCATACGGTGAGACGCGAGGTATGTGAATGTATGTTGTGTGGTCCCTCCACCAGGAGGCTTTCCTGTTGGTGTTTGATTACTGGACTCGTCGAGAGACTAATTCCACGAGGCTCAGGAAAGGCACCACCCAGATTCGCTCCAGTTGAAAGATCGGATTAACTTCCCATCGAGTAAATTGCAATGATCTGGGAACCTTCAAACCATAAGCCGTGAGAGTAGCCTAAGATAGGTCAGCCTTTGATAAACCAAACGTAGAGGGAAGTCTCTTCATACCTTCCCATTTCAATGACTTGTAATTTTAATTACTTGTAATTTCATTTCCATGTCAATCTCAATGTAATAGAAAATATAAAAGAATATGTGAACATGCATTCCCTTTTCATATCAAAACATGCTATGCAATCCTGTCATTAAAATAACTGACATCTATTTTGTAGGATAATACTCCTAAAAAATGGACACATTATATAGCATGTAACATTTCCACGTTTCCCTAAGACTAAACTACATAAGTCTTTTTGTAGGGAGACGATTGGTCCCGTTACCCATTCAAAGTTCAAGAAGGCACTAAGCCTACAGCCAAACATGGCTATATCTGGCCAGCCTAATCCTACTTTGGTCTCTCGCGAGGAGTTCGAAGGATTAAGCAATCAAATTACAGAGTTGGTTGTTCTACTCAAAGAACTACACAAATCAACTCAGGGTCCACAAATACCCATCCATGCAAAATCCTCTGCGCATGGAGGAATCCAGGGTCCGGACAAAGAAGTTTTAACACTTGAGTCTCAGTCTGATAAAACCAACAAAACCCTTGAAATCACCCATCTTAAAGAAGATCAAGACACCGGTGATATTCGAAAAAAGGTTTTACAAATGGAAGAGACCATTCGGTCCATCAAAGGGATTGGAACACACGAGAGTGTTTCATATTCAGACCTCTGCATCTTCCCTAGGGTTCATTATCTGGAAAAATTCAAGACTCCCGATTTTGAGAAATATGATGGATTGGGAGATCGTTATACCCACTTAAAGGTGTTCATTGGAGAGCTCAGATCTTATGTCAAGAATGAAAAGCTCAGAATGCAGCTATTTCAGAAAAGTCTGACTAGAGAAGCCAAAGCATGGTACACCAGATTGGATAACTCCAAAATTCACAGCTGGGAGGAGTTAGCCCATGCTTTCCTCAATCAATACAGCTTCCAAACTCAGATGGCTCCAGACCGGTATCAAATTACCAAAGTCAAGAAACAAGTCAATGAGTCTTTCAGAGAGTACGCCCAAAGATGGAGGCGTCTGGCTGCTCAAGTTATCCCGTCTATGACAGAGTCTGAAATGGTGATGACCTTCATAGATATTCAAGAAGCTGCATTCTATGAGAGGGTCCTAGCTGGAATAGGAAAGTCATTCTCAGAAATGATTAAGTACATAGAATTGGCAGAAATGGGATTGAAATTAGGAAAGATTAAAGACCTCGCCGCATTAAAAGCCGTAGCTGAGCATATCCAATCTGGAAGTTATGGGAACAACCCCCGGAGGGTCCATAAAAAGAAAGAGGAGGTTGTTTCATTGATACTGCAAGGACAAAAAGGTAATCAAAACTTGCCTATTCAAAGGAGAAATTATTCCCCTTTTTAAGCACAGTCTTCAAACCCTCCATTACCAAAGAGTGGAGAAGTTAGATGTACAAGAGTGTTCACACCCTTAGGGGATTCACTCGAAAACATTTTCAAACTTCTGATAGCTCAGAAGAAAATTACTCATCTCCTTCCACCAGCCAACCCGAGTGGAAAAGGTTTCAATGCAAGCAAGAAATGTGTTTACCATGCTGGAGCTCCAGGCCATAACATTCAGGATTGTTGGGCCCTTAAGCATAAAATCCAGGACTTTATTGACAATGGTGAGATCGTGGTGACCAAGCCCGACCAAACCCATGTTCAATACAACCCTCTTCCTCAACACAAGGAAGAGGAGGTTAACATGATCAACAGAGGCAATAGAGAGACCTCCAAGTACCTCAAGTATTTGGGTGTTTCATTCCAAATCAGAAAGGATAATTCTGACATATGGGATTATTCACAATTCTAGGTCATGATGGAATGGGAAGTAAATTCTCTTGGCGAACAAGTCAATCAATTGGCAGAACTGGTGATTCATCAACACCAAGTCACACATCAATTATTCAGTCAAGAGCATGCTAGCCTCCTTTCGCTTATTACAAATACTCCACCACTTACTCAAGAAACTGAAACATTGGAGGAAAAGCTCACAAAAAGAGCAAAAGCTAAAGCCCGTCGGGACGTCACCAACAAAAGGGAATTCACCTATTTAGGCCAACCGATGGAAGAGATATTGCATATGATGATTAATGAGGGAAAAATCATAGCATTGCTACCTCTAGTCAACCCACACTCAAAATGGTTTGATGCTAATAGAGTATGTCAATACCACTCCCACTCTCGAGGTCATAGCATTGAGGAATGATGGGCACTCCGCCATCTTATTCAAAATACGATTGACAGCAGTGACCTACAAAAGGCAGATAACGAAGATGTATCATCTGAGAGTGAGGACACATTTTGTTCAAGATGGAAGGGAGTCGTAGCAGTTATATCCTCTGAGGGAGATTTGGCTGCCACACCACTTACAATTCAACCAATTCATCTCAAAGGCGTTGAAAATCCTTTGGAAGTGGTTGCACCAAAGTCAATCATATTGTCGTTCAGGCCACAATATCCTGTCATCAACCTTAAGAAAGTGTTAAGGAACTATGGAGAGGCTAATGGATCATACACAACTGCTACAGTGTCTAAAAAAAATCTATTGTATCTTCCTCAACGGGTGATGAAGCCTATCATCAAATCAAAGGGGAAAGTGCCCAGGGAGAAGATTGAAGAATTACTCTGCAAGATGGGACACAATGAAGCTAAGGTGGTTCAAAGCATGAAAGAAGCTCCATAATAGATCTCTATTCTGGACTTGGTTTTCTCTTCAGAGGATCACCGAAAGGTCTTACTGAAAGTATTAGAAGAAGCCCATTTGCCAAAGACAGTGGATGTTGAAAAATTCCATCATCTGGTAGATCACATCTTCAACAGTAATGTGATATCATTCACCGATGATGACATACCTCTCGAAGGGGTGGGTCATTGCAAAACGTTGCACATAGCGGTTATGTCTTCCGGATATGTGGTTAGAGGAGTGTTAATAGATGGAGGATCATCCCTAAACATCTGCCCTTATGCCACATTGGAAAAAATGAACATCAATCTCAACAGGATTCGAAACAGCCATATAATCATCAAAGCTTTTGATGGATCTCGTCGAAATGATGTCGGAGAGATTGAGTTGCCCATGGAAATCGGTCCACATACATTCTATATATCCTTCCAAGTGCTTAAGATCACTACAAGATACAATTTACTGTTGGGAAGACCTTGGATTTATATGGCGGGTCCCATCCACTCTTCATCAGCAACTCAAGTATATCATCAACAATAATCTGGTCACTGTCAATGCTAAGCCAGAATGTCATGTTCAAAGTGATAAACCACTCATCAGTTTCAATGAAGAAGTTGAGCATGTCAGTTTCCAGGTCCTTGAGGTGAGAAACACTCACTATCAACCCATTGGGGGACGACCTCTGAAACCCAGAGTTTCTACCGAGGTAATGTCGGCAAGTCAAGAAATGATATCCTTGGGTTTTCAACCTGGACAACGGTTAGGAAAGGATCAACAAGGAATCAAATGCCCAATTCAAGTTCCCAGCCAAACTGGGACAGTCGGACTAGGTTACTCCTTTGGCTCTAGTTATAGGAACCCACAAAAGCATACACCAGTTCCTTCATCTACAAGGCGGTTGCCTAAACCTACAGGTGCTAGTCCTGTGCAGCCTCTACGAAAAGTTCATGCCTCTGTGGTAGCTATGTTCTTTCCTAAGCCGATACCGGTCAAAGGAAAATAAGTCCTAATTTTGGGCCCAGAGATGGAAGAAAGGAATTAAAGACGTAAACAAGATATTAAGAGGCGGTTATCAAATATATAATTCCTGGAACATACCGAGGGTATGAACAAGGATATCTTTGATGACGACTGTCCAGACATCAAGGTCATCATTCAAGAGAAGGAGGACGATAACAACCCCTTCATCACAGCTGTCCACCCGGACTTGACCCTTAGCAATTGGAGCAACACTCCTTGCATTTACCGACAAGGGTAAAAAGGGCAGAAACTCCCTCTGCCCTGTAGATATCAATAACTGCTTACTTTTGCTTCACAGTATTAGCAGTAGCTTTTGTCATTTCATGCTAACACTTTATATGATTAAATAGTTTCATATATTAAGTGAAAGCGTTTTGTTTCAGGACTCTAAAGTTAGATATGCCTAAACTTGCTGATGAGGTGCCTATTCTTCACAAGGACTACAACTTTGATGTAAAGTTGGACTCTAACTTGATGGAGATTGAACAAGAGGGCTATGAGATACCTCAAGAGATCAAAGAATGGGTCAAAGACAAACCCAAGCCAAATCTTGATCAAACCATCTCTTTTAACCTTGGAACCTCAAAAAACTCCAAACAAAACTAGATTGGTACGAACCGTACTCCAAACCAAAAGAATGACATGGTTAATCTATTGACCCAGTTCCAGGATGTGTTTGTATGGTCTCATGAAGACATGGTCAATTTGTCCACTGACATTATCATTCATCTTCTTCCCATCAAAGAGGGATTCAAGTCAGTTAGGCAGAAACTCAGGCGATTAAAACTTGAGTGGAGTTTGAAAATCAAAGAAGAAATTATGAAAGAATTTCAAGCCAGCATCATCATGGTATCAACATACCCTGAGTGGCTATCCAACATAGTTCCCATGCCTAAACCCGGAGGGAAGGTGGGAGTTTGCATGGATTACAGGGATCTGAACAAAACTTATCTCAAAGATAGATTTCCCGAACCATTTGTAACGACCCCAAAAAAAATTCATACAATATAATTCTCAACTTCGGTCATTAATAACACATCTACCTTCTGATTTTACATCATTATTCAATGTTAAACTTTATAAAATGAGGAATAAATTTTTTTTCATTCTTTCCATTCATTCATTCCCTGAATCGCAACCTTTACAATTCTTCTTTATACTAGAATCATATTTATTATATGATTTGTATAATATTCTGTGTAAACGTATTAAAAGCTTAAGTCTCAATACTTCATATCTTTTCTATCGATGATTCATTTATTTTAGAATTATATCTATTCTCAATTCAGAATAAACATTCTTTATCCATTCAACATTTCAAACTATACATAACTGCCAATTACATTTGACAATCATAGATTTATACCATTTCTAATTCAAGGAAATGTATTCAGTTTGCACATCGTTCAATCTTCATCATCCGTATAGCAAGTAATATTGTCTAACATCATTAACCTGTAAAAAGTTTGTGTTTGCAAGATTGAGCTCGACAGCTCAACAAATTTAACAGTCTATCATGTTTCTCATATCACACAATTTCATATGCACTACATTTTCTTTACTATGCATATCCTACATGCATCAATAATTCCTTACAAACCATACATTCATGCATTATACATTTCTAATTTATCGAGTTACATCATACAACATGTGCTATCACATATCACATATAAATTGAGTTCCATAACCCAATTAACTTAGTCATATTTTGACTTTAACAATTCATAAAACATGGTATGTAACTCACCACATAATCACATTTAATCCACAAACATAATAGAACTGAAAAACTTGCCTTGATTGGAGATTACCACAAAAGTTAACCTAGAGTTTCTCCACAATTCCTACAGAATTATATTTACATGTACACACGTATTAGATAATTGAATATGTTACAAAACATGCATGTATATTCATCAATAATAATTATTAGTTTTATACAAACTAATATTATTTATTCTTACTCAACGAATATTAGTTTATTTAGAAACTTAATTTGTTTTAACCTTTTTACACCAAATAAAGGTTCCTCATATTTTAGTTTATTAGTTTAATCATCCTAAACTTTTGTGTAGGCTAGAGGTGGTGCAACCAATGCATTATTAAAAATACAATACCAATTGTAGCAATTACTCAAACTTGCTTATTGTCATAGCGTTCCTAGTCTTTGCTCACCCCATGCTTCGCCATTTTATATTTCCCATGACATTGATCCTTTATACGTCAAGTTTTGGATATAATATGGGTGGTATACCCACCTATTTAAGTAAAATATTAGCTAAACATTTTGGTTACTTTAAACACGTCAATTGAGAGCTTCAAAGGAGTCTCAGTCAACAGTTACAGAGCGTTGCTGCTGGGCAGCAGCCATCTTCGCGATGAATCCACTTTGCGATTTTGTAGTTTTTAATTCGTAATTTAGTTTGCCCCAAAATTTGGATATGTTATAAAAATCATAAGAGAATATATTTAGAAAATATATGCCACCCATTTTAGACAACATAGGCAGCCCAAAACAGAACTTAAAAATGCCCAATCATAACAGTTTTTAATTTTTTTCTCAGCTTTACCATATCTCGCTAAAACAGTCATAACTAATTCGTTTTAAAACATTTTTGAGCGATTCTTGCGCCCACGCGAAGCTAACTTCTGGGGCTACAACTTTCGTTCATGGACCATCTTCAAATTCCAAGCACAAAATTCCAGAAAATCCGTGCAAGGGGACTGCTCCGAATTTGTTGGACAGATTTGACGCAACTACTTTGAAATGTCATAACTCCTTGCTCCGAAGTCGGAATTAGTCCGTTCCAGAGTCTATGTAAAGATTATTCAGTGTACTATAATAACTCAAAAGCCCACAATTTTCTGGAAACTGTAGCTAGCCCCGAATTTGTCCTTAGGATCAGCAGTTCACAATTTTTTTCGGTTTCTAACATGTTTATTTCGCGACCTTATTACTTCTAGTTCGTATACCAAATTAGAACAAATTTTAAATATGTTTTATATAGTATATGAGACTATATTTAAAAGTTATAAACTTCTGATTTCAAAATCTTTACACTGCTCAAAACAGTGGTCAATAATGGCTTAACACACTTATTTCTAACTTTTCGTTTTGGTTTAAAATGGCTTTTCGCTTTCATTTAATATGCCCAAACTCTTTATTTATCTTCATATAGGATAAATATACCTTACTTTATCCTTAGATTTACTTAATACTTGGTTTTTAACCAAAAAAACTCACATAGGACTTTTATCGAACAAGTGGCGTGCGCTGTTTTGGAACACTCATTTCATAGCCATTTATTTGTGCTATCATCCCATTTTAGCTTCCTTATATCACCACACAACCAAGCCTATCCCCTTGTTTCTAATTCAAGCCATAACATTTTAATATGCAAACAATTAAGCATAGCCGAGTCATTAACAAACTAACTAGTTTTCTCTTTTCTTTTTTTTTTGAATTCAATCTGTTTGAAATCCCATTCTTTTGATCATGAAATATTTCAAGTCTATGTTAATTAGTACAGCTACAATTAACTAATATCATTACAATGAACCATTCATAACTAAAATCATTTTATAGTGCTAACTGTAATCATTCTATTACCAAATAAACCACCTTGTTTGAACTTTACTTTCATATCAATTATAAAGATAGATTGTAATACCTTCTATTAGCTTCACTCATGATCTCTTGCTAGCTCCCAAACTGAAACCTCACTGCTCCAACGAGTTTTGAAAGCTCAAATTCTTACTTCTCTCCCCTTGTGTTAGCCGAATAAGTGCACTAGACAATGAGATGGAAAGGGGCGGGTATAGCAGGGCAAGAGGAGTCGAGAGAAACTGAATAAGGAATAGGGAGCTTTGGCTTATATTAAGTAACTCATCCTTGCCAGTTTCTTCTTCTCTTCAAACCTCCTCTGTATTTCTATATTGTCTAGCCTTAGGAAAAAATAAGAAGCGTAAAAATAAACGGACTCCCACTCCCCCACTAACGTCACGTACAAAATCAAAAAGTTTGCATCAGTTGAAAAAATCAAAGGCCACAAGGCTTTGTTTGGCTAACACATAACTCCCAACTAGATTATTTTAATAACCTTATATTATATAGATTCATGTCACACCTTTAGTTGATTAATTTAAATAACTTTAGTTTAGTTAATTTAAATAACTTATAATAATAATAATAATCATCTTATTATCATTATACTTATAATTAATAAATAATTATATATCTAATTTAATTAATAAATTAGAAACGCCGCTTTATTTAATTTATTTATTTCCAAATAAATTAAACAATTCATTTAATTTAATTATTTTCTTAAATATTGAGCAATTGATTTAATTTAATTATTTCCTTAAATTAAATCCTTGAGATAAAATTATCATTACTCAATTTAATTTACATTAATCAATTTAGTTACTAAATTAATTCTCCACAATTTATCAATTATTTATTTCCTCAATAAATAAATAAATTAAAATATTTATTTAATTCAATAAATATTTAAAATTAATTACTAAATTCATTTAATTCCTTCAATAGTTAACTTAACTATTAAACCTCACTTTTCAATATATGAATATATTTCTCTTCACACCAGATCATATATTTCAACATCTATAGCACGTATATATACATACTCAAACTCAAAACATCTCATAATAAGAATTTTAGTTATTAAATTCCTATTTTAATAATTTATAAAAATTCGGGTTGTTACACCATTCATCCACATACTCATTGACAATATAGCTCAAGCATTTACATACTCCTTCTTTGTCGATCGCTTTACGGGGTACCATCAAATCATGGTTGCTGAAGAGGATCGTGAGAAAACTGTATTCATCACTCCTTGGGGAACCTTTTGCTACAGACGGTTGTCGTTCGGCCTCATCAATGCTGGAGCTACCTATCAGTAAGCTATAATGGCTATTTTCCATGATCTAATGAACAAAGAGATAGAAGTCTATGCGGATGACATCATTATCAAGTCCCGAATGGAAGAAGACCACTTAGACCATCTCCAAAAGCTCTTCAACCGGTTGCGTAAGTACAACTTGAAGTTGAATCCGGCCAAGTGCGCCTTTGGCATCAAATCAGACAAATTACTAGGATTCCTAGTAAGCCACAAAGGCATTGAACTGGATCCTGCAAAAATCCAGGCCATCACAGAAATGCCCATACCTAGACAGAGCAGAAAATACGGGGATTTTTGGGAAGAATCAACTTCATCAGCCAATTTATCTCCCAACTTACAGTAACCTATGAACCCATCTTCAAGTTGCTAAGGAAGAACTCCTCCATGAAATGGAATGCTGAGTGTTAGAAAGCCTTCCTTTTCATCGAAAAGCAGCTAATCAAAGCTCTTGTTTTGGTACCTCCCGGAGATGTTGTTCCCCTATTTATGTACATGTCAATCAATGACAATGCCATGGGCTGCATGCTGGGACAGAAAGATGATAGAGGCCAAGAAAAAGCTATCTATTACCTTAGAAAAAGATTCAGCAACAGTGAACAAAAGTACACTCTGATTGAGAAAACTTATTGTGCTTTAGCATGGGCTTCCATGAGATTACAACATTATCTCCATGGTCACACAACCTATCTCATATCCCTCATGGATCCCCTTAAATACGTGTTTAGTAAACCCATGTTGAATTGTAGACTGTCCAGATGGCAGTTAATCCTTCAGCAATTTAACATCATTTACGTGACTCAAAAGTCTACTAAAGGTCAATGAATTGCGAACCAACTAGTCATTGCACCTTTAGGGGATTTCAAACCCTTGGAAACATACTTTCCCAATGAAGGGGTAATGATAATTCTGCAACACCATTAGAACGATACACACCAACCATGGAAGATTCATTTTGATGGAGCTGTAACCATGGAAGATTCTGGAGCTAGAGCAGTTCTAGTATCCATCTCGGGGGAGCAGTATCCCGTTGCCATCAAATTGCAGTTTGTCTGCACCAACAACATAGCTAAGTATGAAGTTTGTACAATGGGGTTGAAACTAGCCCAATCTATGGGCCTCAGATGGTTAACTGTCTTTGGAGATTCCGAATTGGTAATCAGACAAACCACTGGAATCTATCACACCAAAGAACTAAATTTTTTGCCTTACCATCGACAAGTTATCCAGATGGCTTCTGAGTTTGAAGAAATATCCTTCCTCTACATTCCTTGGAATAGGAATGACTATGTGGATGCACTAGAAACTTTGGCCTCCTTGATCAACATACTTGATAAGAAAAACATGTCAAATATCACATTTACCCTGTAAAAGGCTCCAGCCTATGGGAACTACATTGGAGAAGTATCGAATGAGCTGCCTCCCATCCAACATCCTTGGTATCAGGATATCAAGGAGTATCTATGAGACGGATCTACACCCGATGAAGCGAGTCAAGCTGAAAGAAAGCGGATCCATAAAATTGCCATGAAATTCTACTTGAGCGGAGACGCACTCTACAAAAGAGATGCAGGATTAGGTCTTCTCAGATGTCTAGGTAAAGACCAAGCTTAGATAAGGCTCATGGATGAAATCCATGGTGGAGTATGTGTCCCACACATGAGTAGCCCTATGCTTGTCAAGAAATTCCTAAGAACGGGGCATTACGAGCTCTCTCTTAAGGCCGACTGTGATGATCACGTCAAGAGATGTTACCAATGCCAAATTCATGGGAATGTTATCCACGCCCCTCCCAGGGAGGTCCACAATATGAGTTTTCCTTAACCCTTCTCAATGTGGATAATGGACATGATCGGGCCCATTGAGCCCAAAGCTAGTAATGGTCATCAGTTTATCTTCACCGTGATCGACTACTTCACAAAGTAGGTAGAAGCAGCCTCTTTCCCCAGGGTTACTAAAGAAGTGATCATTGGTTTCATCAGAAACAATGTCATTTATCGATATAGACAACCAGAGGTGATTGTATCAGACAATGCCAAAAACCTCAACAACCAAATGATGGAGGAGGTATGCAGTAAATTCCACATCAAACATCTCAACTTCATCATCTATCGTCCAAAGATGAATGGTGTTGTTGAAGCGGCTAATAAGAATATCAAAAAGATCATGCAAAAGATGTCTGCCAATCCCAAAGGATGGTCTGACTTGTTGCCTCTGACTCTATTAGCCTACAGAACATTAATGCACACTTCCACTGGGGCAACCCCCTACTCATTCCTTTCACACCTTCAGTTTGTCCCACTCGGGATAAGCATTTCATACCTTCAGTTTATCTCGCTAAGGATAAACATTTCACACCTTCAGTTTATCCCGCTAAGGATAAACGTTTCACCACTTCAGTTTGTCCCACTCGGGATCAAACATTTCACAACTTCAGTTTGTCCCACCAGGGATCAAACATTTCCTACCTTCAGTTTGTCCTACTAGGATAAAACTTTTCACATCTACAGTCTGTCCCATCAGGGGCGAACTACGCAGACCTGATCTCCCCAATATATAGGAGTACGTAGGCAGCCATTTTAATGGTCTGGTCTAACTACAAAAAAAAATCTCTACACCTTGTTCTCCACTTACAACTTTGAACCTTTTCACGCTAGGTTCAAACTACGCAGACCTTATCTCCCCCTTCTCAATGGGAGTATGTAGGCAGTCATTCATGGTGCGGTCTCACCCCTACCAAAACACAAAAACTTGTCAATGGTACTAGAATCATCCTTCAAACCTTTCAAACCACACCTCATCGGCTTAGACCAAAGGGATGGAACTACCTGGTCTCCTCACATAAATGGGAGAAAAACTGATGACCATCTAAGCTTCAGTTGAGTCCTCAAATAGAAACACCAGTCCATAAGAGATAAAACTACCTGGACTCCCCAATACAAAGGAGTATTGGAGACCATCTGTGGTGCGGTCAACCTTAGAGAGGAATGCCACAATCCTCTCCATAATCACCTACAGAAACAATTCCCAAGACACCAAAGGGTAGGGAATACACAGATTAATGATCTATTCTGAAATATCCTGAGACATCTCAATGTCCATCCATCAAAGGGGAGTTCAGAATACATCAAGATCACAAGCCCTGAAGAAACATGCAACTATCAAGCAAGTAACAAGGCATAACCAAAAGGGAAGTGAATCAAAATATATTTCTTTGCCATATATTATTGTTTGATATATACAATGTGTAATGTACATGACAAAAATGGCTAAGCTAGTATATGCAGGAAAATCCAAGTTAATTTACAAACCAGTGGATAAGCGCGCCATCAAATATAACATGACATCCCTCTCAGAAGAATGGGGTAACTCTGTGAGCTCCTACCCTAGGGTATTAACACGAGACAAGAGATCCGCAGCCATCTTCATGGTGACACTGTGTTCATCAATGAATGTGCTCATCTCTGCAATGATATCAGTAGTATGGGATCTCAATGTAGTACTATATGTAATGGCAGCATCTCGGGCAGATAAAGCACCATCGCGCTCAATAACAACTGCATCCTTATATGATCGAGCCTCATCCCGCTCAACAGCAGTGGTATCCCTATGAGATAGAGCATCATCTCTCTCAACTAGAGCAACATCTTTACCAGTAAGATCTGTCAACATCAAGGCTCTAGCATGATCCCTCTCAAATGTCATCAGATGCAGACTCTGCTCTAAATACTTTGCAGAACGTGGAATCAAAATAATGAAATCTTTGGGAGAATCAATGTCGTCATTTGTCAAACCAAAGAACACTCATCCTCGATTGGGAGAATCAGGGTCCTCCATAGGCTCCCCACTGTCAGAATCTACACCCGAATCTATGGATACAACCCCAGCCGATGTAATCTCTGCCTCCAACCATGAAGAATACTCTGTAGAACGGTCTGGATGGCTAGTAGTATAATTAGCCCTCTCATGTTGGGCCCAATAAGCATAAACCCTGGACAAATCCTCTGCTGACAAAAGTTGAGATGACATAAGCTGACCCAATGCCCCGTCAAAGGGATGAACATCCTGGAACTGGTCAAACTGTGCCATCATAGCCAGTGGTTGATAAGTGGTCACGCCTCTCAAACCAGCCAGAGGAAGATAATCCATGTCAGATGCATGAGTAATAAAGCTGTAAGGAGAACTAAGCCTTGAACACAGCAGAATATCAAATGGATCCTCGATCCCTGATAAGAAAATCAACCAAGAAACTACATCTATACACTCCGCCGGCTGAAAGGAGTAAGACATGTCTATCTCATAGGAAAAATAATACATATGGTGTCGAAATGTGCCAATCGATCTCAAGTGTGTACCCATGTAGGATGGGTGTGGAAATATGTGGCTGACCTCAAGGTCTCTGCCAAAACCATTGATTAAATGGTATGTCCATCCTGGAGAGTCCGCACTGCCATAACCACGCCGATGTCTAAATGATCTATGTACAGTGGCATTTACAGATAAGCCACTACACACATCAAGAGTACATCTACTCTAACAATACGCCAATCATCCTCTAACGTGGTGAAATCCCCGGAGTGTTGCACATAACAGTCCAAAGAGCCAAATCTGTCAATCAGAAAATACATGGACACTACATGCCCTGACGAGATCTCATCCAGGGAAACCCTACGCCTCAAACCTGTGAGGGTCATAAACTGTCAGCTCATATCTCTTACTGCCATCCGAGCGCAAGGTCTTTCCAGCGGCAAATCTGTCAGATGCTCGTACTCCTCTAAGGTAAGAGTCAACTCTTGGGTCTCAAACTGAAACACCTGCCTATCTAGTACCCAATGCTTCAGCATTCCCTCTATGAAACCCAATGGAACCTAGAAAATCAAGACGGTCACAGAGTGCCACAATAGCTGATCTACGGTCACCCGATCTGGGGATGACAAACTATCATACCACAATCTCAAACAGGAGGCCACCAATACTGGTGGGGTATGATCAATGCGGCTAACTGTCGATGAAGACATCTGTAAGGCCTATCATAAGACCATCTAGGGGTCAATCTTGAACATCTCTGGACATACATATGCATAACATAATACATGCATGATAAATAATAGATGGCAATATGATGTAGGGAATGGAAAATAGTATACATATATTCCGAAGTACATCATCATCTAATACATCATCTTTGTATATAGTTGGAAAATATAGGGAAATGAGGCACAGCCGCCCAATAACTAACAAATGCTTATCAAAAGATATAACGAGAGCGGGGCATAGCCGCCCAATATCTAACAGAGGCCTATCAAAAGATATAACAAAAAATACATCAGAAGAAGTCAATAGTGTTGATGTCTACATCATCTAACCTATCCATCTGATGTAACTCCTCCTGAGTCACGGTATCTCCACCAGTAGGGATTTGCACCGACAAAACCATCTGAATATGGGCCACCTGAAGGGCCAGCCCCTGAGTTGGAAGGATCAAAAGTATCCTCCTTGGAAGGATCTCTGCACAAATGTCGGATGAAAAAATGTGCCCGATCTAACTACTAGGTCAAGCTATATATCTGCGTCAAATAAGTAGGCTCTCGAACGCAGGCAATCTAATACGCCATCATGACAGAGCCAGGAACCATATCCCCCATGAACTGTGTGGCGCGAGTCTGAGCTCCGATGGTACAAGGAGACCACCAACAGTAGAATGCCTCCTGAGTAAATGGTCCCTCTGACAAATCAAAGCCATCAACTACCACCAACGGGATATCACTTATCGGTGGTTGCGACACAGGTCAATAACACCTGGCAGGAGGACAGATCGGTATACGGATCTCTCATGTGGTGCTCTTGATAGGACGCTCTCCTAAATAGAGATTCCATTCTCCATCTGTGAACAGAGGAATCCGATAAGTGGACATCACATGCTCGCCACCAGTCATGAAACCACCCTCAAAGCCACCTGTCAAATGGTCCTCAGAATAGGGAACCCATGTAATGACATCGCCTGTCAACAACTCCAACTATAGGCGAGAATGGGTGAAACCCTTAGCTACAGGAACCTCCACCAACGTGGAGTGATGCCATCGCCATCCCCGTGGATAGGTGTCCAAACCTAACAGGCTAATGGGACGCAGACATGGAAGCCTCTCGTAGCCCTAAAACTGCTAATACAAGATCAAACTTCTGCGGTCAGTCAACACTCTTAACCTAAACAAAGGAAATCAAAAGAGAAATACTCACCATCAGGAATGGGTAAAATCCTAGCCAAGCCTTTATCAAGCCTTGCGAGGGCATGTGCATTTCCTTGAGAAAATAGGCAAAGGTATAAGAGCCCCAGTCAAACTCTTCAATATGGTCCACCTCTCGTGTGGCGCTGACCAAAGTTAACGACACCGTGGAAGAGTTATCCGCTAGGAAACAACCCCGGAGGATGACCAGGAACATTTGCTGAAGAATTCGATCATTGACTCTTATGTCATCGGGCAATGGCTCACTCAACGCCCCACTCGTGGCGTCTATGCTCAAAGAACCAACTCGGAATATCCTACCTTTGAGCGCCGTAACTGGGACTCCTAGCAAGGATCTGACGACAGTAGGGGAAATGTCATCCACACAAGGCACTGACACCCCAGAAAACTCCATACCGGTGATAAACCTCCAATCCATCGGCGTCATCATCACCTTGCAATCCAACAAATAGAGAGACTGAGTCTGGTGAAACCAGCGCTCAAAAAATGCCTTGAGGTAACCCCAAGGACAATAGCACGGGAGGACGGAGAAGAACGCCTCAAAACCCCAAGCATGCATAATCCCACGGTACCCTGGGTGAAGAGTCTGGTACAGAGAGTGTATACTGAACCAGTTCCCTCGAGGCTGCGTAAATCTGGGAACCTGCATCACAAATGAAAATCAACATCAGAACCCTTGCTCCTCTTCAATAGGAAAAAGGAAGATCAAACGCAGCTTTTACCTCATTCCCATGCAAGTAGATCGAGGGGTGGTGACTTAAATCATCCAGAAGCTCTGGAATCATCACATTAATGGCTGGAAGATCTCTGCGGGTAATAGAAGCAGTAGGAATAGGAGCCACAATCGGTACATCCTCCTCCTCGTCCTCAACATCCAGTACCTTAACCCGGATAGGACAAATCACTAACTCCGTCAACCGACGAGGCTGTTGGGTTGGGTGAGGCTGAGGTACATCAGAAGATTTCCTCCTCACACCTGAAGAGGTCCTACGGGAGCTGCTCGGTCGGTCTAGATCCATATATCTGGACACAATTCTCCAAATCACCTCAGAAAGGGTGTGGTAAATTATAACCTGGAGCTTTTTAAGTGCATTTTATGTTTATATGCATGCATGCATTACTTTAACGTACGACTACTGTAGAGTTAAAAATGCATGTCTATTCAATGCCTAGACTCATGAAAAAATTTCACCGAAGTCTCCTTTGTAAAAAGGACTATCCACATGCACGTAGGCATGACTAGGTGACCATTCAGTAGCACACCAACTGTAACGCCCGAGAAAATCGGATCTTTATGTGAATTAAATTTTATTTGATTATTTGAATTAAATGAATTTAATTGTTTATTTATGTGAGTAAGCTATTTGAAGGTCGTTCTATGACCTAGAATGTGCGGATATGGTTAGTATTTTGGCTATGTGCTAGGATTAATTGTTTTGAATTTCTAAGACAAAAATAATGGTTTTTCGAGAAATTTCCGTAAAAACATTATTCATCCGTTTCTACTCAGAGATTAAGTTTGAATTTCTGAGAAACGCGTAATGATAGAATACTTAGACGTGATGGAATATTCAATAATATTTCAGTTATGACAAATGAAGTTTTCACCTGCGGACTTAAAACCTAATGGTTAGGAAAAGTGAGTTTCGAGAAGGAAATGTATACATATAATGATTATGGTTATTATACGTGAGGAATACGAGTATGATACTAGTTATTATACGAGTATAGTACAAAGATTATTACGACGTATAATACGAATATCGTACGAGCTATATACGATGAGAATACGAGAAATGTACTAGTAGAATACGATTAGTCTTAATGGACTTTGAGTTTATGGACTTTGTAGAATCCAATTGGACTTGGATTGTGTCAAGCCCAATGCATTGCGAAATCAAGCCCAAGATAGGCCCAATACGATTTATTTATAAGGCTCAAACCAAGAAAACAAACCGCAAATCGAACCGATGGGTCACCAGATGGGTAAAACCCATTGGGCAACCCATGGGGGGACCCAAGAAGCTAGGTGGGCCGGCCACTTGGAGGACATTCAGTATCCACAGCAGCCCAATCTCAAAGATAACCCTGAGTAACGACTACTACGTCTGCACAAAGCCAGATATAACCCCGGTTAGGGGCAAAATCATCATTTTGCCACCTCAATACTACATTCACGTCGTCTCAACGTCATTTTAACCCACATTTCATACTGAAGTGTCCCATAAGAACCATAACTCAAAATCTCGAGTGACTACTACACAAGACAGCACACCGGATAGATTTAAAGACTTGAAGATCTGGTCATGGATCCATCTTCTCGGCTTTGTACAACCTCTTATCCCATGTCATTGTGTATCTCTCGACAACAGCATTCCAGAAAGGTACTGTAAGGATCGAGAATTTCAGGAATAAATAATTATTTCAATATAATAAGAAAATGAGTATTTATTTGAATATAAATATTGATATGTAGTAAGACGAGTAGTTCAATTAATTCAAATTGAATTTATAAGTGGGAAGTTGTGATGAGAATTAAGAAATTCCTTGTGTGGCGTGAGAAGGGAAATTTAAGCGATTAAACCAAGAAGAAGATTAATTGTGTATGATTATGTGATTCTATATAAGGAATAAATACACTCTTAAACTAGTAATATCACCAATATAGAAGTTAATTCATATCATGTAAAACTAGTGTGGGCATAGAAATGGGAACTGACTTGAAGCTAAACTATTTTGCATCTTCTGCTATGACCCAGGGTACCACGCCTTTCCCAAAGAAGACAAAATGGCAAAATTTGCCATTAGTGGCCAATCTATGGAAAGTTAGTTTTAACTGTAGAAATAAAATGGAACATTAGTGCAATGTGGGACATGAATAAAATCATATGATAAGAATACATTCTAATGATTTAAAGTATCAAGTAGTACAATAAAATCATATGTAATTTTAATACAGAAATAATTAAATATCTGTGTATTCCAGAAATTGGGAAAGAAATTACGTGTGTAAACTGAACAGTTAAATAATGTTATAATATGGTTATGTGAGTAGTAAAAATAATTATGGAAGGTACCCGGGCAAAAATACCTAATTGTGTTATTCTATTACGTGTACTTAATGTACATGGATTATATGATGTGAGTACACAAATAATCCCTAATATTCCTAATATGGTAACAATTGTACATTAAAATTTCATTTTGGGAGTTAAAGTAACTAACTAAGCAAAATTGAAGCACATTGCTGAGAAATAAAAATCATCAGTTGAGCAAACAATGCATGAACAGTAACCTATGGCTAATTTGCGTAACTTCCAAGACTGCACTCATTGGCTAGAAGATGGTTGGTGCTGGGTAGTTTAACTACCCTTTATTAATGTGACAACCCGAGAATTTGGATATTTTTTAAATCTTAAATGATGGATTAAAGGTAGAATAATAAACCTAGACAGAAAATAAGTGAATGGATTTGACATTTTTGGGAAGGAATTTTAAGGATTTCAAAATTTTTGGTGAGGGCTTGCAATATTAAGTGTATAAGTGTATATGTTCTGTGTGAGTGGTCATATATGTGTACAGAATGTGGTTAAGGGTCAAAGGTTGACCAGATAAATTATATCAGTGTTCAAACCCTAATATTATATTAAGAACATCGACGTTCAGTTAGAAAACCCTAGCGATTGATAAGAAACCCTAATACTGGCTCTGAAAACCCTAATTTCAAATTTTGGGAATTTAAAACCCTAATTCGGATTATGAAAACCCTAACGTGGGATCTCAGAGACTTAAGTGTATTGATTATAAGATAAATTAGGGTAAAGCCTAACGAAATAGTTAGAAAACCCTAATTTTAAAGTTTGAATCCCTAATTATTCCGTTAGAAACCCTAATATACAATTATGGAACCTAATTGCTAAATTAGCAATTTTAATTAGGAAATATTAATCCTAATTAGTGAGCTTGAATGTGATTAGTAAATTTTAATGTAATTAGAGTTTAAAAAGCTTAATTTTCCATTTTTAAAACCCTAAATTGGAAATCCTAGAATTTTTTTAAAAACCTTAGGGTTAAACCCTAAGGGTTGGATCAAAGGACGAAATTGCCATTAAATTTGAAAGCCAAATGTCCAAAATGACATTTTTGCATTCTTTATTAGCTAACTTGTAAATTTTGCCCTAGTTGTAGTTGGTAAACAACTCTAGCTAGCCATGTGACTAAAAATCAATACATATCAACCACTTTCATCAGCCATATACATTGTATTCATTATACATATAGATCAAAGAGAGAGAAAATTTTAGAAAAAAGCTCATTTATTCATTTACTCTCAACCAACACCTTCTCTCTCCAAACCCACGAAAAATATAAGAATATCAGTCCCCAATCAAGTCTCTACTACTTCCATAACAGATTAAGAAGCTCAGATTCAAGATTTGTCAAGGTGAGGTATAACCCTAAAATCAAAATATGATCTTGCTTGCTATGTTGAAAGTTGTGTTTTAGTGTTTAAATATGTAGTATATAGTGTTAATCAATGATCTGGGTTGGTAGATAGTGGATCTATAACATCTAGATGCACGAATTTAAAGATTTCAAAAATCTTGAAAAGTTAGAAAATATGGTCTAACAACCGAATGTCAGAGCCTCTAGATCTTTCTGTGTAAGATTTTAGTTGTGTTTTATGTTATAGATATGTTCTATGTTTTAAGGGCTTTGATCTGAAACTTGAATCAAGCCCAGATCTTGTGTAGATTGAATGATATAAGCGGTCAAAGTACGTTGACCGAGCACGAATTCTGGAAATTTGGGCAAACCCAGAAACCCAGAATTTCTGACAACGTTTTGCAGGGCTTGAATCTTGCTGTGTTTAAAGTATTACGTCGTGTTAGTGCTTTGATCTTGTAGTCTGACATGAAGACTACACATTCAAGCTTTTAGATCACCCAGATCCGTAACAGAATCATAGATAATCATGGTCAAAGTAGGTTGACCAAACTGTCTTATGAAGGTTTCTGGAAAACCCAGAATCTTCAAGTGCCGATTTTTCTGACAAGGTTTGACCAGCCTTGATTGTTCATTTGTGTTGTTGTTAGACAGATCTGATGATATGTTATTGTACCCTTACGTATCTACTATAAATATGAACCTTTAGATCACACAAATCAGACTTAGAGCTCAAGATATAAGGATCTAAATATAGCACCATGCATTGTTCTTCATTTTCTAGAAAACCCAAAAATGAAGAACAACTTTGTCAGACTCTTTGGAGGCTTAGATCTCTCTGTGATGTTGTTGTTTGGCCATGATCTGAGTTAGTGTATGTAGTATTACATAAATATTATAATCTTGATACCATTACAAGCCCAGAAACCAACTAGAACATGAAATTAATTGTGGTCAAACCTGGACCCTGGTTGCCTATGCATTTCTGGGTTTGGCTCAAGAACATGAAAAACACCTTTAGCCACAGTTTTGTCGCCTAAAGTCCGTTTAGCGACAGTTTCTTAATAAAATTAATTATTTTATTTAATAAATAGATAAAAATAGTTTTTAATTATTAAAAATTATTTTAAAGCCTAAAAATTGGTTTCTAATTATTTTGAATATATTTCATTAATATTTAATATTTTGGAATATTAATGGTTTTTAATTTATTTAATTATAATAATAAATAAATTATTTAAAAATGATTTTAATACTTGAAAATTTATATTATGGTATAAGAAAATATTTTAAGTTATTTTTAATGACATTTAATATTTTGTGATGAATTTCATTAATTAATTATATTAATGATAATTAATTAATTTTATAAATATATTAAATAAATTATAGAAAAATAGAATTAATGATTTAAAAAATTATATAAAAATTATTTAAGGGTTATAAAAATATTTGAAGTTATAATATATAATTTTGATATTTTTCATGAAAAACATTAATATTTAATATTAATGACAATTATTTAATAATGGTTTTAATTACTTTAAAATCATTTAAAGATAATAATAAAATATTAAAAATACTTTGAGATATTATAAATATATTATAATATTATGACATGTATTTCAATAATATTTAATATTAAATAAATATTAATGATAATAGAATATTGTGGTATTTAAATTAGATAAATACGACATTAATGATTAAAAAATCATGATTAATGATAATAATTATTTAAAAATTATTATGAGACTTGGAAAATTATTTTGATTGATAATATAATTATCTAAGATAATCTTGAACCAGTTTAGGCAGAGTCTTAAGGAAAATAGGCTCGATATTTATCCTACTAGGCCATTAGGATGCCAGAATTGTGTCGGATTCAACTCAGACTGCAATAGTTTGACTTAATACTAGGTCGTATGTGTTGTATAGACTGATAGGATTATTTGTTAATGTGTTTAGGTTATTTTAAAATTGTGATGATATTATTCTAATTTGTAGATCAATATTATTTATAATATGTCTTCAGGCAAAGCTAGATAAATTGTGTAACAGTAATCAACCAAACATACAAGTTTTCTTGAACTATTCTTTTAACTTGTGGTTAATCATTATCGATTACCATGTCTATGAATTTTTGAATCGTACTATGTGCATATTGCATGTATTCATCAGGTATGAAAGGCTGATCACCTTCATTACCATTCGGTCTAAATATAATTGATATGTTCATGTTCAATGTTCGTTCAGCTATGAAAGTTTGCTCATACTAGTTCTCAATTATATTGTAGAATTATAGCCAGCTTATTGTTCAATTCTTTCTATCATGATATATCCTTGATTTATTAAACTTAAACTTGCTGGGCAAACCTGTTGCTCACCCTTGCTATATCATGATAAACATTGCAGATTAAGGGGAATACGTCGGATACAAGGAAAAGTCAAAGCCAAGTTCAGCTTGGGACTATGTGTGCAGCTAGATTTGTAACAGTATTGTATAATAATAACATTATATGTTAGATATGATATTGATTCAGGTATATGTGAAGGTTCTCGACCTTGGGGTTAGTGTGTAAAGTTTAATGTATAAACAAATTATGTTTATATCTTCCGTAATAGTTATAGAATGTTTGTACCAGATCCACGGTGATTTGGGACCCCGATCTAGGGCCATCACAATTAACCAATGTTTCCTTCCATTACACCATGGACTCCAACCTCAGTGCAATGCAAATGCCCCGCCCAAGTTTTCTCTATAAATAGTAGACCAATTTTCAATTTACGTTGCTTTATTTTGCTTATTGAAACACTGATAACTTGAGGGTGAGTGAGTTATTGTTCAAAGAAAAGGCTAGCAAATTCATAAGGAGGAAACTAAGTTATTAAGCTTCAAGAGGTATAAAAATCTTCACTTTTGTACTTAATTGGGTTTTTGCCAAGTTCTCAAAATTTCTTAAAATTCTCTGTTAATCAATGTGAATTAGCATGCCATAATGTGTTTAGGAAGTATGCTTACATATATGAACTCTTTAATGATGAATTAGAACATGTTTAAATCAAAAAGAATCAAGTTGAGTAAGGCTCGCAAAAGTAGTCACATCATCTCTTGTTCGTGCATGGCGCAGATGCTACTGTTTATACTAGGGTGCAACGAATCGCGGTTGTACTTTATACCCCAAAATCGACATCGCTGCTATGTTATGCTATGTGTTGTGAAATTGGTATTATGACTTAAATATATACTTGAAAAGGGGTATAGCATGAGGTAGAAAGCTTTCTTATGTAGTATGAAGTAATCAACATGAGTTATTGAGAGATTTGTAATAAAAAAAAACTTAAAAGTTTAAAAACAAACTTTGAAGTAATACATGATCTACAAGTTCTGCACTTAGTATGTTATACACATGATTGAGTTCAAATATAAATAAGCATGATATGGTGTTTATAGTGTCCTTGTCATGATCAAACTTGTTAGCTTTGTGTTAGAAAATGTTTTAAAGGAAAAGCTTGATATGTTAAAGTAAATATGCATGAATACTACATGATATACATTCTGACCTCGTGAAGATGTTAACATTACTTAACTACATATGATAAGAGCTTTAAAGTTGTTTTGTATGTGTTGAATTGCATCATTCAAGTTTAAAATGATTTCAAAGGCAAACTTTAATATGTTTTCAAACCGATTGCATTAGTATAAGTAGTTAAGTTTTGAGAATCTAAAATAACATTTTTACATTCATTATGTCTCTAAACATGGTTCTTATGTGTTTGATATAAGGGTAGTAGACCAAGCATGAGTTAAGTATTTTTTTTAAGCGATATCAATGCTAGCTATGAATAAATGATATGAACACTATGAGCATATGTATTAACAAGTTATGTAATATCTTTATGTGAGCATAAGGCTAATTAGTACGCATGATGATTACGTGACCCTATTTGGCCTTGATTTTGTGAAAATCCTTAACTAAGACCGTGATATGTAAGAGTAAACGTAGAACGACCATATACTTATGTAAAGACCTCTAACATGTATGTATGAGAAGTGTAAGTGTCTAAGTGTGTTAAAGTTTAGACTGAAACCAGGAGAGCAGAAGCTCAACCACAGTCCGCCAGGGGACAACCATGATTGTGTCATCCCTAAGCCTAGCTGGGGGAGCAAACAACGCCATCCCGCAATCGATTATGTATTACATTTATGATCCAAGTTTGAAGCATACTTATATGGTTACTTTAACTTGTATTATATGACCAATATGCTATGTAATGTGTTAAGAAGCATGCTAGGTGATAGAGTTGAATGTTTAATGAGTAATTATAACTTTAAAATGTTAAGTCCAAAAGAATGTTTACAAGCTATAGAGCAATGATTTGAAAAATACGTTGTCTGACTTTGGGGTGTCATACAATCTGATTTGTGCTATGAAGATGTAGGATATGTGATGTAGTAGGTATGAAGTTACAACTTAGTTCGATGTTTAAGTGTACGTTTGAACTTACATATATGAGTTTATGTAACTAATGAAAATCCTATACGTGTAAATATATAATGTTAGGATCCGAAGGAGGGTATTAAGCTTTACTTTGGTAAACTATGCTTGAGGCAAGTACTCGAACCTTACTCTTTATTGAGCATTATTGAACTTGTGCATTTATTGATCGTACAAGTAGAACTTTGAAGAAACAATATTTCGTAATGAAATTTCAAACATTGATTCGAACGATAATTGTTCATATATATATATTGTGAAAGAGCTGTCTAAGCCATTGATTCGGCTAGACTATTGATAATTGATCGAAAGCTATCCAAACCAAATTAACTTGGTGCAGACTCTTATAACTGAGAAGAACAACCCTCTTAGTAGGGGAAATTATATATTGTCGGGGAACCGACGTGCGCACATGAGAAAGACTAAATGTTATGCATGACATAGGGTACTTTAAGCTGATCACCTATTATACTCGTTTTGTAGAATTATCAGTCTATTACTATTAATTCTAGGAGAAGTTCATAGTCCTTAGTGACTGCTCAGTATTTATTGCTTTGAAATCTTGAATTGATTTAATCATTGAATATTATTTTCCATAGCGACCATTGTTTTTAATCATTGATACTTATTGCTATCTTGAACTATCATTATTGATATATCCTTGAGAAAATTAAAACTATATTGAATACCCTTTTTGCTATATTACTTGCTGGGCAAAATTGTTGATCATCATTGCTATATTATATCAATGTAATTTATTCTATTATTCCGCTATGTGAGATGTTGAATTATTATTAGAGTTAGTACGTAACAACCAAATTTGGGACAATCGGATGCCCAGATTGACAATTATGAAGGTTCAAGCAGACAGCACGTTGCACGAGTGCACGTACTTCGAGACGATGGGACCCGCATGGCCTAGGGCATCCCGGGCAACCGCAGGTAGACCCGCGACCATCTGATCTATAAATAGAGGGATTGGGTTAGCCATTTTAAGAAGAGAAAAAGCGAGAAAACTCTGTCCATTTCAGTTCATAAACACATCTAGAGTGCTCTAAGCTGAGTTATTCTTCTTTCTACACACTTTTAAGCTCGTGTTTTACAACATACTTAAATTTAACCAGTGGAAACCGAGTTTTCAGACGTCAAAAGCTATCTGAAGTCTTCTTGGCAGCACACTGTACGATATTTTATATTTTTAAGCCTTTTATCACTTCTATACATACATATCCACTCACGTTGAGAGTCGCGTTGTGTGGGTATGTCCGGATCGTCAATCCGTTGCTTTTTATTTTTATATATATATATATATATATATATATATTATCGAGCTATGCTTCGATTGAGCCCGAATATAATATTCTGAGCGTTTGCCACTTTTATATATATAAATACTTATATATATCTCTCTTGTCATCAAACTCTGTTTGATTGAGCCTGGATATACATCTGGAGCGTTTATTGCTTTTGTATATACATATAAATACTTATATATATATATATATATATATATCTCTTGTCATCAAACTTTGTTTGATTGAGCCTGGATATACATTCGGAGCGTTTATTGCTTTTATATATAAATACTTATATATATCTCTCTTCATCAAACTCTGTTTGATTGAGCCTAGATGTACATCCGGTGCGTTTTATATATATATATACTATTATCGAACTCTGTTCAATTGAGCCTGGGTGTGATATCCGGCGCGTTTTCAGTTTATATATATATATATATGTGTGTGTGTGTGTGTGTGTGTGTGTGTGTACATTTTACATTTACATTCAAAGTCAGAGAGTTCACTTCGTATTCGTTATCGCTATATATATATATATATATATTGATATATATTTACATTTCAAGTCCTGCCTGGAGTTCACTTCATGACAGTTGATTGTTCATATATATATATAACTGTTTATCAGCCTGCAGGTTAGATTTGCCTAAATCTAGCTATTTCTCACTTAAACCGGATCATTGTGACTAAACTGGAACCATTAAAACTGGAATGCTTAGATTTACTCAAATCTAATTTGTTTTCTAGCTTTCGTTGCGGGTTAGATTTGTCTCAATATGGCTATTTCTCACTTTAACCGGTTTATGGTGACTAAACTGGAACCGATGAAGCTGAAATAGTTTAGATTTATTCAAATCTAGTTCTTGTTTTAGCTTTTGTACATATTGCTTCATCATATGAGCCTAGGAATCATGTGATCACATATTCAATTCCTGAATCTAGATTCGGTTCCCGTGATGGACATTTTCAGCTGCAGCCAAGTTGTAAATTATTCACGATGTCTGAATTTTCTTAGATTGCTCTTATGCCCAAAAGGAGTTCGGCAGTGCTATGTATCTTATTTTCTCGAAGATGTTTCGCATCTCGAAAAAAAAATCAAGTAAGCCGAACACATAAAATTGAAGTATCAAAGGCCTCAATTACTATTGAGCATAAGGGTTTAAAAAACCTATTTTACAAAACATCACTACCATATCTCGTTAAAATTAAACTTTTATACAAAAGTCAAACCCTTTGTATATAGGTGCAAACGAGGTATATAACTACTTCCAAATAAACTACACATAGACATAACACACACATTCAGATAAAATTTAAATTGGAAAGTGGCGGTAAGCGTATTATCACGGAAGTAGGGGGTGCCTAACACCTTCCCTCCGCTTAATCAAGCCCCCGGACCCTAACAAATTTCGATTTTGCAGACCAGTTAAACAGTGTCACATCACTAGGTCTTTGTGCAAACCTTTTCTTGGTTGAGTTGGTGAAACCATTTAAAAATAACCAACTGGCGACTCTTACAGTCAAATCGTTGACATATAAATGTCGGACCTTTTCAAACTTATTTTTTCAAACAAATCTTGTGACACCCCCAAATCCCGGTACGTCATTACCTCAAGATTTGGTGTTCACTTAATCAAAACATTCATATCTAATACTACCCAATCATAATAAATTGAATAATAAACTTGCCCATACAGAATTACATTAAATAAAATCTCCCAGGTTATCTAACCTTTACAAAAATCATTCATGCGCAAAATTAAATAAACTTCATTACAATATTTAAACCAAAGTCTGATAATAAAACTATCAAAACTATTACAAGTCTTTAGTACTTATTTATCTTTTCCTTTCCCTTACTGGTGCTAGGTATGTCACCCTTTTCAGCTTTAGCTGTAAGAAATTTTACAGGCAAGAGTGAGCAAACAAAGCTCACTTGGAATAACAATAAATAAAACTTTATCCTTTACATCACTTGCCATATACTAGGCTTAATAGAAATGAACAATACGTTCTATTAACATTCAAAAAATCATAACATTCACTGAGGGTCTAATGACCACAAACCATGTCCATAGTTATAAGTAATCTTTCAACTTTAACTCTAACAGTCATACGACTATAAGGACTCAAAGGTACTTAGGGGGATCAATCCATCGTACATGTATTGTATACAAACATTTCACCACAAAGTATAAAACTAAGTGCAACCCCTAATAATAGGGTTGTTCATCTCAGTATTTAAAGTACAAGTCCGCACCAAAGTCAGTTTGGTTTGGATATACTTCAATGTAATTTGGAATTCAACGGACATCAACTAAGGATTAGTTGAATAAAAGATAATAACACTATGTTATTGAATAATCATAACTGAATAAACATTTCGTTCTAAGTTCATGCTTTAGGAATAATCTAATAGCATAACAATGGAATAATTTATCATACCTTGCTTTGAACAACATTAAGCTAAGGTTACATCTTAGAATTTAATATTAAGCATGCATAACAAATAATAACTTGAACGATAAACTGGTTCAACAGAATAAAGGTACTTGCATGCTAATATAACAAGTTTTTAGTTAGGAAAACTTGCATAATCATAACAACTTGTTCGACAAAAGTGTGGAGATGGGAAACTTGTATCATCATGAATAACTAGATACAATCAAGTTGCTTAATGAAAGTACTTTTACTCAATAAAGTATAGAATTATGAAATTTGCATAACGAAGATTTAGGATTAGAAAACTTGCTCAACTATTATAAAAGTAGAGTTAAAGAATTTGCCTTGCGCGTAGATTAAACCGTTGTAATCCAAATCACAATATCCTATATACATATGTTAACATGACATGATTAGTCATAATCAACGCTACATCACGTATGGTTTAAATGTCTAACCATGTAATCAAATTATATTCCTAAACGATAATAAACTCGTTAGGTATTAACACCATGTTCGTTCAACACATTACAATACTATAATAACAGAATTATTTGGTCATATAGCATTACAACTATAAATTTCAGACTTCTGTGCAAGACATAAGTCATTTCAGAGCATTCTGCTAAGTGTGGCGCCATGACGCCCACGGTTTATCTTGTGGCCGCATACGTCACTGTTATTGTGGTGGCACTTTGATTGAGAAATGTATACGACTTTGGTACAATGACGCTGAAGTCCGGCCGAGCCCGATTTTTGGAGCTAAGGCGCAAGATTTGACGTTGGAGCGTGAATTTTGACGTTGGGGCGCCGAAACTCACAAAACCAAACCAGAGAACAGAACAAAGAATTTTCTGTCCACTCAACATTGCTAACATCTAAATTTGACATGTATAAATTCACATAAATTACCTATAAACGTTAACAATCACCTATAAACCAATAGCAGGGTTAAATTTAAATTTTAGAAATTTAAATTTTAGAAACTTAAATTTTGAAACACTATTTTAAAACTCAAAACTCCATTGTTGATAAATAAAATACAGTGAACTAAAATTCCACAGTTATAACCAAATTTGATTCCTTTAAACTACGATTTTTTTGAAATTCATACCAAATAAACATACACGACTTTCAACTTCATAACTAGCATAAAATCACATACTATATTTTATTATCATGAAATCATATGTTCGTATATATATATTTTCCACAGTAAAAGCCCAGTTCTCTTTCTCAATGGTAATTTAGCATACAACACATACACACCTATATATACATGCTAGCTATAACAATTACAATTACATATATTATCATCATAAATTATTAAACTCAGTTTATAGAAAATCTTGTAAAACTTATCCTATTGTGAAATTCAAGAACACAGAGATATATCAATTCACGAACTTTATAATGTAACACATATATAGTTATATAATATTAAGATTATAGGAAAAATACCGTTTTGTTGCTTAAGAAGATACTTGTTAACAGTTTGGACAATCACACACTTGGCTTCCTTCCCCTCAAACTCTCTGAACTTCTTTTCTTCTCTTAGTTTAGCAGATAACTCAAAGGTAAAACTGATAGCTAAGCCAAATAACAGTATACGTATACTAAAAATAAAACCAACGCACGCTTTATTTTTCAAACGTTTGGAAACTGACGACTATATTAAACATACCAATAAGTTTATCAGTTATCAAATATATATATATATATATATTATTTATTTTATTAATAATTTAAATTCAAAAGAAACCCAAAAGCCATAAGGCTTTGTTTGGCAAACCATTTAAAAATTAAATGATTAATATACTTAAACCTTGTTTGGCAAAACTAAATTAAAATTACTTTAATTTATTTTAATAACTCTTTATAACATAGCTATTTGTCATACTTTATTTAATAATAATTTATTAAATAATTCACTTAATCACATAACTCAATCCACATAACACATTAATTATTTAACAACTAAATAATTAACTAAATCAAATTAATCAAATTGAACAATTATTTATCCAATAATAAACACATCCAATAAATATTTATATAAATCAATAAATATTTATAATTTACATTTAAAAAAACTGGAATGTTACAACATTCCCCTCTTATAAGGATTCTATCCCAAGAATCACAACTCAAACAACATATTCGTTACATTCTTCCCTACTTACAAAGATTTTGTCCCCAGAATCGAAGACATAGATTAAAAAATTAACTCAGGGTACTCTTTCAACATTTTCTCTTCGAGTTCCCACGTAGCTTCTTCACCATTGTGGTTCCT
This sequence comes from Panax quinquefolius, assembly GCA_020205615.1. Lineage (NCBI taxonomy): Eukaryota > Viridiplantae > Streptophyta > Magnoliopsida > Apiales > Araliaceae > Panax > Panax quinquefolius. The sequence continues at coordinate 37,896,144 of CM035166.1, forward strand.
CCATATCACCTTCACAGAAGGTATCACTTTATTCCTGAGCACTTGTTCTTTCATGTCGACTATCTGGATAGGAATCTCTTCATAAGACAAATCTTTCTCGAACTGTAATGGTTCGTACTCGATCACGTGTTTGTAATCGGGTTTATACTATATCAGAATATCAAATATGAAAAACATTATGAATGTTTTCCAACTCTGGAGGTAGAGCTACCTCGTAAGCTACCTCTCCAACTCTTCGCAGCACTTCGAAAGGTCCAATAAACCTCGGGCTTAGTTTTCCCTTCTTACCAAAACGAATTTTCCCCTTCTAAGGAGAAACTTTTAGGATTACGTAGCTTCCTACATCAAATGCACGATCTTGCCTGTGTTTATCAGCATACTTCTTCTGTCGGTCTTGAGCTGCTACCAATCTTATCCTGATGAGTTTGATAACCTCAGCAGTTTGTTGCACCAGTTCTGGTCCTAGTAGTTGACATTCACCAACTTCATCCCAAAGACATTGGAGTTCTCAGACTTTTCTCGCCAGATAACGCTTCGTAAGGCGGCATGCCGATGCTCGCGTGATAACTACTATTGTAGGCAAATTCCACCAACGGTAATTGTAAAACCCCAACTTATTATAAATAAAATTGAATTTCCTCTATTTATTATTTTGAAATAGTAAGGGTTGAATTGATTAATGTGGTTAGTTATGGGTAAAATGCACAAATATTTCAAATAAGTAAGTGGTTATAAAATATTCATTATTACTGGGAAATATTCGTTTGGTTGTGGAATATTCTTATCTTTGGGGAATATTATTAGATGCGACCGGCGTAGCCTTGTGTGGGGCCCATATATGGGAAAGCTATTGGATGAAGAAAAGCATAAGTATGAGTTGTTATAAATAACTAAGCGTAGTTATACCAATTAACACAATTAGAATACCCCCGTGGTTAAAACACACGAATGTCTGGCGTTGTTGCACAAAGAAGACACCAGATTGCACCAATTATTGATTCTTACGTAAGAAGGCACTACTCAATAATTGTTATAAAGTAATTATCTGCTCAATATTTTATTTTATTGATTCAATAATTGCTACGTTGAAATTTTATATTATTGTTGTTTTAATAATTGTCACTACACAAAGATTTCCCATTATCGGATCAATGATTCATATTATTTTAATAATATTACTAGATAACATTATTGGCAATGTCTAGAAAGTTACGCTTAAGGAGAGGTTTGGTCACCTAATCTTGTATTTAGTAAGGAGAAATTTTTATCGAAAGCCCCTCTTTCCTAGGAATGGCCTGGTTGTCATTATGTGATTTCGTAATATTATTTATAAATAATTAATTATTAATTTATATGATAAGGAAAATATTCATTTTATGTGGATATAGATGGAGAAAATTTTTAATGTGACAATTGTTAAAAATTGATATTTTATCTTTTTGATAAAATAATTTATTATTATAATATAATAATATAATAATGGTGATATTTTTACAATGAATGTGGGATATACGAGTAAATGAGGAGGAAGAGTATTTTTGTTACTAAAAATATTTAAAACATGTTTTTCATGTTTGTGACCCCATTTCTTGACTGAAATTTGATTATAGCTTGTAAAATCGTCCGTATGTGGATTTCGGTCAATTTCTGTTTGGAATTTGAAAATACTTAAACTTACAAAGTTGTAGAGAATTGAATTTCCTATAGAAGGACGTAAGATTCAAATTTTTCTGATAAAAGGACTATTTATTATGAATTATTGAAGTTCTGAAATAATTGATTTTTGAAGTTTTAAATGATTTTTATATGAAATACATTTTTGGTGAGTTTGGCACATGTGTGGCTGATGTTTTGGATCAGTGGAGGTGTGCGTAGGAATTTATAATATATATTAATATTTTATTAAATTTTCTGTTTTGGTGTTCTAAGCATTTTCCTATAAATAGGGTGCTTAGGTTAGAATTGAAAATCACACTAGAAACTAAAGATTTCTCTCTCTATATTATCGAGCGTATTCTTGTGAGTATTTTGATACTTTGAGTGTTGCTATACGGTGCAAGTTCCTTCAGCACTATATCCAGTATTCCAGTCAGAAGTACTGTCTTTTCAAGGTAAGAAATGTTATTTTCTTTAAATGATATTATTTTCTTCAATATCATTATGCCGAAATATTGGTATGAACTTTTTATCAAATTTGGAACTTTTTGTGTCGGGGTTACTATTCACGTATACGCCACTATTCACATATACGGCATTATTCACGAATACGACACTATTCACCGAAAAATGAAATTTTCTTCTTTTTGTCCAAAATGTCTATTATGGTTACTATCTTTGATTGTATCCATGTTTTGATCTTTATTTTTGAATTCTGCTTCAAAATTGGTTATTATGGAGTATTATTGAACTTGGATAAAACTGTAATACGAATCCCTAATATTTGTTCTTTTGCTTCACTGCATTCGTTTTTTTTAAAATATTTTTCATCATCCTTAGTCCTAAATAATGATATTACTGAATATCTTTGGCCTGTAGTGCAAAGATGAATGATTTCTGATGAATATCTTTAGCCCGTAGTGCAAAGATGAACAAGTGTTTAGATGAACATGACCAACTGGTGAATATCTTTGGCCTGTAGTACAAAGATGAATATTTGATTCCAGATATATATTGATTTATGTTACAGGGGTAAAATATTGACGATGGACTTTTAAATTTATATATAGAAGATAGTAGATTTTATTCTCTACTTAACTCTTCTAATGAATTATTATTTTCGCTGCGAATATTGATTTAAAACTGGTTATCTATTGTATTCTATTAGATTTTTCCCTGTTGAAGACTAACGATAATTTGTTCTATATTATCTTAGTCATAATGTTCTTTTATCGGGCTAGTTGAGCTCTCACCTTTTCCTTTTTTGTTCCATTTTTCTTCTCGGGAGGCGAGAATGTAATGTAGTACTAGTCGGGGTGTGGAATGATGGTTCTAGAAGTTGTTTTAGTAGTCCTCACTATTTTGTAAAATACTGTATCAATAATTCTAATGAGGACTTATTTGAGTGTGGATATTATCTAGATGACAATATTTGTATTTAAACTCACAGTTTAAGTGTTGTCGTATTTTGCACGACAGTTGTATCAATAAAGTTGTAGTTGTTTCTGTACCATGTATTTGGCGACTCAGAATGGGTGTTGTATACCTATTTTGGTGGCGTCACAGTAATTGTTCTTCCCAGCTTCCTTTGAAATCCATGACGCATGCTCTCAACATATCTTCCAATGTCTGGATCGTTCGTTCGCTTTGGCCATCTGTTTGTGGATGATAAGCTGTACTCATTCACAACTGAGTTCTCATGCTTTCTTGTAGTCTCTTCCAGAAGTTTGACGTGAAACGTGGGTCTCTATCGGACACAATTGACACTGGCGCTCCATGTCTTGAAACGATCTCCTTAATGTACAATCTTGCCAACTGATCAATATTGAACCTTTATTGGTAAAAACTGCGTTGATTTTGTCAGTCTGTCCACTATCACCCAAATCGCATCGCATCCTCTCTGAGTAGTTGGAAGACCCACCACAAAATCCATCGTGATGTGCTCCCACTTCCATTCCGGTATTTTCCAACGGTTGAAGTAATCCACTGGGTCTTTGATGTTCGGCTTTTACTCTTTGACATGTCATACATTTCGCCACGCATTCTGTAACATCCATTTTCATATTCGGCCACCAAAAATGTCGGCATAAATCTTGATACATCTTCGTGCTTCTTGGATGAATTGAATATTTTGAGCTATGAGCTTTGGTCAAGATTTCGTCTTTCAGCTTTGGTGTTGCTGGGACTCAGATTCTTCCCTCGTACCGTAGTAATCCTTCGGTATCGATCTTGTATTTCGTATTGCTACCGTTAACCATAATCTCTTTTATCTTCCCACATTCTTCATCTTGTAACTGAGCGTTCTTCACCTTGTCCAGTAAAGTTGGACCGGGTTCTAACTGGAATAGTAGTTCGTCGGATTCCTGTGGAAATTTGATTTCCAGCTCTAGCTTTGTCATTGCTGAAATGAGCTTCTCCTGAGTTGTTATCAGCATCAACTTTTCCCGACCTTTCCTACTTAAAGCATCTACAACCACATTTGCTTGGCCTGGATGATAAAAGATCTCACAATCGTAATCTTTTATCAATTCCATCAATCTTCTCTGACGCATATTCAGGTCCTTCTGTGTGAAAATGTACTTCAGACTCTTATGGTCTGTATATATCTCACATTTCTCTCCATAGAGGTAGTGTCTCCATATTTTGAGAGTAAATACTACTACAGCCAATTCAAAATCATGAGTCGGATACCCTTTCTCATAATCCATCAGTTGTCTCGATGCGTAGGCAATAACTTTGTCGTTCTGCATAAGAACACAACCCAATCCTTTATGTGAGGCATCACTATACACCACAAAATTTCCTGTACTATCTGGTAGTGTCAACACAGGTGCCACACTTAACTTCTTCTTCAAATCTTGAAAACTCTCTTCACATTTTTCTGTCCAAATGAATTTTACAGCTTTCCGTGTCAAATTTGTTAACGGAGTGGCTATCTTGGAATAATCTTGAATGAATCTTCTATAATAACCGGCCAGTCCCAAGAAACTCCTCACCTCCGAAGGTGTCCTTGGTTCTTCCCAATTTATTACAGCTTCCACTTTCGATGGATCCACTAAAATCCTATCTTTGTCAATCACATGACCCAAAAAATTTACACGATCGAGCCAAAATTCGCACTTAGAGAATTTCGCGTACAGCTTTTCCTTTCTTAGTGTCTCCAATGTCAAACGTAAATGTTCCACGTGTTCTTCTTGAGTTTTGGAATACACCAAAATGTCGTCGATAAATACCACTACGAACTTGTCTAAGAATTGTTTAAATACCCTGTTCATCAAATCCATGAACGCAGCAGGGGCATTTGTTAAACCAAAAGACATCACCAGAAACTCATAATGTCCATACCGAGTTCTGAATGTCGTTTTAGGTATATCCTCCTTCCTTACCTTCAATTGCTGATACCCACTTCTCAAATCTATTTTCGAGAAGTATTTAGCACCCTTCAACTGATCAAACAAGTCATCTATTCTTGGCAACAGATACCTATTCTTAATAGTGACTTTGTTTTACTCCCTATAATCAATGCAAAGACGCATTGATCCATCCTTCTTCTTAATGAATAATATTGGCGCTCCCCACGGTGATACGATTGGTTGAATATACTTCTTATCTAGCAGCTCCTGCAGTTGCACCATTAGTTCCTTCATTTCTACTGAAGCCATTCTGTACGGGGCCTTCAATATCGGTGCAGTTCCTGGCACTAAGTCGATTACGAACTCAATCTCTCAATCGGGGAGGAAGTCCCGCAAATCCTCAAAATACATCTACGAATTCCCAACCAATGGTATCTCCTCCGCTTTTTACACCCTTTTTACGAGTATCGACTATGTAAGCCAAATAACCCACATGACCTTTGCTTAACAACTTCTTGGCTCGCATAATCGTCGGACATTTCATATGTCAGCGATTTGCTACCATAGAAAACTACCCTCGACGCGAGTCATAAGGTTTACACACTTCTCGTGGCAATCAATTACCGCTCCATATTTGAACAGCCAATCCATTCCCAAAATAACATCAAATTCCCCGAGTCTAATCGGAATTAAATCTACCATCAGGATATTCCCTTTTATGTTCACCCTACATTTCTTGTATACGAACCTAACAGAATCACTTCCTATTCGCAATTTCTATGTTCAAGGAAATTCAGTTCTTCTCAGGCAATTCTAACCTCTTAGCAAATTCATCGGATATAAACGAGCAAGTAGCAATCTTAATCAAATAATACATAAGCATTAATATCGTTGATTGGGATAATACCGACACAACATCTTTTGATTGCTGACAAAGATCTCGCATACCATGTTAAAAGTTCGGGCCGTGGGTTTGTTTGATGTTGTAGGTCCAAAGAATGGCCCATGTTCCTCCACTGCTACCTCCCTTACTTCTTGTTGTTTCTCCAACCTTCTTCGAGGGCATTCACGAGCAAAGTGATCCTTGGATTCGCACGTGAAATGTACATTCTTCTTGGGTTAGGTGCAATTTAAAATATGTGACCTTCTTGGCCACAGTTGAAACATGCATGTTTCCCCATCAAGCACACCCCTTTATGAAACCTCTCGCATGTAACACATGCTTCAAACTTCCTAAATTGCTGGTTACCCTGCTAGTTTCCAGTACCCCCATTTCCGTTCCACTTGCTCTTCAAGTTGTTGTTGTTGTTATTACCATTTCCAGTGCCTCTGCTACCATTCTTCACTTCCACCTCATTCTTCTTCTTCTTCTTCTGTTTTTGATTGAATTTTGTCACTGCCTCGCCTCCACCTTCAGCGAGTACTGCCTTCTCCATCACTGCTGCAAACGTCTTCAACTAGAACAGGGAAACCCTACTGTACAGCTGTTGATCGATTTCGCAATCAATGAATATGTCCAAGTATACACGGTCAACAAGTAATAAAGTGAAAGTAGAGTATCGTTCCCACGAGGAATTATTTAAGAAAAATTACCAAGTATTAACTCTTAACCAAATTAATTTTATTTAAACAACCAATAATTGTGATTTTTCTAATTAATAAAACTAAATTAAAACAATTAAAAGAGATTATTCTAAAAGAAAGCAAATAAACAACTAAAATTTGAATGAATTCAGATAAATAAGGATTAAGACTCCAATATCCCCAATTATGAATTATAAATCAATTATTCAACTATTCCAATTATTATGTCTACTGAATTGTTAAAAGAAATTCTCAAATGCCAAAAGCCAAAAGCCCTCTCTCAAGTGATCAATTGCCTTCTATTTAACCCAGATTAATTTTGCTATATCTCTATGCAAAACAATTAAATTAAACTCGTTACAATCCCAATTCCTTATGTGTTAATGCGGCAAATAGATATTCTCATTCTATTTACAAACCTAATTATTCACTGTGCAAATAACTAAGTCACATGTCACCATGCCCAGTTCTAACCCTAGAATTCCTTTCTCAATTCCTTCTAGAGTAACAAGTAAATTATTGATCGATAATTAATCAATAAGCACAAAGCAAGATGAACAATTCACTTCAACATAAATAATTAGAATAAATCAAATAATCAATTCATAATCATAAAAAGTTCAATTGAAATCTTAATGAAAGAGTTAGTTCATAATTAATGAATTAAAATCAAGAATCCACAATTGAATAGGCATTAAAAGATAAAAGTAAGAGAATAGAAGAGAATATAATCTATTGTCAGTAGCCTTGAGACTCCTCTTTTGCTCCTGCTTTGAATCTTCAATGGTCTCCAAGTTGTTTAAATCTCCAAAACTAATAAGAACTAGGGTTATGTTCTAATCTAAAGGAGTGTTTAATCTAGGCTAAGCTATGTAATCCCTCCTTATTTTATGCCTTACATCATGTATTTATAGGTTACAAGTCCAATTTTTAGTTTTGGAACAAACCCAATCCAATTTGGAGTCAAAAAGGTGTCAAAATTCGCCAAAACGCGGCGTCTGTGCCATCACTAAGCCCTTCCCAGTCACTTGACCAAAGATCGGGCACGATGTCGAGAATTGCTCCTAAGCGCCTTTGGCTTTGCAATTGCTTCTAAAATGGGTGCCCTAACGCCACTTTTCTCGACATTTTCTACTCTGACGTCCTTTGGGAAAATAGCCATAACTTCTTCGTTCGAACTCTAATTTCGATGATTCAAGATGTTCCAGAAAGAGGAGAAGTAGATATACAACTTTAATTCCTTGAGTGTTCCGAAATAAGGTCTGTAGCAATACTCAAATTGGCTCTGAAGTGACTTCTGTGTAAATGGCAAGCCAAAAACGCGAATCTAGCCACCCCGAACGTCGATCCATGTAACTTTTGTCCCAATTCCTACAAAACAACATAAAACATGCTAGAATAGACATAAACACTTAAAAACTAATCTAAAAGACTTGAGAACAACAATAAATTAAGCCCGAATGTATCCAATTCATGTGTATAAAACTCACTCATCACTAGTCAGGGCTTCAGTCCCTGTTCAAATCTCTTTGCCTTACGCTCATCTGTGCTGACCTAATATGGTGCAAACCTTGCCAATTCATTGAATTTCACGGCATAATCAGATTCCGTCATCATTCCTTGCTTTAGTTCCAAAAACTGAACCTCTAACTGACTCTTCGAACTCTCTAGGAAATAGGTCTCGAAGAATAACTCCTTGAACCTATCCCAGGTCATCACTCCTGGTCCTTCCCGGGTTTTATTGGCCTGCCACCAATAACTAGCTTTTTCTTTCAACATGAACGTTGCAAAAGCAGTCTTCTGTTTATCCCCTATCCTAGCGACTTCAAACACCTTCTCAATTTCCATAATCCAGGTCTGTGCCATGGCCGGATTCATGGACCCACGGAATTCAGGTGGTCCAACCGCCTTGAAATCCTTAAACGTTGTGCCTTGGTTCTGAGGTTGATTTTGCAATGCTCCTATTAGTAATGTCACTACTTGTTGGACGGGATTATATTCAACATCGTTATTGTTAGTTCTCTCATTGGTTCTCTGTCGGGGTGGTTCACGTCTGGGAGGCATTTTCTGTTAAGAAAACATCTATTAAACTATTACTCAACTTCTTTAAGTATTTGTTAATTACTTGCCTCCATAAAAGAAATAACCACATAACACATAAGTCTTTGAATAAAATAATAACTTTTATTTATTCATCATTACTTCAAAAAACATAAAAATAATAGCATCACTGCTATTTACATTCCTTCCCTGAACTACAAAAGTTACAGGACAACATCATCATTCTCATATCCCATGGTTACTTAACACTAGGGATTTACACATTATTTAACACTTATTACGTGCATAACAGGCACATTTCCTACGATGATCTATTAAGATACTCTGTAGCCTTTCGACGCTCTTCTTCCATAACTCGGAACATTGTTCGGTGATCTAACACGTATGATGGCAGAGTCTCGAACTGAATTGGATAACCTATGACCCGATCTTGAGCTCGATTGATCACGGTATTGAATACTTTATCCATCTCTTCCATCTTCATCCTCTTTTCTTGTCGCCCCTTATCGCTTCTTCCGGTTCGTTGATAAGCTTCCTCGTATGCGTCTTCAGCTCTCGCCCTCTTGGTAGCTTCTTCCTTCAGCTTGTTCTTCAGTTCCACGACCATCTCAACCAGTTGTTCCTTTTCTCCTTCAGTCTGCATCAACTTCTCTTCAACATTAGTTAGATGTTCATCTCGATCCTGGATATCGTCGTCCTTCTGTGTCATTGCAGTCTGTTGTTCAGCTACTATCTCCTGCAACTCCTCAACTGTGTCATGAAGTTCCACGTTACGGTCGTAAACTTCATCATACATACGAGCGGCTATCGAGGTTAGTGGAGTCTCCTCCTCCTCGTCCTCATCATCCTTATTCTCTTGTGGCTGCTCAACGGGATCCTCCTCGTCCATCTCCACATCATCATCCTCATCTTCAACCACTGTGACCAACGGGGCTGACTCTCGTGGCAGTAGTTGTTCCTAAACAACCTGAATGTTGCGAGGCTCCTCCTCTATAGGCATCTGAGGTCCTTCCTCTCTAGCCTGACAAGATTCTTCGACATTAGTCATCTTGACAACAGAGTTTTAAAGTTTTAATTATTAATCATTCTACTCGACACTCACGAGCACATAAGTTATAAACACATAAGCACATAAGTGTGTTATTACTTCTTCCTTAAAACTCGATAAGAGTTATCTCCACTATCTTTTCAAAGGTTACTTCCTAAGGCTTTTCCCCCACCTAAGGTTCATAACCTAAAGCTTTGATACCAACTTGTGACACCCCCAAATCCCGTTACGTCATTACCTCAAGATTTGGTGTTCACTTAATCAAAACATTCATATATAATACTACCCAATCATAGTAAATTGAATAATAAAACTGCCCATACAAGATTACATTAAATAAAAATCCCGGGTTATCTAACCTTTACAAAAATCATTCATGCGGAAAATTAAATAAACTTCATTACAATCTTTAAACCAAAGTCTGATAATAAAACTATCAAAACTATTACAAGTCTTCAGTACTTGTTTATCTTTCCCTTTCCCTTACTGGTGCTAGGTACGTCACCCTTTTTAGCTTTAGCTATAAGAAATTTTACAGGCAAGAGTGAGCAAACAAAGCTCACTTGGAATAACAATAAATAAAACTTTAACCTTTACATCACTTGCCATATACTAGGCTTAATAGAACTGAATAATACGTTCTATTAACATTCGAAAAATCATAACATTCACTGAGGGTCTGATGACCACGAACCATGTCCATAGTTATAAGTAATCTTTCAACTTTAACTCTAACAATCATACGACTATAAGGACTCAAAGGTACTTAGGGGGATCAATCCTTCGTACATGTATTGTATACAAACATTTCAGCTCAAAGTATAAAACTAAGTGCAACCCCTAATAATAGGGTTGTTCATCTCAGTATTTAGAGTACAAGTCCGCACCAAAGTCAGTTTGGTTTGGATACACTTCAATGTAATTTGGAATTCAACGGTCATCAGCTAAGGATTAGTTGAATAAAAGATAATAACACTATGTTATTCAATAATCATAACTGAATAAACATTTCGGTCTAAGTTCATGCTTTAGGAATAATCTAATAGCATAACAATGGAATAATTTATCATACCTTGCTTTGAACAACATTAAGCTAAGGTTACATCTTAGAATTTAATATTAAGCATGCATAACAAATCATAACTTGAAAGATAAACTGGTTCAACAGAATAAAGGTACTTGCATGCTAATATAACAAGTTTTTAGTTGGGAAAACTTGCATAATCATAACAGCTTGTTCGACAAAAGTGTGGAGATGGGAAACATGTATCATCGTGAATAACTAGATACAATCAAGTTGCTTAATGAAAGTACTTTTACTCAATAAAGTATAGAATTATGAAATTTGCATAACGAAGATTTAGGATTAGAAAACTTGCTCAACTATTATAAAAGTAGAGTTAAAGAACTTGGCTTGCGCGTAGATTAAATTGTTATAATCCAAATCACAATATCCTATATACATATTTTAACATGACATGATTAGTCATAATCAACGCTACATCGCGTATGGTTTAAATGTCTAACCATGTAATCAAATTATATTCCTAAATGATAATAAACTCGTTAGGTATTAACACCATCATCGTTCAACACATTACAATACTATATATAATAACAGAATTATTTGGTCATATAGCATTACAACTAAAAATTTTAGACTTCTGTAAAAGACAGAAGTCATTTCAGAGCATTCTGCTAAGTGGGGCCACCCTGTTTATCTTGTGGTGGTCACATTGTGGTGGCACTTCACATGAGAAATGTATATACGACTTTAGCGTTATGGTATAAGTTCAAGGCGCGACGACGACTTCGGTACTGTAACGCTGATGTCCGCTAGGGTCCGATTTTTTGGCGTTATATGGCGAGATTTGACGTTGGAGCGTGAATTTTGACGCTGGGGCGCCGAAACTCACAGAACCAAACCAGAAGAACAGAACAAAGAATTTTCTATCCACTCAACATTGCTAACATCTAAATTTGACATGTATAACTTCACATAAATTACCCATAAACGTTAACAATCACCTATAAACCAATTACCAACAATTTGATCACAATTCTAGAAACTTAAATTTTGAAACACTATTTTTAAAACTCAAAATTCCATTGTTGATAAATAAAATACAGTGAACTGAAATTCCACAGTTATAACAAAATTTGATTCCTTTAAACTACGATTTTTTTGAAATTCATACCAAATAAACATACATGACTTTCAACTTCGTAACTAGCATAAAATCACATACTAAATTTTGTTATCATGAAATCATATGTCCGTATATATATATTTTCCACAGTAAAAGCCCAGTTCTCTTTCTCAATGGTAATTTAGCATACAACACATACACATCTATATATACATGCTAGCTATAACAATTACAATTACACATATTATCATCATAAATTATATAACTCAGTTTACAGAAAATCTTGTGAAACTTATCCTACTGTGAAATTCAAGAACACAGAGATATACCAATTCACGAACTTTATAATGTAACACATATATAGTTATATAGAATTAAGATTATAGGAAAAATACCATTTTGTTACTTAAGAAGATACTTGTTAACAGTTTAGACAATCACACACTTGGCTTCCTTCCTCTCAAACTCTTCTAACTTCTTTTCTTCTCTCAGTTTAACAGATAACTCAAAGGTAAAACTGATAGCTAAGCCAAATAACAGTATACGTATACTAAAAATAAAACCAACGCACGCTTTATTTTTCAAACGTTTGAAACCCATTTAATCGTATTAAACATACCAATAAGTTTATCAGTTACAAAAAAATATATATATATATATATATATATTATTTATATTTTATTTATTTTATTAATAATTTAAATTCAAAAGAAACCCAAAAGCCATAAGGCTTTGTTTGGCAAACCATTTAAAAATTAAAGGATTAATATACTTAAACCTTGTTTGGCAAAACTAAATTAAAATTACTTTAATTTATTTTAATAACTCTTTATAACATAGTTATTTGTCATATTTTATTTAATAACAATTTATTAAATAATTCACTTAATCACATAACTCAATCCACATAACACATTAATTATTTAACAACTAAATAATTAACTAAATCAAATCAATCAAATTGAATAATTATTTATCCAATAATAAACACATCCAATAAATATTTATATAAATCAATAAATATTTATAATTTACATTTAAAAAAACTGGAATGTTACAAATCTCACATAACATGAGAATACCAAAAGACAAGAACAGAAAGGAACAAATAAAAATCCTGACGTCAACAGTCACCATATCACCTAGTCTATGGAAAAGCTTGCCACTTGCAGGTAGAGCTTAAGCATAATGCTTATTGGGCCATTAAAAAGCTCAACTTTTACATACTAGCAGGCGGGGAAAAGCGACTCCTTCAAATGAATGAGATGGATGAATTTCGACTCCAAACTTACAAAAATGCCAAGTTATATAAAGAAAAGACAAAAAATGGCATGATAAAAAAATCATTGAGCGGGAATTTGAAGAAGTTCAGGTCGTGCTTCTTTTCAACTCTAGACTGAAGCTCTTCCCGGGAAAACTAAAATCGAGGTGGTCGAGGCCTTTCACAATTGTTAAGGGTTTTTTTAATGTTGTTATTGAGGTCAAAGAGCCAAATTCCAATAGAAGCTTCAAGGTGAATGGTCAAAGGCTCAAACACTATTGGGGTGGCGACGTTAACCGTCAAAAGACGTCCATTAACCTTGTGAACCCGGAATGAAACGTGGGTTAGTCAAGCCGACAATTTTAAATCAAGCACTCAATGGGGAGGCAACCCCATTTTAGTATCATTTTTGTATCCTTTTTGGCTTTGCGTCTATACTAATATTATATTTCCTGTATTGTAATTTCGTAGTAGTGTAGTTTATTTTCATGCTAGTAATAGTTTATTAGTATAACGATATGCTAATAATAGGATATTTTCCTATATAAAAAAATTAGTAGTATATGTCCGAGATTACTTTCATAATGAATTCCATTGGTTGACTTTTTTGGTATCAATGTGGTATCCATTAGTTTTCTTTTAGTTGGTATACTTTTGAGTTAATTTGAGTTCTTAGTATCCATGTATCTAAGTTTTTAGTTTTTAGTTTTTAGTTTAGTTAAATTCAGTTTTTTAGTTTCCATAAAAATTTTGTAGATTTTTGACCAAGTGTTTGATATTAAGGAGTGATTTTTGCTGATACAGATAATCGCTTTAATTAGTTAACGCTTTACTTTTCCTAAATTTCTCGAATTAAGTCCGTATGTGAAAAACTATGTTTTCCATACTTGAATTATTATTACATAATCTATCTTACCTCGATATTCTATCGTTACGTATTTCTCGGAAGTTCAAAAATAATTCCCGAGCAGAAATCGATGAATAGCGTTTTTCAAAAAAATTCTCGGAAAACTTTTATTTTCGTCTTAGAAATTCAAACACTTTCATTCCTTCACTTAGTCAAAATACTATGACTTTCCGACGTTTCTAGGTTATAGAACGACATTCATCTTACTAACACATAATAATAACAAATAATATAATTTTATTCATTATTTAATTAAATAAAATTATTTTACAATAGATCCGAATTTCTCGGTCGTTACATTCTTCCCCCCTTATAAAGATTCTGTCCCCAGAATCTCATCTCACATTAGGCAAACAACTGAGGGTAATCCTTCCTTATCTTTTCTTCTAATTCCCACGTTGCTTCTTCGGCGTCGTGGTTCTTCCATAACACCTTTACAAAGGTATAACTTTGCTCGGCAGAACTTGCTCTTTTCTATCGATAATTTGAATCATCATCTCTTCATACGTTAAGTCTTTCTCGATATGAATAGGCTCATACTCTATTACGTGCTTATAATTCGGCTTATAAGGACGTAACACAGATACGTGAAACACGTTATGGATTCATTCTAGGTCTGGAGGTAACGCTACCACGTAAGCTACCTCCCCTACCCGTTTTAATACCTCAAAAGGTCCTATAAACCTTGGAATTAACTTTCCCTTCTTTCCAAAGCGTATCTTTCCTTTCCAAGGAGATACCTTTAGAAATACATATTCGCCTACCTCAAACTCCCTATTCACTCGATATGAGTCCGCATACTTCTTCTGTATGTCTTGAGCTGCGACGAGATGCATCCGTATCAACTTCACTACATCCGTTGTCTGTTGCACTAATTTTGGCCCTAGCATTCGATGTTCTCCCACTTTATCCCAACATAATGGTGTTCTGCACTTCCTTCCGTATAAAGCTTCATAAGGCGGTATGCCTATGCTTGCATGATAATTATTGTTATACGAAAAATCTACTAATGGTAGATGATCATCCCAACTACCTTTGAAATCAATGACGCAAGATCTCAGCATATCTTCTAACGTCTGAATTGTCCTCTCGCTCTGTCCATCGGTTTGTGGATGATAAGCTATACTCAACTTCAGCTGCGTCCCCAACTATTCTTGTAGACTCCTCTAAAATTTCAATGTGAATCGTGGATCACGATATGACACAATCAAAATTGGTACTCCAAGTCTGGAAATAATTTCCTTAACATAAAGTTTAGCTAACTGGTCTAAGTTATCTTGACCCGTATTGGCAAAAAGTGAGCCGACTTTGTCAACCGGTCCATTATTACCCAAATCGCGTCGTACCATTTTGTTGTAATCGGAAGTCCCACCACAAAGTCTGTGACGCCCCCAAAATAGGTATACATCACCCATCTTGAGTCGTCAAATACATGGTACAAAATTCAAATACAACTTAATTATACAACAGTCGTGTAAAATACGACTAAACATATGCTGTGAGTTTTAATACAAATATTGTCATCTAGACAATATACAAACTCAATGGGGTCCTCATTACATTTATTAACACACTATTTCACAGAATAGTGAGGACTACTAATGCTATCCTTTGGACCGTCACTCCGTTCCCCGACTAGTCCCTGCTACGTTCTCATTTCCTGAAGAGAACAGTGAAAGAAAGGGTGAGCTCAACTAGCCCAGTAAGAAATATTATGATTAAGATAAAGCAAAATAAATTATCTTTAGTCTTCAATAGTGTTAAACTGATACAATATAACAAACATCAAATTTAACTACAACGGAACAAGTAATCCATTAAAAGAGTCAAGTAGAAAATAAAATCTACTATCTTTTATTATTTAAAAGGCTTTTCATCACTTTTATCGTTGAGATTCAGCTTAATAAATAATCCACATCATTGAATCACCCCTGCACTACGGCCAAGGATATTCTTTAGTATCACGACCACAATTATTCATGCACTACGAGCCAAGAATATTCGTGTATTCATTAATGGTCATGATCATGCCAACAACTGTCCATCAATGCACTACGACCAATGAGGATTTTTACCACATCATTTGTAACATTACGGTCATGATTATACCGAATAATCCCTGGTCATAATCATACCAAGTCCATCTATGCACCACAGGCCACAGATGACTTTCAACATATTATAAACATGAGGATGATGACAATTCAATAAAACAAGTTCAAGAATAAATTTTAAAGATTTATAAGTTAATTCATCCTGAACTCAATAACGTCCAAATTGTCAACATGATACTGCTTTGTGGAGTAAAATTCAAGAATGCTTAGAAGAATATTTCCATGACAAGATACTAGATAAAGCGCAAATATCAAGGATATTCCACTAATTTCATGGAGTATAGAAGTCAAAACTTTAACCAACTGGGTATAATAAAGAATGGAATAACAAAAGAAATCACCAAGCATGCGATAGACCGCATAGACAGGTTATTCCAATAGAATAATATAGAACGGAACTAGGTCATGCGTAAAGCACAAACAGGATGTTCCAACAGAATGATAAATAATGGAACCAGGTCATGCGTAAAGCACAGACAGGATATCCAACAAAATAATAAAGAATGGAACCAGGTCATGCGTAAAGCACAGACATGATGTTCCAATAGAATAATAAAGAACGGAATAATAACAGAAATCACCATGCATGCAGTATCAGATGATAAAAGTTATTCCAACATAATGATAAAGAATGGAATAACAGAAGAATCTCACCAAGTATAGGGTAGCCCGCGTATACAAGTTATTCCAACAGAATAATAAAGAATGGAATAACAGAAATTCTCTTCATGAATACAAAAGAAATAATACCCCCTACCTTAGAAAGAAGAGTACTTGATATAGAAGTAGTGAAGTAGCAGAACACTTTTCTTCTTTGTCTCTATAGTTTCTCTCTCTAGAGTTTCAATGAATTCGTAAGAAATAATGAAGGAATGAGCTTTTATTTATAGAAGAATGGACTGCATAGTAACTAATTCATGAACGGTCCAAATTGATTTACTTTAAACGGACGGTCCAGATTTAAAACAAAATCTTTTAAGTAAAATATAATATATTCTATTTATAATCTAATAAAACGAATAACTTTATAAAAGTATTCTGTTTTATATAAAAAGATTTTACTATGCAAAACACTATGCAACACTATGCATAATAAAATATAATATATTCTAATTATTGTCTAATAAAACAAATAACTTTATAAAAGTATTCTGTTTTATATAAAAAGATTTTACTATGCAAAACACTATACAGGCACTTACTGTAGCAATAATTGAACAATATTGAGTGACTTCACACGTAAGCATCAATAATCAATACCGTGTGCTACTATGCAACCACGCGTATTACTGTACTTTTAACACCGGGTGTTTCAATAGTTAACGGTAAAACTTCCGCCGTTATTTTCATAAAGTATTTTTGTCGTTTTCTCAATCCAACAATAATTCTGTTGTGGGGTCCACCAATGATTGTGTCGTTGTACGAATATTCCCCGACCAATCGAATATTATATAACAACTTGTGTACTTTTCAAAATTTATAAATATTATCCAAAACTATAACATTATATCAAATTTACTGCATAATATTCAAAAATGATATTTATAGAAAATTCATCTTTATTTATAAAAGTTGGGGTCTTACAACCTCCCCTTCTTATGAAATTTCGCCCTCAAAATTAGGGTACATACCTGGTATGTCGAAGAGGTAAGGATACCTTGATTTTATTTCAGATTCTAACTCCCAAGTCATTTCCTCAACATCGTGGTTTCTCCACAAAACTTTGACTTGAGGTATAACCTTGGAGCGTAGAATATGTTCCTTTTTATCCAAGATTTGAACAGGAACCTCTTCATACGTCAAATCTTCCGCTATTTCGTTCGGTTCTAACTCAATAATATGGTTCAGGTCTTCCACATATTTACGTAACATGGATATATGAAAAACGTTATGAACACGAGACATACTTGGCGGTAAAGCGAGTCTATAGGCCACAGTTCCTACTCGATCGAGGATTAAAAATGGGCCGATGAATCGAGGATTGAGCTTTCCTCTCTTTCCAAATCTCATAACTCCTTTCCATGGAGCAACAGGTAACAACACATGGTCTCCAATATCGAATTCTACATCCTTTCGATGAAGATCAGCATAACTCTTTTGTCGATCTTGTGAGGTTTTTATACGTTGCCGGATCGTTTGAATCTTTTCCTTAGTCATACGTACCAACTCCGGTCCCAACAACTTTGCTTCACCCACCTCATCCCAACATACTGGAGAATGACACTTTCTTCCATACAACGCCTCGAATGGAGCCATGCCAATACTTGCTTGATAACTGTTGTTGTAGGAAAACTCTACCAATGGTAAGAACTTGTCCCAACTTCCCTTGAAGTCAAGGACACATAGTCTTAATAGATCTTCAAGAGTTTGAATCGTCCTCTCCGACTGCCCGTCCGTTTGAGGATGATATGCCGAGCTAAATCGTAAATCTGTGCCCATAGCTTTTTGCAAACTAACCCAAAATCTTGAAGTGAATCTTGGTTCTCGATCAGAAACTATGGATGCTGGCATACCATGCAATCTTACAACCTCGTTTATGTACATACGAGCAAGACGTTCAAGTGTATAAGTTTCTCGTATCGATAAGAAATGAGCAGACTTGGTCAATCTATCAACAATGACCCAAATCGCATCTATGCCTTGAGAAACTTTGGGAAGACCGGTAACGAAATCCATGGTAATGTGCTCCCACTTCCATTCTGGAATTTCAAGTGGTTGCAATGGACCTTTTGGTACTTGATGCTCCGCCTTGACTCGTTGACACATTAGACACCTTGAGATAAACAGCGTTATCTCTCTCTTCATATTGCCCCACCAAAATGTATGTCGAATGTAACGACCCCAAAATTCATACAATTTAATTCTCAACTTCGGTCGTTAATAATACATTCAACCTTTAATTTTACATCATTAAACGATAATACAACCATTGAAATTTGCAGAATAATTAAAATTTTCTATTACAAACTATCCTCATTCCCAAAACCTTCAACCTTTACATCTAAATATCTCAGAATCATTTTAATACTACAATTGTTTACATTCGCAAAACAATATTACAATTACAACATTAATACATTTACCGAAACATTAGACATGGTTTACAAGAATAACAACTTAGCTAGGATATTAAATCTTCATATATCACTTTTGATCCATAACAATTAAGTAGCACATAGCATTACCTTCAATTCTTGAATCTGCAAAAATGGTTATTTACAAGAATGAACTCGACAGCTCAGCAAAATCTAACAGTTTTCATGCATCACGTAGCACATAATAACATGCTCAACATACAAGAATAATCATAAACAAACATAGCATACATGTTGTAGTTCACATAACAACTATAAAGATTGAGTTCCTTACTCAATCAACATTCATAGTTAAATCATCATAGTCATAGATTGACTTTCACATTTCATACTTTTGATATATACAATACATCATACACTAAAATTTTAAAGCAGTTCATCATCAAGTTCACATAGCAAAAAGGAACTGAAAGACTTGCCTTTACCAGCGTTTTACCAACATGTTAATACTTCGGCCTCAAGACACAACCTACATCTGTATGTGAGATTGATAATAAATAAAATTAATACTCAATCTCATGGTCAAATTTATTCTAAGACCTTACTTTATCTTATTATCCTTTATAGTGTCTTTATAGACATCTAACTATTTTATATGCAACTCGGTTTTATTTCCATTTTCATCACCACACATGCTAGACTATCACACTTGTAGTTTAATGTGCGTATATCACACCATTTTATTATACCACTTTGGTTTCAAAAATGCATATTCAACACATTGTTTACATGTTTAATTTTCCTTCATAAATCAAAAATTACCCTTTTCAATTTCTTTCCATTATTATTCTTGTATTATCATCTTTTCATACTTAGATATCCAATATTAGCCATTAGTTAGACACTTTGTATACCAACGTTTAGAAAACACTATTACTCTTAGGCATTTTATCGATAGCGCTATTATGTGCACACATTAACTTATCTCAACTCTTGATCTTAAATGGTTAATTATGCATAGAATATGATAACACATATCTATACTCATTACATATGTCAAAACATATTTTTAATCATCAAAATATATCATCACCCAAAATCTTAATTCAAATGTAATTATAAAACTCATCTTCACAATTTCTTTAACAAAACGTTGTTTTCGTTTTTTAACGTAACTCGCTCGTTACATGTCGCTTTTTGTTCCTTCTTAAATAGAATTTACCCCTTACTCAATGTACTACAACCTCATCTAGGCATTAAAGTCGGACCTTATCCATCTAAACCAGATTCTCGTAATTCATCAACTAGTCTAGAAAATTTTATTTTCTGGACATCCTTACTAAACAATTTATTTCGGACATTATCCGGTCCATAAAATGGCTCAATCTCATGATTCTAGCTAGTAAACTTCCATATCTACAACTTTGCAGTTCTAAGTTTCTTCAGATTCAAAACACACGAATTTATATGAACTTTTCAAAGTCAGAAACCGTAATGCTTTTGATTTTACGGATGATTATTTTCCCTTCGGACCAGCCTTACTAAAATAGACATTGCAAGAAATCTACAAAGATTTTTCATGTGATTCCACTTTCAGAATATATCTTACTTCCATATCTTCGATTTGATATAAGACTCACTTTCTAACTCATTATACCCAAAGAGGTATGAATTTCACAAGATATGTCCACAATTACTAAAAACCTACGAATTTTGTTCTTCAATTTTTTTTTTATTTCATTTTCTTTCTTGAATCCTCTTGTTTGATTCTTGATAATCCAAGATTAAACCAATACAAACAGATTAAGCATGATCTACTACCCTAGAACATAAATCTATCCAAAAAAATCAAGGATTAAATAAGAGTTTAGAAGTTACCTTCTTCTAGCTTTTTTTTTTCTTCTTCTTCTAGCTCATCTCAATTCCTCTATTTCTCTCTATCTCTCTCAATTTCTCAATACAACTTCTACATAACAATTATCTACATTATGAAGAACATAAAAATATAATTAAAACAAGCAATTTATATTATAACTTTATTAGTATGAATTTAAGAGAGAGATGGAGATGATGATGATGGGGCTTATTTTGTCTTCTCAAAGCTTTCCCTTCTTATTTTTCTTCCTCTTCTTCTTTTTCTTTCTCTTCTTCTTCTCCTACAACCCTCTCTAACTCTCTTCTTCTTTCTTTGGTTTGTTTTCTAAAACTAACATACTAACTTGTAGTATATACATATAATATACAATACTAGTAATATATAAAATATGTAACTCCTAGTAATTATTAGATATACTAATTACTAGTTAATACATAAAGTTACAATTAATTTGAACTTGAAAAGCCTATGTAAGACCCCAGCTTTTATAAATAAAGATGAATTTTCTATAAATATTATTTTTGAATATTATGGAATAAATTTGATATAATGTTATAGTTGTGGGTAATATTTATAAATTTTGCAAAGTAAGCAAGTTGTTATAAAATATTTGTTTGGCTGGGGAATATTCTTTTTGTTTGGGAATATTCATACGATGGCTCAATCATTGGTGGACCCCTATTAACGGAAGTATTGTCGTAGTTAGAAAAACGACAAAACTATCTTTCTATAAAAATAACTACGGAGGTGTTACCGTTAAAACTATTGAACTACCCTGGTGGTAAAAGTACAAGAATCGCGTGGTTGCATAGTAAGAACACGGTATTGATTATCGATGCTTACGTGAGAAGTCACTTAGCTATACTCAATTATTGCTACAATAATTCACGATCATATCTCTTATATTATTGATTCAATTATTGTCACAAGATCATCCGTATAATATGTTATATTATTAATTGAGACGATAAGTTATAAATGACTAATAATTGTTGAAAGATTAAATATGTGTTGATTAAAATAAAATGATTTGTGGTAATATTTATTCAATCCTTGATGTATATAAAGAGTCCATTATGAGACGTTTGTGGTAAGTTTGATTATTTTTGTGGGGCCCATATGTCATCATCTAAGAGTCTCTTCGTCAATAGTATTTACCTTCACAATAGTATTTACCTTCATCAATAGTATTTACTTTCGTCAATAATAATTACCTTCTTCAATAGTAATTACCTTCGTCAATAGTAATTACCTTCGTCAATAGTAATTACCCTTCATAAATAGTAGTTGTCCCTTCAATATTACCAAGAGTTAATCGCCTCTTGATTGTTCAAGGGTTAATTACCCTTCAAGAAATAGTAGTTGTCTCTTCAATATTACCAAGAGTCATTTTGACCCTTTCATTACACTCAAGAGCCACCCTCGCTTTTTTTTCTATAAATAGAAAGCTCATTCCTTCATTATTTCTTCTTAATTCAATCAAACTCAGAGAGAGAAACTATAGAGAAAGAAGAAAAAGTATTCTACATTACTTCACTTTTCCAATATTCGGTTCTTCTAAGGTAGGGAATATTATTTGTTGTAATCGTAAGGGGTGTTATTCTTTCTTATTCATGAAGAGAACTGTTGTTATTCCATTGCTTATTATTCATTGTAATAACTTTGATAACGTGGTTTACCCTATACTTGGTGACATTCTTCTATTATTCTTTTGGAATATACTGCATGCAGTGTGTTTTACACCGGACTGGTTCCGTCTTTATTATTATTACGTTGGAATATCCTGCTCGTGTGTTTTACACCGGACTGGTTAAAATCTTTATTATTATTCTATTGGAACATCCCGTCTGCGTGTGTGTTTTACTTGGGACCTGGTCCCATTCTTTATTATTCGTTGAATATCCCGTCTGCAGCGCTTTTACGTGGGATTCGGTTCCGTTATTTATTATTCTTGGAATAACTCGCTCCTGCTGCGATCTATCGCATGCATGGTGATTTCTTTTGTTATTCCATTCTTTATTATACTCAATTGGTTAAAACTTTGACTTCTATACTCCATGAAATTAGTGGAATATCCTTGAAATTTGCGCTTCATCCAAAGATCCTTTCATGAAAATATTCTTCTCAAGATTCTTGAATTTTACTCTACAAAGCAAGATCATGTCGACAATTTGATGTTATTGGTTCCTAGATAAATTAATTCTTGAACTTGTTTTATTGAATTCTTATATCATTGTCATCATCCTCGTGTTTATATTATGTTGAAAGTCATCTCGTGGCCTGTAGTGCATAGATGGACTTGGTATGATTATGACCGAGAGACTATTCTGCAAGTGTAATCACTTAACCGTAATGTTACAAATGATGTGGTAAAAATCCTCAAATGGTCAGTAGTGCATTGATGGACGTTGTTGGCATGATCATGACTATTAATGAATACACAACTATTCTTGGCCCGTAGTGTATGAATAATTGTGGTCGTGATACTAAAGAATATCCTTGGAAGTAGTCAAGTGGGTGATTCGATGATGTGGAATATTTATTAAAGTCGAGTCTCAAATTTATAAAAATGATGAAAAACCTTTTAAATCATAAAAGATAGTAGATTTTATTTTCTACTTGACTCTTTTAATGGATTGTTGGTTCATTGTAGTTAAACTTGATGTTCATTATATTTTATCGTTTAACACTTTTTTTTGTAAGCTAATGATAATTTATTCTCGCATTATCTTAGTCATAATATTTCTTATCGAGATAGTTGAGCTCACCCTTTCTTTCAACATTCTCTTCGTGAAATGAGAATATAGTTTGGGACGAGCCTGGGAACGGAGTAATGGTCCAGAGGATAGCATTAGTAGTCCTCACTATTCTCGTGAAATAGTGTGATAATAATTGTAATGAGGACTCCTTTTGAGTTTGTATAATATCTAGTAGACAATATTTGTATTCAAACTCACAGATTTATTTCAGATTGCATACACTACGCTTATATTAGTAAGTTGTATTTAAATTCGTACCATGTATCCGACTACCCAAGATGGGTGATGTATACCTAATTTTGGGGCGCCACAGTTAGTATCGAGCTTAGGATATGATCCTAGCTAAGATGTGAGAATAGTACTAGGAGGGAGAGACGGGAATACCTTCTCTAGTATGACCTACCTAAGTTTATGTGCTATTTTATTGGCTCACGTAATATAGGGATAATTTGTTACATGTCAATTAACCTTTTGTTTTGTGGCAAGATCTCGAAAATGACATCCGAGAATGTTGAGAATAGCAATGGAGCACAGTGATCGTTGATTCACCACATATCAATAATCGTGATAATGTGCATCGAAGGCGACAATCCTCATGCAAACAACAACACCGACCAAATGATGAATGATCAAATGTTCGAGGCTTTGTACAATTTATGCAACAAAGAAAGTGAGAGCGACTCGCCCAAAACGTAGGTGGAAACACGGAAAACTCTCAAGGCGGTCACCGCTAAACAATTCAAGGAGCTGGGACCACCGGAGTTTAAGGGAGAGCCAAAACCACTTTCGACGGAAGCATAGATAAAGCAGATTACCAAGATATTTGATGTCTTGGGATGCTCGAGAAGCAAAAGGTTCCCTTTGCCACCTTTTATGTCATGCGGAGAGGCAGACATTGGTGGGAATCACCAAACGTACTCAACCTCTCAGATCAAGATATCTTGGGAGAAGTTCCAGAGTACATTCAACGACAAATACTTTCCTAAAAGTATTCGCCACATGAAGGAGGTGGAGTTTATCAAGTTGTAACAAAACAATATGACCGTGTCGCAATACGAGGCAAAATTTGCGGAGTTATCACGGTTTGCGTCCCCCACTGGTGGATAATGAAGAGAGAATGGCGTGAATGTTTTTAAGAGGTTTGAAGTCGAGATACGCCAACATCTTATTTCTCATAAACCGTGTTTGTATTAGGATGTTGTAAATAGGGCTCGATTAGTGGAGCGCGATAACGAGTCAACGAACTAAAAGAGAGCAACAACAAAATTATAATACCGGCGAGAGAGTAGTCATCAAGCGGTGACAACAAGCGTGGAGGGAATCAACAAATAAATATGGTAACCACTTCGGTGGTAATCGAGGCCAAAATAATAAGAATGGACATTTCAAGAAAAGGAGATTCAACAATGATGGAAAGACGTCAAAGACCAAAGACCCGTTGTTAAGGAAGGAGAAAGACCACCTATCATATGCTTCAAATGCGGAGGAGAGGGACACATCACCGAATCAGCGCCATGCCGTCAGTCAAAGCATGTTATAATTGTGGAAGAGAAGGTCACTTAGCTCGATTTTGTCATTTCATCAAGATAAATTCAACTAGGATGGAGGCACCAAAAGTCATTCCCGTAAAAGTCAAAACCGTAGAGTGCAAGGGAGAGCGTTTGTTGTGACCTCCTCAGAGAGCAAGGAACCCGAATGAGGTCATCACGGTTAAGCTTATCATAAACTCTAATGAAGTCTATACTTTATTTGATATCTGGTTCTACCCATTCTTTTATTTCTCCTACTTGCGCTCATCGATTAAATTTGACTCAGGAGAAATTAGAATTTAACTTATCTCGTGGAAACTCCGTTGGGAGAAACCTTCATTACATCCATTGCTTATAAGTCTTATTTGGTTCAAATCGGCACCCTCACATTACCGTCGATCTTATTTCATTAAAAATACTTGCATTTGACGTGATTCTGTGGATTGATTGGTTAACTACTTATCATGCAAAATTGATTATTTTCGTAAGGTTGTTAGCTTTCATATTCCTAATCAACCTATTATGCTTAATTCAAACGACCAAACCATTAAAATCAATCACGGTCATCTCAAGCCATAAAGCTATTCGTTTATTGAAAAACGGATGTCAAGCTTTCTTAGCTCATATCACGATTTAAACAAAAATACGCCGCTTTTGAACGATATTTCTATTGTTAATAAATTTCCGACGATTCCCAGAAGAACTTCCCCGGCCTACCCCAGAGCGTGAAATTGAATTTTGTATCGACCTTGAACCCCAGACAAAACCTATTTCCAAAGCCCCATGTCGAATGGCTCTATTGAACTTCGAAGTTAAAGACCCAACTGCGGGAATTGTTAGACATTGGCTTTCTTCGTCCTAGTACTTCTCCTTGGGGTGCTCCTGTTCTATTTGTGAAGAAGAAAGATGGGAGTATGCGACTTTGTATTGATTATCGGGAGTTGAATCATGTCACCATCAAAATAGGTATCCATTGCCACGTATTGATGACTGTTTGACCCGGTTGCAAGGAGCCAAATTCTTTTCAAAGATTGATCTTCGTTTGGATATCACCAATTGAAGATTAGAACCAATGACATTCCAAAGACGGCCGTAACTCCGAGACGGGCATTATGAATTCCTAGTCATGCCTTTGGATTGACTAATGCTCCTGCTGCCTTCATGGATATGATGAACCGAGTATTCAAGGAATATTTAGATCACTTTGTGGTCGTCTTTATTGATGACATCCTTATTTATTCCAAAAGCCGTGAAGATCATGAGCAACACTTGAGGCTGACACTCCAAAAGCTTCATGAATATAAGCTTTATGCCAAGTTGAAGAAATGCGAGTTCTGGCTTGAAGAAGTAGCATTCCTTGGGCACGTGGTATCAAGTCATGGAATATCTGTTGACCCAAAGAAATATTGAAGCTATTCAAAGTCGGGAACAACCTAAATCGATGACCCGGCACGTAGCTTTCTCGGTTTAGTTTGGTTATTATCTGAGATTCGTGGAAGGATTTTCTCGAATCGCTACTCCATCGACTCGGTGACTCGAAAAGATACAAAGTTTGGTTGGAGCGAAGAATGTGAGAAGAGTTTTCAAGAACTCAAGAGGAGACTTATTTCAAAGACCTGCTCGACAATACCATCATCGCTCGGAGGGATTTGTCATCTATGCTGATGTTGAGCAAAGGGTTGGGATGTGTTCTCATGCAACATGGAAAAATTATAGTTTATGCCTCGTGACAACTCAAAGAATATGAGAGGAATTATCCTACTCATGATCTAGAGTTGGCGTTGTTATCTTTGCACTTAAAATTTGGAGGCATTACTTGTATGGGGAGAAAGTGGAGATCTTTACGGATCATAAAAGCCTCAAATATTTCTTCACTCAAAAAGAACTCAACATGTGACAACGACGTTGGCTTGAATCATTGAAAGATTATGATCATACCATCCAATACCATCCCGAAAATAACGTGGTAGCCGACGCGATTGAGTAGAAGATCATATGCAAGAAACGAAGTGCGTTATTGTCAACGAAAGGCCCATTTTGTGTGACTTGCAAAGGATGGAGATAGAGTTAAAGACTCTGGGGACTCATGTGATGATAGCAAGTATACTGAGTAGAACCAACTTTAATCGATAAAGTTAAAGTCATTCAAGCTACTGTAACTGGAGCTCGATGCGTATGAGGAAGAAAGTGCAAGAAGGTGCTATGCCGAAAGCAAGAATTGATGAAGAAGGAATACTTGAGTCAACTCCGGCATTTTGTGTTCCTAACGATTACGATTTAAAGTATAATATCATGATGGAGGCGCAAAACACACCATTTGCAATCCATCACGGGAGTACCAAAATGTATCATGATATTCGTCATTCATTTTGGTGGAGCAATATGAAGAGAGAGATAGATATTTGTTTATCTCAAGGTGTCTAACTTGTCAACGAGTTAAAGCGGAGCATCAAGTACCAAAAGGTCCATTGCAACCACTTGAAATTCCGAATGGAAGTGGGAGCACATTACCATGGATTCGTTACCGGTCTTCCTAAGGTTTCTCAAGGCATTGATGAGATTTGGGTCATTGTTGATAGATTGACCAAGTCCGCTCATTTCTTACCGATACGAGAAACTTATACACTTGAACGCCTCTTGCTCAGATGTACATAAACGAGATTGTAAGATCGCATGGTATGCCGGTATCCATAGTTTCGATCGAGACCCAAGATTCACTTCACGATTTTGGGTTAGTTTGCAAAAAGCTATGGGCACAGATTTTTACGATTTAGCTTCTAAGATATCATCCTCCTCGATCGGACGGACAAATCGGAGAGGACTATTCAAACTCTTGAAGATCTATTAAGACTCTGTGTCCTTGATTTCAAGGGAGTTGGGACAAGTTCTTACCATTGGTGGAGTTTTCCTACAACAACAGTTATCAAGCAAGTATCGCATGGCTCCATTCAAGCGTTGTATGGAAGAAAGTGTTGTTCTCGGTAAGATGGGATGAGGTGAGTGAAGCAACGTTGTTGGGACCGGAGTTGGTACGTATGACTACTTTTAAAAGATTCAAACGATCCGACAAACGATAAAAACCTCACAAAATCGATAAAAAGAGTTATGCTGATCTTCATCGAAAGGACGTGGAATTCGATATAGGAGATCATGTGTTGTTAAGAGTTGCTCCATGGAAAGGAGTTACAAGATTTGGAAAGAGAGGAAAACTTAATCCTCGATTCATCGGTCCATTTTTAATCCTCGATCGAGTAGGAAGCGTGGCCTATAGACTCGCTTTTACCGCCAAATATGTCTCGTGTTCATAACGCTTTTCACATATCCATGTTACGTAAATATGTGAAAGACCCAAACCATATTATTGAGTTAGAACCGGACGAAATAGCGGAAGATTTGACGTATGAAGAGGTTCCTGTTCAAATTTTGGATAAGAAGGAACATATTCTACGCTCCAAGGTTATACCTCAAGTCAAAGTTTTGTGGAGGAACCACGATGTTGAGGAAATGACTTGTGAGTTAGAATCAAATGAAATCAAGGTATCCTTACCTCTTCGACATACCTGTGTATCGCACTTCTAATTTCGAGGGCTTAAATTTCATAAGAAGGGAGGTTGTAAGACCCCAGCTTTTATAAATAAAGATGAATTTTCTATAAATATTATTTTTGAATATTATGGAATAAATTTGATATAATGTTATAGTTGTGGGTAATATTTATAAATTTTGCAAAGTAAGCAAGTTGTTATAAAATATTCGTTTGGTGGGAATATTCGTATGACGACGACTCAATCATTGGTGGACCTCATTAACGGAAGTATTGTCGTAGTTAGAAAACCACAAAATTATCTTTCTATAAAAATAACTACGGAGGTGTTACCGTTAAAACCGTTGAAACTACCCGGTGGTAAAGTAAAAGAATACGCGTGGTTGCATAGTAGCACACTCAGATTGATTATTGATGCTTACGTGAGAAGTCACTTAGCTATACTCAATTATTACTACAAGAAATTCTTTGCATCATATCTCTTATATTATTGATTCAAGTATTGTCACAAGATCATCTCAGATAATATGTTATATTATTAATTGAGACGACAAGTTATAAATGATTAATAATTGTTGAAAGATTAAATATGTGTTGATTAAAATAAAATGATTTGTGGTAATATTTATTCAATCCTTGATGTATATAAAGAGTCTCATTATGAGACGTTTGTGGTAAGTTTGATTATTTTACTGGAAATATATGTCATCATCTAAGAGTCTCTTCGTCAATAGTATTTACTTCTTAATCGATTGTATTTACCTTCATCAATAGTATTTACTTTCGCCAATAGTAATTACCTTCTTCAATAGTAATTACCTTTCATCAATAGTAATTACCTTCCGTCAATAGTAACTACCCTTCGCAAATAGTAGTTGTCCTTCAATATTACCAAGAGTTAATCGCCTCTTGATTGTTCTAAGGGTTAATTACCCCTTTCAAATAGTAGTTGTCTCTTTAATATTACCAAGAGTTATTTTGACCCTTCGTTAAGACCAAGAGCCACCTCGCTTTTTCTATAAATAGAAAGCTCATTCCTTCATTATTTCTTTAATTCACCAAAACTCTAGAGAGAGAAACTATAGAGAGAAAGAAGAAATGTATTCTGCTACTTCACTTTTCCAATATTGGTTCTTCTAAGGTAGGGAATATTATTTGTTGTACACCGTAAAGGGTGTTATTCTTTCTTATTCATGAAGAGCTGTTGTTATTCCATTGCTTATTATTCGTTAGAATAAGTCGTATAACGTGGTTTACCCTATACTTGGTGACATTCTTCTATTATTCTCATTGGAACATCCCATACGTGTGTTTTACACGGACCGGGTTAAATCTTTATTATTATTCTCATTGGAATATCCCGCTCGTGTGTTTTACGGACTGGTTAAAATCTTTATTATTATTATTCATTGGAACATCCTCGCATGTGTGTGTTTACGGGACCGGTTCTCGTTATTTATTATTTCATTGGAATAACTTGCGCTGCATGCGATTCTATCGCATTTATGGTGATTTCTTTTGTTATTCCATTCTTTATTATACTCAGTTGGTTAAAACTTTTACTTCTATACTCCATGAAATTAGTAGAATATCCTTGATATTTGCGCTTCATCCAAAGATCCTTTCATGAAAATATTCTTTCAAAGATTCTTGAATTTTACTACAAAGCAAAGATCATGTCGACAGTTTGGATGTTATTGGTTCCTAGATAAATTAATTCTTGAACTTGTTTTATTGAATTCTTATATCATTGTCATCATCCTCATGTTTATATTATGTTGAAAGTCATCTGTGGCTCAGTAGTGCATGTAGATGGACTTGGTATGATTATGACGACAGAGACTATTCGGTGTGTAATCATGACCGTAATGTTACAAATGATGTGGTAAAATCCTCCTCGGTGGTCGTAGTGCATTGATGGGACAGTTGTTGGCATGATCATGACCATTAATGAATACACAACTATTCTTGGCCCGTAGTGCATGAATAATTGTGGTCGTGATACTAAAGAATATCCTCGCCGAAAAGTGTGAGGGTGATTCGATGATGTGGAATATTTATTAAAGTCGAGTCTCGGCTATAATAAATGATGAAAACCTTTTAAATCATAAAAGATAGTAGATTTTATTTTCTACTTGACTCTTTTAATGGATTGCTGGTTCCGCTGTAGTTAAACTTGATGTTCATTATATTTTATCAGTTTAACACTGTTGTAGGCTAATGATAATTTATTCTGCATTATCTTAGTCATAATATTTCTTACTGAGCTAGTTGAGCTCACCATTTCTTTCACTGTTCTCTTCAGGAAATGAGAATATAGCTGGGACGAGTCGGAGAACGGAGTAATGGTCCAGAGGATAGCATTAGTAGTCCTCACTATTTTGTGAAATAGTGTGATAATAATTGTAATGAGGATTCCTTTTGAGTTTGTATAATATCTAGTAGACAATATTTGTATTCAAACTCATAGGTTTATGTCGTATTGTACACCTACGCTTATATTAGTAAGTTGTATTTAAATTCTGTACCATGTATCTGACTACCCAAGATGGGTGATGTATACCTAATTTTGGGGGCGTCACAGCCTAAGACCATGTTTGGCAAATACTCATTATTTTAATTAATCAATAGCTTAACATCAATCAATCTCATCAAATTGTCACATAATTATATTTACTTGTTAATTATAATTTTGTGTAACAATCGTCACATAACTCATCTAATTTAATTATCTCAATTAAATTAGAACTATAGCATAAAATTATTATATTAATTAAATTAAATACTAAATATTCATTTAATTAATCTGCTACACTTAATTACATTACTCTATAATCAAAATAAAATTTATTTATTGAACTCAATAAATAATTCAATTAAATATTTACATATATTAAAATTAATTTATAACATTCTCTTCACATCAATTCACATATTCTATAATATATGACATAAACATACTCACACCCAACATATCTCATAAATAATACTATTATTTATAAAATTCTCATTTATAATTTCTAAAAATCTGGGATGTCACATCGAAGATCATGATACATTTTGGTACTCCCAGGATGGATTGCAAATGGTGTGTTGTGCGCCTCCATCATGATTTTATACTTTAAATCAGGGTCGTTAGGAACACAAAATCTGGAGTTGACTCGAAGTATTCCTTCTTCATCGATTCTTGCTTCCTAAGATAGCACCTTTTAGACTTTCTTCCTCATACGCATCAGCTCTAGGTTTGTAGCTTGAGCAGTTTTAACTTTATAAATTAAAGTCGGTTCTACTCGTATATTTGCCATCATCACATGGGTCCCTGGAGTCTTTAACTCTATCTTCATCCTTTGCAAGTAACACAAAATGGGCTCTGCGTTGACAATATCGCATTCAAGACTTGCATATGATCTTCTACTCAACGCGTCAGCTACCACGTTCGCTTTTCCATGATAGTATTGGATGGTATGATCATAATCTTTCAACAGTTCAAGCCAACGTCGTTGTCGCATGTTGAGTTCCTTTTGAGTGAAGAAATATTTGAGGCTTTTATGATCCGTAAAGATCTCCACTTTCTCCCCATACAAGTAATGCCTCCAAATCTTTAATGCGAAGACAACAGCTGCCAACTCGAAATCATGAGTAGGATAATTTCTCTCATATTCTTTGAGTTGTCATGAGGCATAGGCTATGACTTTCCCATGTTGCATGAGAACACATCCTAACCCTTTGCCCGAAGCATCACTATAGATGACAAATCCCTCCGAGCCAGATGGTATTGTCAGAACATGTGCTGAAATGAGTCTCCTCTTGAGTTCTTGAAAACTCTTCTCACATTCTTCACTCCAACCGAACTTTGTATCTTTTCGAGTTAGCTGAGTTAATGGAGTAGTGATTCGAGAAAACCCTTCTATGAATCTCCGATAATAACCAGCTAAGCCGAGAAAGCTACGTATTTCGGTCACTGATTTAGGTTGTTCCCAGCTTTGAATAGCTTCAATCTTTGTCGGGTCAACAGATATTCCATGACTCGATACCACGTGCCCAAGGAATGCTACTTCCTCAAGCTAGAACTCGCATTTCTTCAACTTTGCATAAAGCTTATATTCACGAAGCTTTTGGAGTATCAGCCTCAAGTGTTGGTCATAATCTTCACGGCTTTTGGAATAAATAAGGATGTCATCAATAAATACGACCACAAAGTGATCCAAATATTCCTTGAATACTCGGTTCATCATATCCATGAAGGCAGCAGGAGCATTAGTCAATCCAAAGGACATGACTAGAAATTCATAATGCCCGTACCGAGTTCTAAAAGTCGTCTTTGGAATGTCATCGGTTCTAATCTTTAATTGGTGATATCCGGAATGAAGATCAATCTTTGAAAAGAATTTGGCTTCTTGCAACTGGTCAAACAGGTCATCAATACGTGGCAATGGGTATCTATTTTTGATGGTGACATGATTCAACTCCCGATAATCAATACAAAGTGGCATACTCCCATCTTTCTTCTTCATGAATAGAACGAGAGCACCCCAAGGAGAAGTACTAGGACGAATAAAGCCAATGTCTAACAATTCCTGCAGTTGAGTCTTTTACTCACGAAGTTCAATAGAGCCATTCGATATGGGGCTTTGAAATGGGTTTTGTCTGGGTTCAAGGTCGATACAAAATTCAATTTCACGCCTGGGTAGGCCAGGAAGTTCTTCAGGGAATACATCAGGAAATTTATTAACAATAGAAATATTATTCAAAACTGACGTATTTTTGTTTAGATCTGTGGTGTGGGCTAAGAAAGCTTGACATCCGTTTTTCAATAAACGAATAGCTTTATGGCTTGAGATGACCGTGATTGATTTTAATAGTTTGGTCGCTTGAATTCGCATAATAGGTTGATTAGGAATATGAAAGCTTGTTAACCTTACGAAAACAATCAATTTTAGCATGATGAGTAGTTAACCAATCAATCCCTAGAATCACATCAAATGCAAGTATTTTCAATAAAATAAGATCAACAGGTAATGTGAGGGTACCGATTTGAACCAAACAAGACTTATAAACAGTGGATGTAATGAAGGTTTCTCCCAACGGAGTTTCTACAGATAAGTCAAAGTCTAATTTCTCCGGAGTCAAATTTAATCGTTGAGCGCAAGTAGGAGAAATAAAAGAATGGGTAGAACCGGTATCAAATAAGGTATAGACTTCGCTAGAGTTTATGATAAGCTTACCCGTGATGACCTCGTTCGGGTTCCTTGCTTTTTGGGAGGTAACTACAAACGCTTTCCCTTGCACTACCGACTTTGACTTTTCTGGGACGGCCTTTGGTGCCTCCATCCTAGCTGAACTTGTCTTTGGTGAACGACAAAATCGGGTTAGGTGACCTTCTCTTCCACAATTATAACATACTTTGGACTAAGCATCACGCAGCTTTTGGTGATGTGTCCTCCCTCCGCATTTGAAGCATATGATAGGTGGTCGTTCTCTTCCTTAACAACGGGTGCTGGTGCTAACGTCTTTCCATCATTATTGAATCTCTTCTTCTTGAAATGTCCATTCTTATTGTTTTGGCTCTGATTACCACCGAAGTGGTTACCATTTCTGGCCTGTTGATTCTGTCACGCTTGTTGTCACCGCTTCGATGACTGCTCTCGCTGGTATTATCATTTTGCCAGCTGCTTTCTCTTGGTTGCGTTAACTCGTTATCGCGCTCCACTAACTGAGCCCTATTTACAACATCTGAATACAAACACAGTTTATGAGAAATAAGATATTGACGTATCTCCGGCTTCAAACCTCTTAAAAACATCCGGGTCATTCTCTCTTCATTATCAATTAAGTGGGACGCAAATCAGGATAACTTCACAAACTTGGCTTTGTACTGCGACACGGTCATGTTATTCTGCTCCAGCTTGATGAACTCTACCTCTTTCACGTGACGAATACTTTCGGGAAAGTATTTGTCGTTGAATAGTTCTTGGAACTTCTCCCAAGACATCTTTAGTGCGGCAGGTTGAGTACGTTTTACTGATTTCCACCAGTAATCTGCCTCTCCTTGTAACATAAAGGTGGAAAATGGCACCTTTTGCTCCTCGGAGCATCCCAAGACATCAAATATCTTGGTGATCTGCTTTATCCATCCTTCCGCCTTAAGTGGTTTTGGCTCTCCAATAAACTCCGGTGGTCCCAGCTCCTTAAACTGTTTAGCGGTGACCGTCCGAGAGTTTCCAGTATTTCCACCTGCATTTTGGACTAGAGCCGCTCTTGCCTGTTGTTGCATGAATTGTATAAAACCTCTGAACATTCCATCGTTCGTCATCTAGTCAATGTTGTTGTTTGCCTGAGGATTATCGCCTTCCTGATGCACATTATCCTGATTATTGATCTGTGGAGATTCAACGGTCTCCTGTGCTCCATTGTTATTCTCAACATTCTCGGATGTCATTTTCAGATACTGCCACAAAACAAAGGTTAATTAACATATAAGCTATTATCCATATACTCTGACCGACCAATTAAATACCAAATAAACTTAGGTAGGTCATACTAGCGAAAGAATTCCCCGTCTCTCCCCTCCTTGTTCTAGTCTTACATCTTAGCGAGGGATCGTATCCCTAAGCTTTGATACCAACTGTGACTCCCCCAAAATAGGTATACATCACCCATCTTGAGTCGTCAAATACATGGTACAAAATTCAAATACAACTTAATTATACAACAGTTGTGAAAAATATGACTAAACATATGTTGTGAGTATTAATACAAATATTGTCATCTAGACAATATACAAACTCAATGGGGTCCTCATTACATTTATTAACACACTATTTCACAGAATAGTGAGGACTACTAATGTTATCCTCTGGACCGTCACTCCGCTCCCCGACTAGTCCCCTCGCCACGTTCTCATTTCTCGAAGAGAATAAAGGAAAGAAAGGGTGAGCTCAACTCGACCAAGAAGAAATATTATGACTAAGATAAAGCAGAATAAATTATCTTTAGTCTTCAATAGTGTTAAACTGATACAATATAGCAAACATCAAGTTTAACTGCAGCGGAACAAACAATCCATTAAAAGAGTCAAGTAGAAAATAAAATCTACTATCTTTTATGATTTAAAAGGTTTTTCATCACTTTTATCGCTGAGACTCAACTTAATAACTAATCCACATCATTGAACCACCCCTGCACTACGGCCAAGGATATTCTTTAGTATCACGACCACAAATTATCCATGCACTACGGGACAAGGATATTCGTGTATTCATTAATGGTCATAATCATGCCAACAACTGTCCATCAATGCACTACGGCCAATGAGGATTTTTACCACATCATTTGTAACATTACGGTCATGATTATATCGAATAATCCCTGGTCATAATCATACCAAGTCCATCTATGCACTACAGGCCACAGATGACTTTCAACATATTATAAACATGAGGATGATAACAATTCAATAAAACAAGTTCAAGAATAAATTTTAAAGATTTATAATTTAATTCATCCTGAACTCAATAACGTCCAAATTGTCAACACGATCTTTGCTTTGTGGAGTAAAATTCAAGAATGCTCGTAAGAATATTTCCATGACAAGATATTGGATGAAGCGCATAAATATCAAGGATATTCCACTAATTTTATGGAGTATATAAGTCAAAACTTTAACCAACCGAGTATAATAAAGAATGGAATAACAAAAGAAATCACCAGCATGCGATGTATCCGCATGCACGAGACGAGTTATTCCAAC
Organism: Panax quinquefolius; assembly: GCA_020205615.1. Taxonomy (NCBI): domain Eukaryota; kingdom Viridiplantae; phylum Streptophyta; class Magnoliopsida; order Apiales; family Araliaceae; genus Panax; species Panax quinquefolius. Next base: position 37,932,771 of record CM035166.1, read on the forward strand.
AGAATAATAAAGAATGGAACCAACTCATGCGTAAAGCACAGACTGGATGTTCCAACTGAATGATAAATAATAGAACCAAGTCATGCGTAAAAGCATGTATAGGATGTTCCAACAAAGATAATAAAGAACGGAACCAGTCATACGTAAAGCATACGACATGGATGTTCCAAATGAATAATAAAGAACGGAATAATAATGTAAATCACCATGCATACGGTGATTGTGACAGTACAAAGTTATTCCAACATAATGATAAAGAATGGAATAATGTAAGAATTTCACCAAGTATAGGGTAGCTCAGCGTATCTGAGTTATTCCAACAGAATAATAAAGAATGGAATAACAGAAGTTCTCTTCATGAATACAAAAGAAATAATACCCCCTACCTTAGAAAGAAGAGTACTGGATATAGAAGTAGTGAAGTAGCAGAAGACTTCTCTTTTTCTCTCTATAGTTTCTCTCTTTAGAGTTTCAGTGAATTCGTAAGAAATAATGAAGGAATGAGCTTCTATTTATAGAAGAATGGACTACATAGTAACTAATTCATGAATGGTCCAGATTGATTTACTTTAAACGGACGGTCCAAATTTAAAATAAAATCTTTTAAATAAAATATAATATATTATATTTATAATCTAATAAAACGAATAACTTTATAAAAGTATTCTATTTTATATAAAAAGATTTTACTATGCAAAACACTATGCAACACTATGCATAATAAAATATAGTATATTCTAATTATTGTCTAATAAAACAAATAACTTTATAAAAGTATTCTGTTTTATATAAAAAGACTTTACTATGCAAAACACTATGCAGGCACTTACTGTAGCAATAATTGAACAATACTGAGTGACTTCTCACGTAAGCATCAATAATCAATACCGTGTGCTACTATGCAACCACGCGTATTATTGTACTGTTAACACCGGGTGTTTCAATAGTTAATGGTAAAACTTCCGCCGTTATTTTCATAAAGTATTTTTGTCGTTTTCTCAATCCGACAATAATTCCATTGTGGGGTCCACCAAAGATTGTGTCGTTGTACGAATATTCCCTTTTAAAACGAATATTCCCCGACCAATTGAATATTATATAACAACTTGCGTACTTTGCAAAATTTATAAATATTACCCACAATTACAACATTATATCAAATTTACTCCATAATATTCAAAAATGATATTTATAGAAAATTCATCTTTATTTATAAAAGTTGGGGTCTTACAAAGTCCATCGTGATATGCTCCCACTTCCATTCCGGAATCTCTAATGACTATAACAAGCCACTTGGTTGTTAATGTTCGGCCTTAACTTTCTGACAAGTCAAGCACCTACTTACATATACTCGGCTATCTCCCACTTCATGTTCGGCCACCAAAAACTCTGTCAAAGGTCTTGATACATCTTAATACTACCAGAATGAATCGAGTACCTCGAATTATGAGCCTCTTGTAACACTTGTTCCTTTAATTTCGTCTCATTCGGAACCCAAATTCTTCCTTTAAATCTTAATAATCCCTCATTATCGAGACTGTACTTTAAATCTTTTTCATTGGTTAACCGCTTCTTCATTTGGTCACAGTCATCAATTTTTAGTTGCACCTCCTTGACTCTCTCTACAATGGTAGATTGAATCTCTGTCGTAAATAGTTTCTGCCCCGATTAACTCGGCAACTTCACCTCTAACTCCATTCTAGCCATCTCTGTTATTAACTCAATTTGAGCTATTAACATAGACAACGTTTCCCGACCCTTCCTACTTAAGGCGTCGGCAACTACATTGGCTTTTCTAGGGTGATACAGGATTTCACAGCCATAATCCTTTATCAACTCCAGCCATCTCCTTTGTCTCATATTCAACTCCTTCTGTGTGAAGATATATTTTAAACCCTTATGGTCCGTATATATCTCACATTTTTCTCCATAAAGATTATGTTGCCATATCTTTAAGGCAAACACTACCACGACCAGTTCCAGATCATGAGTAGGGTAAACTTTCTCATAATCTTTCAACTGACGTGATGCATACGCAATGACCTTGCCATGCTGCATGAGCACGCAACCAAGTCCTCTATATGAAGCATCGCTATAAACTATAAAATTTCCTATGTCATCGGGTAATGACAAAACAGGCGCTTCACTCAACGTTTTCTTCAGTTCTTGAAAACTGTCTTCGCACTTTTCAGTCCACACGTACTTCGCCGTCTTCCTTATCAAATTAGTCAACGGAGTAGCTATCTTCGAAAAATCTTGGATGAATCTCCGATAGTATCTCGCTAACCCTAGGAAACTCCGCACCTCAGTCGGCATTTTTCGATTGTCCCCAACTTACCACGGCTTCCACCTTCGCTGGATCCACTGAAATCCCATCCTGGTCAATGACACGACCTAAAAACTGCACCTTTTCTAGCCAAAATTCACATTTAGTGAATTTCGCATATAACTTCTCCTTCCTTAGTGTTTCCAACACTATTCTTAAGTGTTCAACATGATCTTCCAGCGTCTTAAAATAGACTAGAATATCATCGATAAACACCACGACGAACTTGTCCAAATATTGTTTGAACACTATGTTCATCATATCCATAAATGCAGCTGGTGCATATCGTTAACTTGTTCAACTCTTGGTAATCGATACAAAGTCTTAACGATGCGTCCTTCTTCTTCACAAACAGTACCGGTGCTGCCCATAGCAAAATGCTTGGTTGAATGTACTTTCTGTCCAACAGCTCTTGTAATTGAACCATTAGCTCCTTCATCTCCACAGGCGCCATACGATACGGTGCCCTGGAAACTGGTGCTGCTCCTGGCGCAATGTCTATTACGAATTCGATCTCCCTATCCAGCGGAAGACCCGACAATTCACTTGGAAATACATCCGTGAATTCTCTCACTACAGGTATTTGTTCCATTATCGCTCCCACTCGCTAGGTATCAACAACATGGCACAGATAACCTACACATCCCTTCCTTAACAGTTTTTTAGTTTGTGTCATCGTAAGACAACAAGAACGTCCCAGCGATTTATTACCGTAAAATATTACAGGAGGTTGACTCAACGTCCTAATATTTACACACTTCTTTTAACAATCTATAATTGCCCCATGGTTAAACAACCAATCCATCCCGAGAATTACATCGAATTCTCCCAACTTTATCGGTATCAAATCTACCAATAATTTATACCCCCGTATATCTACACAACAACTCTTACGAATATCTTCAACATGAATTATCTCTTCGTTTGCTACCTTGATATTCAAAGGGATAGGAAACTATTCGGGAAGTAATCCTAATCGTCTTGCAAAATCTGTAATAACCGTGAATTTTAAGTCATTATATATGTATGTACATTATTGATGTTTAAAACTTTGTGTTATATAGTGATTCAATATGTGACAACATATGTGAAGTGGTGCATGGATCAATTAACATATATACTATAGTTATGGATATATATACATGTATAGATTTCATTAAGAATGGAAGCTTTGTAACCTAATTATACATTAGGTGAGACAATTAAATAACCTAAGGGTTATGGTAATAATGAGAGGTTAGTATTTAATATGTATAGTAACTTAAGTGGATAATCATATTATTTCAAGTGACTAATAATTTTAAACCTAATTCTTGTGAACCTAATTAGGTTATGAGCTAAAGTCACATGCATAGGTAATTAAATTTCATAAGATTAGAAATGGAAACCCTAAATAATCAAATTGGGTAACATATATTAAAATTGCTAGACTATGTTTATTACATAGTCCAAAATAATTAAGGAGGAAGTCCAAATGAAATAACATGCAAAATAATACATAGCCCACTTGATTAAGGGTATTTTAGACTTTTGATTAATCAAATTTGAGCATTAAAATAAAAGCTAAATGGAGGGTAGAATGGGCTAGAAGGGACCGACAATATTAGGCTATATAAGGAAACAAATTAAGTTAATCAATGTCCATTAGTAGTAACTCTTACACACAAGGACATGTTTGTCAATCTCCCATTGGTTGTCACTCTATTAAGAACCTTTAATCATGATTAGACTAATTGAAGTGATAAGGCAAAGCTTTTATCCATGGGTTAAGGAAAGTATGGGGGATAATAAGAAATCAACCATTTCATTTGCTAGAATACTCCACTTTCTCTCATTCTTCTTCTTCTAACTTTTTCTCCCAAGCTAGCAACTTTAAGAGAGAGAAAAGAGAGAGAGGTTTGGCTAGAGAGAGAGAGAGAGGAGTGCTAGTTTGTTCATGCATCCTAAGTTAATCACTTTGGTAAATCAAGGAAGGTTGCCATTAAATCAAGGTATAACCTAACCTTCATCTTCTTCTTCTACTTTATTTTATAGCTTGAGTTTTGTTGGGGTTATGAACAAATACTCAAGATACCCTAGTTCTACATATCATCATGTATGGAACTAAGTATCTTGAGTGTTAGATCAAAGGCTTAGAGGAAGAATATGAGCATATGTTCTCCAAGGGTGAAAACTCTTATTTTTCTTCCACTAAATCTTGTGTAACTCAAGTTTTCCAACTTAGATTTGTGATACGTCGAAGGGGGGGGGGGGGGTGCTAGATACATGAGTTATCTAGTAAACCCAAGTGATAGAACACAAATATAGCAAGTTTTGAAACATTTGGGGATGTTTTCCCCAAAACAGTCCACTTGGAATGTTAAGGGTTCAAAACCCTAAAATAGTTATTGTTCCTATTTTTCTTAGGACAGTTTCGGATAGTTTCATATCTTTTATAAATATGGGAAAAATCACAGAGGTACCTTGAGAAGTTATCTACATGCAGGAAAAAGAACGGACACGTTTCGAGTTATAGATTGTGCGTAATGACTATTTCCGTAAAGGACTCCTAAATATTTACATTCAAATATCGCACTTTGTATGCACTGGAAAATTCTGAAATTTTTACAGTAGGTTCATATATGTTAGGAGAGCATACCCTGAAAATTTTAGATTGTTCTGAGCAAAACTCAATTTATGAAAAATGAAGTAAGATCTGAGTGTTTTGGGAACTTTAAAAATAGTAGATCATTTTCTAAAATTCCAGAAAATTTTGGAGATCCTTGTAGGTTCATATTATGTCAAAATCCAGAAGATACGAATTTTTGGAATCAGTTTGCTAGTTTTCCTAAAAATGATTAAGTTATGAATAAAAGGAAATAAATAGTTAAATGGTATCTTTAATAAGAAAAATGTGATTTTTATACTTGAATACTCATAATATATCATATCATGACTATTTTAGAGCACTTTGGTAATTTATGATAAGAAATATTATTTATGACCTTTTATGAATATTAAATAAAAGGTTTAATAAAGGAGAACAATTAGAATAAATTGTTTATTAATCCAATAAATTATTAAAATATTATTATGATATTAATAATATTAGAATATGATATTGATAAGTAAATAAAAATATTAAGATTAAAATTTATTTAAAATATTATTAAATGGTTAATAATATTTGATTTAAGCATTGATAAATTATTAAAGTATTATTAAATGATTAATAATATTAGTAATAGAATAAGATATTATTAAATGATTAATAATATTAGTAAATGAATAAAATATTATTAAATGAATAATAATATTAGTAAATAATTAAAAGTATTATTAAATAATTAATGATACTAAAGCATAAGTAAGATATTATTAAGGTAATAATATTAATGCATAATTAAAATATTATTAAGAGGATTAATAATATTAGTAAGGTATTAAAATATTATTAAGATGTTAATAATATTAGTAAGTTTAATGAAAGTATTATTAGGAACCTGATAATACTAAGAGGTGAATTAAATATTATCAAGATTAATAATATTAAGTTGTTATTTAATAATAACATTATCAAGACGAGGATAATGTTTATAAGAACTAAATGTAATGTATAATATTTATGTGATTACATAATCTAATGTTATATTATGACTAATTGAAAGATTAACTATAAGTCTCTCAAAGGAAGATAATTTAATCTGCATAGTGGATATAAATTAATTGCAGAAATGTAATCTCATGTGACGAGAGGCAAGTTTCCTAACTCAAACTCGAAAGTTATTATTTTCAAATCATATTAGTGAATAATTATTGATAATTATTTACATCTATAATGATTATTGAAATTCGCACTTTGTGCAATTGAATTCATGTTCTACTATTATTGAACTGTGAATTAAATTAAAGTTCTTCATTCATGAACTGTTTATGAGATAGATCTATGCTAATTGTATCAGCTAGATCAAGCATGTTTAAATTTGTTAAATCAAATGTATTTTAAAAAGATGTTCATATTAAATTGATATGATAAGAACTCTTGACTGAGAAAAGGAAGAATTTGATTAAGGCATGATATCAATGCCGGATTATTAAGTGTTTATGCATAAATCACGAGGTATGAAAGGCTGATCCCCTTGAATACCAAAACTTATTAAGAGGCCCAGTTTAAATAACTGAGCACCTTCGCAAATGTTCATGGTTATTTCAAATCCACTCAGTTCATGTTATTCAATTATTCGAATATTCAATTGTGAATTAATAATTCATGTTCCTTCACGAACTTATACTATTGTTGAACATTGAACGCAAAATTTCTTTCTAAGTCATGATATATCTCCCTTGTATATAAACTTGCTAAGCAAATTAGTTGTTTACCCTTACTATATCATGACATTTATTTCAGTTAAGCCCGAAGGATCCAACACGAAAGACAAGGGCAAGGGCAAGATCCAGGAGTAGCTTAGAATGAATGTTAATTTAATTATTATCTGATGGAATTTCTTATAAACCTTTTGTAATATTAATGGTGTGTTTAAAGTTAAGGTTATGAAAACCTTGGGACCATGTTATGAGACTTTATTATAATGAACAATGTATGTTTATTATTTCGTTATAGTTATAGAATGCTTGTGATGATGACAGATCATGAGCACCGAATCTGAGGTTAGAGAACCTGGATTTGGGGGCGTCATAAAATCACCTGCTATAAATGAACAAGTAGCACCCGAATCAAACAGCACGTAAGCATTTATGTCATTGATCGGGATAATACCTGCAACTACGTCCCCTGATGCCACCGCATCTTGGACCGTCATGTTAAAGGTACGGGCCATCGGTTTACCCTACTGCGCTGGATCACCAATAGCTAACTTACCGCTATTAGCTCCCTTATTCCCGTCCGTCCCCTTCTTCGGGTAGTTCCTTGCTATGTGGTCAGTTGCTCCACATACAAAGCATCCGTGGTTTTTCTGCGAACTTGGACAGTTAGGCGAAATATGCCCTTCCTGTCCACAGTTGTAGCATACAGCCTTCCCTTGAGGCAGACTCCTAAATTAGTCTTCCCATAGGTCTTGCATGCCTCCATCCTCCTCTTCGGATCTCCTTGCTTCTCTCCGGTATTCCCAAGTTAAACCCTTTCATATTATATCCCTCGCCACTCCCACTGGCTCCTTCGATTTTCACTCCTCATCGACCTTTCCCTTATTCTTCTTGTCCTTATGGTACTGGCTTAAAGCCTCGCTCCCACCTTCGGCGATTATCGCCTTTTCTAGTATAGTTCCAAAGGAAGTACTTTGGAACACAGATATTTGGTTATAGAGCCAGGATTTCAAGCCCTGCTCAAACCATCTAGCTTTCCTAACCTCAATATCCGCTTGGTGTGGAGCAAATCTCGTCAGTTCGTTGAACTTGGCAGCGTATTGGGGAACTGTCATCTCCCCTTATTTCAAGTCAAGAAACTTCATCTCCATTCTCCCCTACATACTCATGGGAAAGTAATTCTCGAAGAAGATCTCTTTGAACCTTACCCACGTTAGATTCTCCATACCTGCCCTAGCCTGGTTCGCCTCCCACCAAAAGTTGGCCTCACCCTTCATCATATAGGTTGCAAAGGAAACCTTCTGACCCTCGTTGACATTTGCAATAACAAATGCCTTCTCGATTTCTTTCACCCAAGTCTGGGCTTCTATAGGGTCCGTAGTTCCTTTGAACTTCGGCAGACCGACACTCTTAAAATCTTTGAAAGTAGTAGCTCGTACTACTCCAGGATTTATGGGGATATTAGCCCCATTTTTATTAAACACGGTTGTTAACAAGTTAACAAACTCCAAAATTGGGTTTACCGGACCTCCCTCCGGTTGATTTACATTAGCCTCTTGATTACGTTGTCTCCTTCTTGGTGGCATTTTGTTGTTACAATAAACAACACATTTCGTTATTATTCGCTTCTCGTTGGTTAGTTATTATTCATGATTACACAATAACTTTAACTCATTACTCAATATGTTCCATAAAAAGGCTTATATTGATTCATTCCTTGTAGTATAATACTACATCACTTAAATTACACAGCCTTAGCTGATTACATTACTATCCCGCAATTGCTTTTTAAAAATTGGGATTTACAAAAGACTACTCTTTGATATACAAAAGAGCGTTTTACGTCACTACTAGATACATCATATTTACATATCTAACTCTACTCTAGCTAATACTAGATTACATCTGCCTTATGGCATTCTCAAAATCCACGTTGGCAAGATTGGCTATAATATCTCGGCTGATAGTATGCCGAGTCTACCCTTCTTCTATCGGATACCCAGCTACTTGCTGCTGAAAATCCGAATGAGAACTCCTATGTATATAGGACATCCTCCCAATCTTCTACTTCTTGGTATTTAGCTCCTACCTGAGCTCAAAGACCTCGTGTTTCAGATCATGGACCTTTTCCTTCGCCAAAACTTTCTCGTCATGTTCCTCTTCCCACATCGACTCCATACTTGTCTTATCATCCAAGACAGCATGAAGCTCCTCTTTCAACTCCTTAACTTCCTTACAATACTGGATACTTCTATCTAATACTGCCATGAATAGTGAACCCATTGACTCCCCCGGAGTCGTCTCTTCCTCGAGTGCTACTGGGTTAAAGGACATTACATGCCACCTCTTCTTCTGATAGGCTCTGCTGCTATAGGGTTCGGTAATACCTCTATTTGGTTCACCAATTCTTCACTGACTACATGTATATCCCTATACATTTTATTTTCTCCTGACATCTACAACAAAATAATTTAATTTGATTAGTACACGTCAGTAGAATAATAAAAACACATAACATATTTAATGCATTTTTATAGGGTTAATTTCTATCTTCTATTTCTTTGACTTTTCTTAAGGTTATAACTTAAGGTTTTAATCCCCCCTTAAGTTTTATAACCTATTGCTTTGATACCAACCTGTGACGCCCCCAAATTTGGGTATGTTCTAAACCGACACATGGTGCTACACGGTGCTACAGTTCACACATACATTCAATTGAAATTCCTCAAAAGAACGAATATGTCTTATATATATTCCAAATAATATTCCATTCACAGGTTCTTTATAACCAATACATAAGTTTTTTGCCATAATATCAAATACATTACAACCTTAAACCTATATTATTACAAGGAACTCTACAGGATCGCCTTAGCCTTCCCTTTATCTTTATCGGATCCTTCGGTCCATTCGGTCTTAGCTGCATTCATATGGTTCAAGCAAAGTGAGCATAACTAGCTCAAAAAGTATGACAATTCCATTTAAACAAAATGCTTAAAATATAGGAATCGTATATCTTCAATAACTGAAGAATAGTTATGAAGTACTATCGATAATTCAAAATAGCACTTCATTTTTCTTTAAAACATTTCCCAATGAATAATATTAAGTAAAACGTCAATTCCGGTCGAAGACCATGAGCATTTCATACTTTCTTTGAAAAGGATAACTCGGCACCAAGTCCGTAAGTTCGACATTACTTACGAGCACATCTAGGTGATCAACCTATAGTTCTCTATGTTGATCAACACTACATTCTTTAAACGTATGTACTTTTAAGTTGTGGCAACCTCACGTGTCTGTTGTTTGACGACAAAACATTTGTTTAGCATACTCAGCCTTCATTTGAAAACCACACCAAATAATTTGGCAAAACATTGACAATACTTTGATGGATTATAAGAAATCCAACATATCGTAAGTCTAGCCAAAATAATTGGTTTTGACTTCATCATACATCAAATCATGCGTAAGAATACATGAATCACAAAACTTGTCCAGATTGAACTGAGACAAGGGTTAGAACACTTGCTTTCAGCGTCTGCTATTATTTATTACACGTTCTCTTTAAGTCTTTAAGGTCTCTATAATATGTATCACATAACGTAACACATTAGGTCATGAATAAACATACATGGTTCCTAATGAATCTTACCCTTCTTCTTAATCTAATCATGTATTAACTTTGTTACTATTGGTTCCGGCTTGCCGTTATAGTTTACATCGTCATTACGTTCACGTTCAATTGATTATCTTCAACCTTTAGTTATCATACTTAAGGTTTAATAAAGTCTTAACTAATGTTATATTTAAGTTTTAGTTCATTACTAATCAATTAAGGTTCTTGCTTCACTTACAAACTTTCCTTACTGTGCAATCCCTAAGCCTGGCACTGCGGCACCAGCTTCCTCTTATTAAGCCGCGCTACGGCGCCACTCTTCAGTGGTCAAGGTCCAGTGCTCACCATGCAACATGAAGTCCTAGTTCATCTCAAGCGTTGCATGCAGACGAAAGTTCAAGAGGTCGAGGAGACTTCAGACCTGCACATGACTGCAATACCACCAATATGCTTTTAAAGGCATGCACATACGCCACTTCTGCACCTGAGATAGTTGACAATTTTGTTTTATACAACGAACTTCCCGGACTCCAAATTTGATCATTTTAAGTCTGAATTGGCTCCTTCAAAAGTCATTAGCTCACAAATCACATATTCTACGTGTTCATTCAATAATTTTATATTTTCGACTTTGTTAACTCAAAATTCACCTTTGAGTTCATTTTTAATGAAAACGATAAACGTTCGTGAACGTTCAATGCTTGTTTCTTCGTTCTAAGTCGGAATTCGGTCATTTTTTAGTACGCAACTCTATAATGCCAAATAAGACTTGTTCCCATCAAAAACTAACGTTTCCGAGCTCAATATTAAAATTTGACTTCCATTCCGAGAATTTCACGAATTCGACGATTATCGTCTAATCGTGTGGATTCTGGCATAACTTCGTTACTTATGATTTGTTCATTGTTTCAAATTGATTATATCCATCATAATAACATCTTAACATACATACTTCATCAACTTATTTACATGATAAGTTATTACTTATTCTTCATGAGTTTATAACTTATAAAACTATAAACTACTTATGATTTCTTTTTACATGACTTATAATAGTTTAAGTCTTCTAACCGTCATCCTTAAATCTTCTTATCATACAAACTTCATTCATGTAAACATATTACAAGTTCTTACAAATTCTTTTTTAGTTCATAACTTATATATGAACTAATTGCTTATTCACGGCTTATTAAGACTTAAGTCCTTAGATTAACCATTCTCATCCTCCTTATCATATATGCACCACCATTCATCATTTCTCTATCAAGCTACTATGGAAGATAGGAAGACTAGTGGTTTAAAGGCTATTACCTTTGAAGAACAAAGCTTTCTTATTCTTCTTGCTTCTTGGATTATGAAAGACTAACTCTTAATTTTCTTGCTTTTTCTCTCTACTCAATAAGCACTTAGATGTTGGTGGAAATTTTAACAAGTGAATACTGAACTAGCCACTCTCTTATTTATAGAAAATCCTAGTTGAGGGTATAATGGTCAAGATGTCATCCCACCTCCTTAAACCACCTCCTTACTATTCCTAGCTTAGCCACCAAGTTTACTTGGCCTCCACAAATCTTATCTCTTGCTTGGCCACCAAGATCACCCATGTAATCATGAGTTGCCCCATGGATCTTATTCACCCATTGGATCTTAATTTGGGCTTTAATACAATTAGCTTAATTTATTCTTTCGGGCTTGCATTAATTCACTTTGAACTTTACATTAACAAACACTTGGGCTTTAACAATAGTTTACATTGGGCTTAATCACAATCACAATTAAACTATACAATTCCTACACAATCCTACAAGTCCAATTATATATGGCTTAAAGCCTTAATACGTATTCTCTATGTATTATTCTCATATTCTAACATTTATACTTATTCAACATATATGACATACCATCATTCATATATACTCGTATAATACTTCATATCATACTCGTATTCATTACCACATACAATACCTACGTATTTTACGATCATCGCTCTAATTAGTTAACGCTTTATTTTTCCTAACTTTCTTGAATTAAGTCCGCATGCAAAAAACTACATTTTCCATACTTGAATTATTATTACATAATCCATCTCACCTCGATATTCTATCGTTACATATTTCTCGGAAGTTCAAAAATAATTCTCGAGCAGAAATTGATGAATAGTGTTTATCGGGAAATTTCTCGAAAAAACTTTTATTTTTCGTCTTAGAAATTCAAACACTTTAATTCCTTCACGTAGTCAAAAAAACTACGATTTTCCGATATTTCTAGGTTATAGAACGACATTCATCTTACTAACACATAATAATAACAAATAATATAATTTTATTCATTATTTAATTAAATAAAATTATTTTACAATAGATCCGAATTTCTCGGTCGTTACATTGTGTTGCAATATTTGGTTGATTTGATCTGCTTGAGAAATTTTTGGGTTAAAGAAAACTCAAACAGAGACTGGGTAATTCAGTTTAGGCAGTGCACGCCAGGTGCTCGTGAAATTGCCAAAGTGAAAGTTTGGTTCAATTTTGGCTTGTATTAGGAAGTTTAAGCTGACAATTCACTAAGAATCTCACATAGCTCCTAAGAGACACTAGGTTGGCACTTCTCAAGCTCCACCACAATGGGAACGTACAAAGTTTGTTAGCGAGGAAGCGTGGACCAAATATATCACAGTATTAGCTAACAAGAGCTTGGTGCCAAAGAGAGGCCTCAAGCTGGATTTAAGGCAAGATGGACAGATGGGGAACATGATCATCGAGCGACACTGGGTTCACTTCACTCGATAGCTAGAGTCCGCCATCATTTCATTAGTCCGGGAGTTCTATGCCAATGACAATCCTGAGGGCAAGTTTGTAGTGCAAGTTCGGGGTAAGGCCATCCCATATGATAGAAAGACCATCAATGCTTTCTACCAGATGCTAGAATACAAATGAATGGAACTACCTAGCAAATGGCATTAGAAGCTATGACTTAGAAGACATCATCAAACGAATATGTAAGCCTAGTACTACTTGGAACACCAATGAATATATGGGTGAGAAGTCCAGTTTCTTGCACAAAGAACTCTCACGCTACGGGAAATCTTAGTACAACTTTATCTGTTCCAATTTTATGCCAACCCGACATATTAGTGATGTGACCAAGGAGAAGGCAGTGTTACTATTTGCCATTGTCATCGGAATGAAAATTGATCTTGGATTGATCATTTAGGAGTCTATCCTGAAAACTTTAAAGAGCAGTACTTCTGGAGGCCTTCCTCACCCATCTTTGATAACGGCGTTGTTTAAAAGGGCAAATTTATTGTGGCGAGTTGATGAGATAGTCCAGCTACCTGTGGCAGTCATTGATCACACCTCCATTTTACGCTACAAGGTCTGGGATGGAGCTGTTTCTTATGCTCATGGTGAGGGCTACCTACCTGCCACTCAGCATCCACCTTCATAAGAGGTCGGGCCTTCTATTCGGCATCAGGAGCTTAGCTCTTCCTCAGATGTGTCTGTGGCAGAAATCTTACCCTCTCTAACTCTCTTTCATTAGAAGGTTGATGTGGTTGCCAAGAGGGTTGACAGACAGTCTCGATGGATTGATGTAGTTGCTCAGAGGCAAAGACCTGATGATGCAGTACCAAGTAGAGTTTTCCACCATTGTGGCTAATATCTACTCATCATCTAGTAGAGATGAAGTTGAGTCTATGTCGTTCTAGTTCCCAGCACCACCTGTCTTCCCACCGCATCTACCATCATCTCCCGCTATAGATGAGGGAAATGAATGCGAAGGCACGGACTGATCATACTCAGGGAAGCCCTCTCATTTTTGATATATGCATAAATAGCTAATGAGGGCATTACACATCTCAAGTTTGGGGGTGTTTGTCAGTCTTATCTATCTTTTGTCATAAGTATTGTAGGATGATATTAGTATGCTATCTTTTGTCACACATTTGTAGTAGACTTTATTACTTTTTAATTGTCATGGATGTTAATTATCTTTTGGGCTTATGATATGACTTTATATACTGGTTTTTTTTGTTATATCAATTGCAGCCATGGATTGTATAGATTATTATGTTTTGATGCTATATATACTTTTGGGCCATGTTATGGCTTTAATAAGCTTTATCATGGATAGTGAAATTAATTGCGTTGTTTTATATAAATTTTAAAAAAAATTGTTGATTGTGGCCAATGATAAGCATGATTATATGTTGCTAATTCAAGGAGTTAGTGTCAAACATGTTTGGATGAGTTATTTAGCTTAATTATTAGTTTGAGACTGCTTGTATAATCTATGTCATTTTAACAAAAGTACATGCAAGCTGCTGTAACTAGTTTTGATTCGGAAAAAGCTTATATGGTTAATTGCTTTGAATTTTTTTTGCTTTAATTTTTTTTAACTGAAGTGAATCAATGGTAGTATGATTTAGGCACTTATGCAAGTTCGAGTCTTCTACACCTAGTGCCCTAAAGCCTTCTGGCTTGGAAGTCATTGACCAAGCACTCATTACATTAGTAGCTTTGAATAGCCTAATGTAATTAGGCATTGCACGGTCAAGCTTGAGATTGAGTTAGTTATAGAATACAGAATGATGATTCTAGTTTGGCTCAAGTCTAATTACGTGGCCTTTGTTGCTCGAGTTAATAGATCATTAGGGGTGTTATACGCCTAGTGCCCTAAAGTCATTTGGCTTAGGAGTCATTGATCAAACTCTTGTTACATGAGTAGCTCTGAATAGCCTAATGTAATTAGGCATTACACACGTCAATTTTAGATAATGCATGTTAATACTTTTGGGATCCGTTCTTGCATTTATTGCCTTGTTCTTAAAAATGGATGCATCATGAGTTTAAAAAGTTAGCATTTTCAATATACGTTTGATTATGTGAATTTAATTAGTTTATAACTGGTTATAGTAATTAGTATTCACACACATACAGAATTGGATCAGAAGCAGGTTTAACATAACAATTAGATTGAAGCCTTACTCATGACAGTGTTTTACTTTGTCTTTGAATTAGTTATTCTGAGCTTAGAGGCCATAATGCGAGTAGCTAGTGATTCAGCACTTGAGTCACTATTTATAATAAATTTTTGATGTTTTTGTTCAGATAGTTTGCTTATTGACAAACAAAGACTTAAGTTTGGGGGTATTTGATGAGTGAGTTTTATACCCACAAATCGAATACTTTAATCCTTGAGAATTTGTATGCCCGTCATGTTTTATATTGCTTTTATATAGTGTTTTGTTATTATTCTGTATAAAAATGCTTTGCAGGGGCTTTTAGGTCATTTCTACCATTGAGAGGGTAAAATTGTCATTTTCCTTCTACCGGAGCTACAACTCCGGTTCCCAACTTATTTTTGGTGCCGCAGAGCCACTTTGCAGTAGTCGAGCCTTAAGGCAGCGCCGCAGCGCCATTACCAAGTCAAAAGAAGGCGTCGATTCCGGTTTGGATTCCGAGGTAGAAAGCAAAGGAAAATGACCTAACATAATAAAAATTATCCCTTATAAAACCGAACCTCCATCCTAACATTAGAGACCACTTTTTGGAAGCCAAGAGCAAAGCTTTGACTACTAAGGAAGGAGACGATCAATATCTTGCAGCAAAGGTTGGATTCTACACTTGGAAGAGAAGATTTAGAGTTTGAATATTGCTTCTAAGGGGTTTTCTCTCTCTAATTTTTCCATTCACTTTGTGTAATCTAAACATGATGATGATATTGTTAAGGGAAATGAATTTTCAACATATAATTTTGATATTTCCACATGTGCTCCTCTTACATAAAGGTGGGACCCACCCTACTCTCTTGTGAGAGAAGATGTAACAACCTGATATTTTCTATACAAATAAATTAGAAATTTTGCGTATAAATTTATTTTTGTATCTATTAAAATAAATATGGGGAATATATGCCAAGATAATGTGTATATGTATTTATGTGATAAATAAAAATATGAATAGTTACAAATAATTTTATTTTAGAATTATTGATCATTATAAATTATATACTTATCATAATTAATTTTATAGTAGAAATGTTTTATTAATTATTTTTCATGAAGATATAATCATATATTATTTATATAATATATGAAATGATTTTTAGAATTATTATAATAATTATATTTCGATTTTTCAGTGCTATAAATATGTATTGTATATGTGGACCAATAAGGGTTGGTCAATTATAGTGTTATGTGACAAACCCTTGTATTACTGTGTGAAACCCTAATTACAAATTTTAGGAACTAAGTTTATTTTATTTTAAACCCTAAATGAAAGCTTCGTAACCTAATTATACATTTGGTCAGACAATTAAATAACCTAAGGTTTATGGTAATAAGGAAGGGTTAATATTTAATATGTATACTAACTTACGTGGATAATCTTGTTATTTCAAGTGACTAATAATTTTAAACCTATTTCTAGTAAACCTAATTAGGTTATGAGCTAAAGTCACATGTATACGTAATTAAATTTCATATGATTGGGAATGGAAACCCAAATAAACAATTTAGGTAGCATATATTAAAATTGTTAGACTGTGTTTATTACATGGCCCAAAACATTTAAAGGAGAAGCCCAAAAGAAATAAAATGCAAACCAATACTTAGCCCACTTGATTAAGGGTATTTTAGACCTTTGATTAATCAAATTTCTGCATTAAAATAAAAGCAAAATGGAGGAGATAATGGAGCATAAGTGACCGGCCACATTAGGCCATTTAAGGAAACAAAATTAAGCTAATCAAGTTCCATAAGTAGAAGTCTTACACACAAGGACGAGTGTGTCATGCTCCCATTGGTTGAAGATCTACTTAGCACCTTTAATCACATGATTAGGCTAATTGAAGAGATAAGGTGTAGTCTTTTATCCATAGGACAATAAAAATATGGGGGATAATAGTTATATCACTCATTCATTTGCTAGACATTCATTTTCTCTCATTCTTCTTCTTCTATCTTTTTCTCCCAAGCTAGTAGCATTCAAGAGAGAAAAGAAAGAGAGAGAGTTCGATTTTTGAGAGAGTGAGAGAGGTGTGCTAATTTGTTTGATGCACCCTAAGTTTATATACTACTTTGGTAAATCAAGGAAGGTTGCCACTAAATCAAGGTATAACCTAATATTTATCTTCTTCTTCTACTTTGTATTATAGCTTGAGTTTTGTTGGGGTTATGAACTAATACTCAAGATACCCTAGTTCTACATATCATCATGTATGGAACTAAGTATCTTGAGTGTTAGATCAAAGTCTTAGAGGAAGAAAATGAGCATATGTGCTCCAAGGGGTGAAACCTTGTTTTTCTTCCACTAAATCTTGTATAACTCAAGTTTTACAACTTGGATTTGTGATCCGTCGAAGGGGGGTGCTAGATACATGAGTTATCTAGTAAACTCAAGTGGTAGAACACAAATCTAGCAAGGATTGAAGCCATGGGGACTATTTTCCCCAAAATAGTCCACATAGTGTATTGAGGTTGTGAAACCCTAAAATAGCTACTGTTCCCGTTTTTCTTGAGGTTGTTTCGGTCAATTTCAAGTCTTTTAAAAATCTGGAAAAATTCACAGAGGTACCTTAAGAAGTTATCTACGTGTAGGGATGCGTTTCAATTTATAGGTTGTGCGTAATGGCTATTTTCGTAAAGGACTCCTAAATATTAACACTCGAATTTCTCACTGTGTATACACTGGAAAATTCCGAAATATTTACAGTAGGTTCATATATGTTATAAGAGTATACCCTGAGAATTTCAGATTTGTCTGGGCAAAACTCGATTTATGAAAAATGAAGCAAGATCCGAGTGTTTTGGGCACTTTAAAATTAGTAAATCACTTTCTAAAATAGCTACTGTTCCCGTATTTTTTGAGCCCGTTTCGGTCAGTTGCAAGTCTTTTAAAAATCTGGGAAAATTCACAGAGGTACCTTAAGAAGTTATCTACGTGTAGGAAAAAGAACGAATGCGTTTCGATTTATAGGTTGTGCGTAATGGCTATTCCGTAAAGGACTCCTAAATATTAACACTCGAATTTCTCACTATGTATACACTGGAAAATTTCGAAATATTTACAGTAGGTTCATATATGTTATGAGAGTATACCCTGAGAATTTCAGATTTGTCTAGGCAAAACTCGATTTATGAAAAATGAAGTAAGATCCGAGTGTTTTGGGCTTTTTAAAATTAGTAAATCACTTTCTAAAATTCCAAAAAAATTTGGGGATCATTGTTGGGTCATTTACTGTCTAAACCCAGAAAAGAAGAATTTTTGGAATCAGTTTGGTATTTTTCCTAAAAATGATGAAGTTATGAATAAAAGGAAATAAAAAGTTAAATGATGTCTTAAATAAGAAAATGTGATTTTAATGCTTGAATACTCCTAATATATTATATTATGACTACTTTAGGGCATTTTGGTAATTTATAATAAGAAATATTATTTATGACCTTTTATGGATATTAAATAAGTGGTTTTGTAAAGGGTGAACAATTAGAATAAATTGTTTATTAATCTAATAAATTATTAAAATATTATTATGATATTAATAATATTAGTATATGATATTGTTAAGTAAATAAAAATATTAAGATTAAAATTCATTAAAATATTATTAAATGGTTAATAATATTTGATTTAAGAATTAATAAATGATTAAATTATTATTAATTGATTAATAATATTATATTAAAATATTAATCTTAGATTAAAATATTATTAATATTAAATTAAAGTATATTGGATGATTAAAATATTATTAAGTAAATAATAATATAAAAGATTAAATAAAATGTTATTAAAATGTAATAACATTAGTAAAGGAATAAAATATTATTAAATAACTAATAATGTTAGTAAATGAATAAAATATTAATACTATTGGTAAATGAATAAAGGTATTATTAATTGATTAATGATACTAAAGCATAAGTAAGATATTATTAAAGTAATAATATTAATGGTAATTATTTAAAATGATTTTAAACGTTTTAAAAATCATTTAAGGGTAATATAAATGTTTTAAAATATTTTGAGTTATTATATAACTTTAATATTTTGGCAATGGTTTCATGAATAGTTTAATAATAATTAAATGTTAATAGAATTATTTGATATTTTAATCATTTAATAATGATTTTTGTTTGAAAAATTTGTGATAACTTAATAAATGTTTATTGAAATACACGAATCGATATTTACAGATATTGAGTTCTGAGAATAGAGTCTTAGACTCGATAATTACCTATAAAGTCGGTTTCAAATTAATCAAACATATTTTGTAAATTGATCTAAATTTAGATATTTTGACTGTGTTAATGTTTGTTTGTGATGCAATAATTGTTGAACATGTGTGATAATGTGATTAGATTATGTCGATGATCGCGAAATGCGAAGATTATATGTTATAGTATATTGTTTCTAATCGAACGAATGATCCGATTAATGATAGGTCGTGATATAAGAGAAAAAACTAAGTTGCATTTTGTAAGCAGTGCATCAGGCAAGTATCCTATCTTTGCATTTTCTTTATGCAATGGACATGAGTAAGAATGTTTCAGAATTATATTATTACTATACAGATTATTAACCCTATATTATATACGCTCATTGATTATCAACATGTTAGTATATGATAATTCAGATATATATTCTGTTCGATAATTTCTATAAATGGTTATACAAGTGTCCCCATTTGGATAATCATTGCATTTAACCACATGTTGATACACCTTTGTTAAATACCCGTATATATATGTTGAATTATAGATTATTGTTGAACAAGATAAAACCTTATTATTATCCAACCGAATTGCCTTGGTTTAGAACCCCGACAAGTATGAACATCCCTTACACGGGAAAAACTTTTATGCACCCAAGGTGGACAGAGTGAAAGATAACATCGTTCATACATGTAGTATTGATCAATACAGGGTACAACGAGCTGATCACCCTCGTGCCCGTAAGTTATAACGGTTTACAGATGAAGTTCTGTTTAACCTTTTCAAAAATGAAAACAATGTTCATAGTATGTCCCCTTAACCATATTTATAGTCAGTACATAGTTTCAAAAATTTAAAAGAGGGTTGTTATGTTATTATTATCAGTTTAGATTACTTCATAACTATTGATTTGTTATAGAAGGGTAGTATAAAGAAAACATTTAAATTCTTTCAGCTTATATATATATATATATAATTGTTATTACTTGCTGGGCACTCAAATGCTCACCCTTGCTTAATTTAAATATTTTCAGCTAAGTGTGATCAATCTGAAGGCTCTGTTAGGAGCAAGGGAAAGGGAAAGGTTTCTGAATGATTTCAATGTTATCTTGCGTGATAGTTTTATATTATTAAGACAATGTTATATATTTATTATCATGTATTGTAAGGAATGATTAAAGGTTACGTACTTGGGAGCTAGACTTTGATAATTATGTAAATTAAGTTTAATATTTATATTATTGTTATTATTATTAGTATTATTCCGCTCATAGAAATGGTATCGTGAAACACTGAACTCGGGTTTCAAGTACCTGAGTTTGGGGGCTTTACAGAAGACCACGTGGAAATATCAAAATTACATGTGGAAATAGTGCTCCCTTATTGTTAATGATGTTTAATTCTATAATTATGAGCTAAACTTCTATTTTAAGATTGCAATGTAACCTAATGATTAGTTAAATCGAATTTCTCTCCTGTTTATTATAATGAATAACATGTGAATGAGTTATTATATTTCATGCTTTATGTATTAATTACTTAGCCAAGTGATTAATGTGGATATATTATATGATATTGAAAAATGGATTATAAAGCATAGATCTAAATATAATAACACATGTTATGAGCATTTTTCTTAAGATTGAATACATAAATCGCATATAGAAAAGGAATATATCTTTTTGCCATGTGTGGCTTGTGAGAATCTAGTCTTAATAACTCCTAGTCTAATTTATTTCACCATAGGAATATAATGATTTATTTAGATAGGAGATACTCATTTGACCATCGGAAGAGGCATATGAATACTTAGAATTCTCGGTTACCATTCCACTGATTTATTAATAAAAGGGAGAGTTAAGAGGTTAAACGAAGCATTAGGGGAGTTGTAATTTTAGCTTGTCTTACTTGATATCAATCCTTGCCCACTCTTTACTTTGTTAATTAAATTTTACTAGATAAATAATCTTTAATCTTTTGTTTAGATAAGATTTCATTGATATAATTTTAATACTTGAATAGCTTTGATAGTAAGTCCTCGTGGGTTCGACATTCTACTTATCTTTATACTACTTGTTAGACCGTGTATACTTGTGTGTGTTTTATTGATTGTGAAATCGACTAACACACACATTTCATGATTAGGAAAATCAACAAGATGCGGTAACCGTGTTTTCACGGAAGTCGGGGGGTGCCTAACACCTTCCTCTCACTTAATCAAGCCCTCGAATTCTTCGAATCTTAGGTTTCAGACCAAATTAAATAGAGTCATATATTGGGCCATATTGCGAAAACATTCAAAACTCGGATGAGTTGCTACATCCATTTGAAACTATACTGACTGTCGACTCTGTCTAAATCGACAATAATTAAAATTAAAACAAATCAATCTTTTCAAAATAGTTGACAATCATGTCGGTTTGTTCCTAAAACCTCATCCTTTTAAATAAATAAATAAATCAATCGAAATTAAAGAGAAGAAACATAACAAAAATTTAGGAGTTGTCTTTTTAAAAAAAAATTTATAAGAAAAATATCATAAATTAACCTTAAAAAGTTAATATTGATCTTATATTATAAGACGAGAAGAATATATATAATTATCTATTTTGCATTTGTTCCAAAAACATAACTTCTTGTGTTTTAGCAATTTTTCTTATATGAGATAATATACCAACCAATAAGTATATAGAATATGACTAATTGTATACTCTCTGTTTTAAAATTAGTTAGAAATATAATTTATTTTTGAAGTTAAATAATGATACATTAAATATAATTTAACGATATAATTATTATAATTGTATAGTATATAATATATATTATTAATTATAAAATTTATTTATTTTAAATTTTTTATGAGTCAATAATTTTAAAATTTAATACGTTATTATTTAATTTTAAAAATTAAATTAAATTTTTAATTTTAAAACGGATTAATTACCATCCCAAATTATAGAATATGATGATATGATGATTCCCGCTTGACTAGACCCCGGTTCTCTGGCCCCTCTTGCTTTTTTTTTTCCTCTCTCCTCTTTTCTTGTCTCTTTCGTCCTTTCCTATCTCTTCACATTTTCTCACTCTCAAAAAACGCACTACTACTTTTTATGAAAAATCAATAAACCATAAAGCTGTATTCGTGTAATCACATTTTCTTCACTTCTCTTACTTACTTTCACATAAACCCATTTCATTTCAGCTAGGGTTTCCATTATAATGCTGGATTTGAATCTGTAATTCACTTCTGAGCGATTTCTAGGATCCCCTCCCCAAAAGAGAAATAAAAAAAATTAAAAAATGAAGGGTTTGAGTAAGAATGTATTCGTGTTGGTTTTCACCTTTCTGGTATTGTTTGATGTTACCTCAGCAGCTTCTTCAGCTACTTCACCTTCGAGTGAGTATCTGCTATACATTTGAAGGATTCATTCATTTGATCTGTATGAGCATTAATCTCCCTCTTATTTTGCTTTTCTTGCAGAGATTGTTAATGAGATTTTCTCAAATGCTGTCTCTGTTATGATGAAATGGGTGTGGTCACTCAAAGCTACAACGAAAACCGGTATAGATCTCTGAGTTCCTTTGTGTGTTTGTGTGGGTTTACTGGTTGTGGTGATTGTTATCTCCAGCAGTGGGTTTATCGAATCTTTTTGTGTTCAGCAATTTCTGGCCGTCCATTGATGAAGTTTGAGAGTGGATATACTGTTGAGACAGTGTTTGATGGAAGTAAGCTTGGGATTGAGCCTTATACTGTTGAAGTGCTGTCTAGTGGAGAGCTTTTGGTTCTGGACTCTACTAACAGTAATCTTTACAAGATCTCTTCCTCTTTGTCTCAATGTAAGTGGCTCTAATGCGTCGTTTTGGGATTGTTTCTGAATTAATTTTGTTTGTCGAATTTTTGTCAATTCCTAGAAGCATTTGCCATGATTTGTGGGAGTCTGTTGTTTTCCTTTAATAGTTAATGACAGCTTTTAGAAACTTACTGGGTCTTGTGTTTTTGTCCATAAGCAGAGCCCGAGCTTCTAAAAATAGATTGGGTTTCAGAGGGTTTTACACAATTTAGCATCGCATTGTGATGTTTTGTTTTCTTGCCCAAGTTCTTGACATTTAACTCATTAGAACTAACTAATGGTCTTTGGAGGTCTAGTATTGCTTTTGGCAATTGTAGATCCACCATTAATGAAGTATGTCAAAAAATGTATTGGATTTTTGGCACTATCCATTTGATTATTTTCGTAATACGTAAAAAATTGCTTTGCATCTTTATGAAATTGAAATTGTTTTATGCCTTCAATGGATCAGCATAGATTCCTTTATTGTCAAACTTGAGTGTACATATGCAGAGTGTACAATATCAAACAAATGGACACCCAGGTGGTTGAAGTGTGATACCTCCTGGCCAAATCCTGTTTTCCAAAAACAAATAAAGGTTCAGAAGGCAAAAAAGGATAGGTGCAGATACTCAATGGAAGCTGTTTTAACAAATGGAGTGGACTGTGTTGCATTGGTAGAGGAATCCTTCCATTGAAACTTCCAAAAGGATGAAGGATAAACGTATACATACGCATACGTACTGAAATACTCTATCAAATGATTAATGACGACCCGAATCTGTAAAGTGCAGCTTCACATTATTGTTGTAGCCTGAACTGTCCCTTGGCAATCTCCTTAGCTTATACTGATAGTCTGATAAGCTCCAGTAGAATTATGCCCTTTTATAGTGGTTCCTCTCAATCCAATTTATTTTCTCAAATATTTGTTGTGTACTCTTGATGTTTCCCCACTAAAGTTCTTTCAATGTGTTTGTTGACCCAAATCATAATTCTAACATATATTATTGGAACCCTGTAGATACCAGACCTAAGCTTGTTGCTGGTTCTACCGAGGGATACTCTGGACATATAGATGGGAAACCCAGAGAAGCACGAATGAACCATCCAAAGGGGCTAACAGTGGACGACAAAGGAAACATTTACATTGCAGATACTGTGAATATGGCAATACGGAAGATAAGTGATGCAGGTATATGAAATTTCTTTCTTTTATTTTTCCCCCTTTTTGTGTGCATTCCTTGAAGATGTTTAGTTTTTGTTGTTCAATTACTTCTTGAAATGTTGAGTTTATACCTAATTTCCTAGTGACTTCACTACTCTTTGCATGTCATTATTGAATTCAAGGAATACAGTATAACTTGGTGCCTTAACTTTTTTTCCTCACTTGCACCATGACTGCCCTACTCAAGTGTAGGATTTCTATTACTGGGAATAACCATTAAGATATATGATGGACTCATCATAATGAGTAAATTTCAGTTTCTAAATAGTTGATTCAATTGATGCAGGGGTTACAACAATAGCTGGAGGCAAATGGGGCCGAGGAGGGGGTCATGTTGATGGACCGAGTGAAGATGCAAAATTTTCAAGTGATTTTGATGTGGTTTACATTGGAAGCAGTTGCTCCGTCCTTGTCATTGATAGAGGAAACAAGGCAATCCGTGAAATTCAACTCCATTTTGATGACTGCGCTTATCAATATGGAAGTGGCGTTCCTCTAGGTATTCCAATCTCTGCAATTTTTAATAATTTCATACATATAAAATTCAAACAGTTACAAGACAAATTAAACCTCTTTACAGGAATAGCTGTGCTTGTAGCAGCAGGCTTCTTTGGTTACATGCTGGCATTGCTACAACGCAGGGTTGGAACGCTGGTGTCTTCTCAAAATGTGAGTTCATATGATTCGTCATGTTGGATGTAACATCCGTCATTAAATATTTCATAGCTGTCCTTTTGAAGTAAATCCTGAATGATTTGAACTTCCATACTTTGGTAATCATAATGAAGAAATTTGTGCCCTGCATGAAAGGTGACAAATCACTTGCGTTGATCGGAACTTGCTTTCTAGAATGTAGTTGTGTCATATTCTCCAATTCATCTCATAAATGGCAATAACAACTTTGATATATAAGAGCATTTTCTTTCCTGAGAAAGGACAGATATTGATTAGAAACAAAAAGAGGGACAGGTTATGGCATGCCAAGGGTAATTGGCACATCAACATGAGAGCATAAGAGTTCTGTTGTCTTTCTTCTGCAACATAAAACATGATGTCTCTTTTATCCATGTATTTGTTGCAGGATCAGAGAACAACAAAAATAAGCTTTCCTCCCAGTCCTTACCAGAAATCTCAAAATTCATCAGTCAGGCCACCATTAATCGCAAATGAAGATGAACAAGAAAAGCAAGAAGAGGGTTTCTTTGGATCTCTTGGGAAGCTTATTTCCAGCACCGGAGCTTCAATTGTGGAAATAATGGGCGGAATATTTCCCGGGCTTAGAAAGAAGCATCTGAACTATCAGTTTCAAAACCAGCAGGGTTACCGGCAAGAGCAGAAGTATTCAAATACTTGGCCAGTGCAGGACAGCTTTGTGATACCAGATGAAGATGAGCCCCCTTCTATTGAAACAAGAACTCCTACGCCACGGAAAACATATCCATTCATGTCCAAGGATGCTGAAAAGATGCAACAGTTCAGGCAAAGTCGCACTTTCTACAGTGGATGGGATGGAGAATTTCAACAGCAGCAGCAGCAACAGCTACAGCAAACAAATACACAGAGACAGCAACATCATCATAGCCATTTTTCGTCCACCCCAGATACTTGCTATGAGCAAAGCTCTGAGAAAACAAATGAGATTGTGTTTGGAGCAGTTCAGGAGCAAGACGGGCAACGTGAATCTGTGGTAATAAAGCCTTTGGACCACAGAAATCCCATTTATGAACGTCATAGTACCCGTTCTAGAGTGACTTCCAAGGGTAATCGTTCCGTCAGCTGAAAACATAGTAATAAAGTTTTGATGTTTTGAATTATTACATCCTATAGCAGGTATTTGAAACTTAGATTCAAGGGTATAGCGGGTATAGAAATATAATGTTGGGGAGAGTGGAGGTGACTGTTTGAGCATGTTCTACTAAGTGATAAAGCAGTGGATTGTGTGTGGAAAGGTGGTCAAGTCTGTAACTGGATTTAAAATTGTTAGTTTTCTCCATTGCTATGTTGAAAGTCTTGAAGAAACTCTATTCGAGTCTCGTGTATACTTGAGCAGCAAACGGGGTAAACAAAATTTTCAATCTGCCAATCTTTGTAATAGAACTCTTAAATTCTACTCCATGGGTTTTAAAATTAGAGATTTTTTTTTAAAATCTGTTTTAAAATTAGAGATATATTTTATTTTAAGATTATAAAGTGATATGTTCTTAATCTGTTGATATTTTCTTACTATTATTTTTAATATCATACTATCCTAATTGAATTCTTAACTAGTATTAGACTATTATCTTTAAGAACATAAAATTACGAAACATAACCTGCTAACAAACATAACCTGACACAAACATAACCTGTTAACGGTAAACTTGACAGGAAAGGAATCAGAGCACTACTTTACTTCTTACTTATTTTATTTCTACAGAACTTGGAATAATAGGAGTATGTTAGGTCTGTATGATATTAATTTAATGTTAGTAGTTTATATAGTAAAACTTTGTAGATCTAAAACTCACTCTTAGCATGAGAACAAAGAATATGTATAATCTAATGCTCAATAATTGACCCCTTTCATTCTTTTCCGATGCTTGTTTAGGATTAGATCACAACTTTCAAGGTTCAAAAATAAAACGTTGCCTATAAAAGTAAGGGTCATATTGTCATTGGAGTGTGGTTTGATGTGTCGGGAGATTTGGTGGAATTCATGTCATGTGGTATAATATCACAATAAGAGATTTGAAATTTTAGAGGGTTTATAGTCTAAGTTGATTTATGTTTTCTTTATTTTATATTTACTTCTTATTTTTGAGGAAGTTGAATTCTATTTAGATTTATAGTTATTTTTACACATAATCCTAGTTCAATTGGGAAGTTGTGATCGAGTTACAAATACACAACCATATTTTATATTCCAGATAATGATACTTTATCTAGTTTTACGCACTAAAGCAATTACATACCTATATTGTTGAAGTTTTTTGCCCTGTATTTACTTTCACGCTGGAGTTATCCACCGACGGCTTCGACCGTCAACCTTTTCGGTGTGATTGTTTGTTCACTGTGCAGACTAATTTCATTGTTTGGAGATTTGGCGAGTGGACAGATCTTGCCATTAACATTGCAGAATACGAAACGATTGGCAAGGAAGCAGAATATGAGGCGATTTTGAAAGGGTTGCGATTGGCAAGGAGTTTGGAGGTTCGCCACCTGATTGTGTTCAATGACTCGCAGTTGGTGGTTAAGTAGATTGCAGGGGAGTACGAGGCTCGTGGGGCAAAAGTGACTAAGTACTTGAGTGAAGTTAAGAGTCGGCTCCATTACTTTAATTCTTACTCATTTTCAGGGTGTGGATATTAGGAAAATTGAATGGACAACATCTATATATATATATATATAGTAGACACTCGAATTTTACTTTCCTTTGACTAAACTTACAGGAAGGCAAAATCGTTATTTCAAACCCCGAAGACAACCTCGTGAGACTACAAACAACGACTTCACCTCGCAGGCAACCTCGTGGGATAGTAACAACAACTTTGACCTCGGCCCCGTGGGACAAAAATAGTACAATTCCACCCCGGAGACAACCCCGGAAGGGAAACCATGTAATTTTTCCGACACAACACAAAATAACAATCGTTCGACTGAGGATAGGATCATAAAGAGCCACCGCAGCAATCCCAAGTTGTAAACTACGCAATACAGATCTATGGACTATCCTCAGATACTTGAAGATATCATTCTGGTTATAGACTCATCTTCCCGAATCTAGAAATGGTTAATTTCGATGTCCGGATCCAACTTAACTTAGCATTATATATATATAGATCTTGTTCTAGCAAAGTTCTATAGCTCAAATACAAGTTTGGGGGAAGTTATTTCCATCATTCCAGAG
Organism: Panax quinquefolius; assembly: GCA_020205615.1. NCBI lineage: Eukaryota > Viridiplantae > Streptophyta > Magnoliopsida > Apiales > Araliaceae > Panax > Panax quinquefolius. The sequence goes on from CM035166.1 coordinate 37,961,173, forward strand.
GTGATTGGCTCCTCTTTGTGCAGATCTCGTGTAAATACGTAAGATGTTCTTACATCCGCGTTTATTTACTGCTTTTATAAATATGTAAGTGTTATATATATACTACTTGGTTGTGTATAAATCTAACTTTTTACTGATTATTTTACATATATAGTTGGTATTTGTAGTGTTTTGACTAGATCTATCCTATATCTAGCCTGATCTAGCATTTAACCGATTTAAAAGCTTAATAGCTTGAACCATTGATCTAGATATGTTTAGATCTAGGTAGATTTAGTTTATTTTCAAGTTTTGTAAGTATTGTTTGCTATCCCATGCTACCCTAGATCCATATCTAGTGGAAGTGGGAATCTTAACTACACGCGTTCAAGGATTTAATCAATAAATCACTTGTTAACAGAGTTGGGAAGCATATATATATATATATATATATATATATATATATATATATATATATATATATATTGTGTTTTAAGATCTATTTCGTGCGTGCTTTGGAATAATGTCACGTGAGCCTAGGAACCATGGGGTTAAAGATCCTTCAAACGGATCTCAACTCGGCTCCCAAGATGGACTTATTTCAGTTGTATTATCAGCTTGCCATCCATTGTATATGTAATTTTGAGCCTTAAAACGATATCCGAAATTAAGGCCCCATAATAGTGAAAATCGTGGATATAGGTGCCCAGACTTATTTAGATGACTTTCATGCCCACAAGGAGCCCGACCCTTGTAGTTCGTAATTTTCATTTCGTCACCAAACATAATTTTCAAATCAAATTAACAAAGATCTTCTAAAATATAGATCACGCCGGGATGGATAGACTTAAGAAAAAATCAAGTAATTAGAACCATGAGTTCTAAACCACTCTCTAAAGATGCTTTGCATCGAAATTAAAATCAAACAAAGCCTCTTCTAGGATTTAAAGAAGGCTTAGTCCAAGTTAAAATTGGAAATATCAAAGGGCCTCGATTCCTATTTGGCGAAAGATTTGAAAATCATCTTCTCAAAATCTCACTTTCATATGCTCAATTTGAAAACGAACTTTTCTTTAAATCAAGACTAAAAGACAATTTGCACCCCAAACTTTACACCCATGTTGACTTTTGCACCCCAAAATGAAAAAGGTGTCTAAGTACACTCCAAACTTCAATTAAACGTAACAGAAAGCACACTTTCGTCAGTTAACCAGTCAAAAGTGACCGGCTAAGGCACACGTGTGGATCTAGAGGGGTGTTTAAGTCTTTTCCTTCTTATCTTCTCCAACATTGAGCTGTAACAAGCTACTAAAGCTCAAAGTGATTCAGTAGCATACATGCAACTCGATTAGATTGTAAATCCAAGAAATTCGATCAAGAAAATTAGGGAAAATTAGGGCTCATGGATCGAAATTGCTGGTGCATGAAGAAATCAGAGATGAAGACGGCTTAGAGAAGCTTAAATAACGCCGGTAGAAGATTTTTTGGTTGTCCAGATTGGTGTGAAGATGGGAACAATGATTGTAATTTTTTCGCTTGGGTTGATCCTCCAATATGTGAGCGTTCAAGGGAAGTAATACCTGTATTAATTAGAAGATTAGATAATTTGGATGCTGAAATCAAAGCTCTAAAAGATGAATTGAAAGAGTGCAGAATTAGGGAAAGACTTGCAAAGGGTCTGTTGACTGCAACTTGGGTTGTGATTTTCTATTTCATGTTCATCTCAACAAAAGATGAAATACCCCTCCAGACTTGAAAAGAAGCAACTTGGAATGTAAACAAGCAACTTGGATCGTAAACTGCAACTTTGCTATGAATGTATTGGTAGTAGTCTGACTAAATATGACAGATTTTGTGGGCAATTACTGGGAATGGAATTTATGGGATTGTAATTAAGACCCCAACTTTTTATAAATAAAATTGATTTTTCTCTAATTATTATTGTGAATAATAAGGTGTTAATTTGATATAATGCTTTGGTTATGGATGAAATGTGCAAATTTTGTAAAATAAGCAAAAGGTTATAAAATATTCATTGTTGTTGGGGAATATTCGTTTGGTCGTGGAATATTCCTATTGTTGAGGAATATTCGTACGATGGCGCAGCCATTTGTGAGCCCCATAACGGATAACTTTCGGATGAAGAAAACGACAAGTTTGAGTTTTTATAAATAACGACTTAATTGTTACCATTAACACCGTTGATTATTCGGTGGTTAAAATACGAATACGCGTGTGGTCGTCGCATAAAGAAATACGGTATCAGACGCATAAAGTATTTTGAATTATTGATTCTTACGTAAGAAGGCACTACTCAATAATTGTTACAAAGAATTATTGTTCAATATTTTATTTTATTGATTCAATAGTTGCTACATTGATATTTTATATTATTGTTGTTTCAATAATTGTCACTGCACAGTATCTCCATTATCACATCAATAATTCATATTATTTGAATAATATTGTTAGATAACATTATTGGCAATGTCTAATGAAGTTCTATCTAGGAAAGAGGTTTGGTCACCTAATTGGGCGCCAATAAGGAGAAATCTTTATCGGAAAACCCCCTCTTTCCTAGGAACGACCTGGTTGTCATAATTGCGATTTTGTAATATTATTTGTGAATAATTAATTATTGATTTATATGATAAGGAAATATTTATTTTATGTGGATATAAATGATGGATATATTTATTGTGGTTATAAATGAAGGAATAACTACTGAGGTATTTTATCAGTATTTTGTCGGAATAGAGGTGTTGAAAATCATCCGTATATGGATTTCGGTCATTTTTCGTTTAGAATTTGGAAAAACTTAAACTTACAAAGTTGTAGAGAATTTAATTTTCTATGGAATACACATGAGATTCGAATTTTTCTGATAAAGGGCTATTTATTATGAATTATTGGAGTTTCAGAAATAAATATTTTTATTTAAAATATGGTGGGCCCCACTTTTGGTTGGTGAGAAATAAAATGTGCTGGAATTTATTTTCAAAAGTGGTGGGCTTGAATAGTAGCAGGTAAAGCCATCAGGTAGCAGGTTAGTCTGCTATGACGTTCTAAGCATTTTCCTATAAATAGGGTGCTTAGTTAGAATTGAAAATCACACCAGAAACAAGTTTTTTCTCTTTCTCTCTCTATATTATCGAGCGTATTTTGTGAGTGTTTAGATACTTTGTGAGTTGCTATTCATCAGTGAAAGTTTCCTTCAGCCTTATACTTGATATTTTAGCCTGAAGTACTGTTCTTTTGAGGTAAGTGATGTTATTTTCTTCCTAATGATGTTATTCTTTCAATATCATTATACCAAAATATTGGTATGGATTTTATTGTGGAATTTCTACCTTTTTGTGTCGGGGTTACTATTCATGTATACGACACTATTCACGTATACAACACTATTCACTTAATACTTAAGACTATTCACAATAAAAAATGAAATTTTTTCTCTTTTGTCCAAGATGTCTATTATGGTTACTATCTTTGATCAGATCCATGTTTTGATCTTTATTTTTGAATTTCGCTTCACAATTGGTTATTATGGAGTATTTTTGAACTTGGATAAACTAAAGTACTAATCCCTAATCTTTGATCTTTTATCTCACTAGATTCATTTTCTTTAAGATATTTTTCATCATCCTCATCCTAAATGATGATATTATCGAATATCTTCGGCTCAGTAGCAAAAAGATGAATGATTACCTAATGAATATCTTTGGCCCTAGTAGCACTTAAAAAAGATGAACAGTGTGTTGAGATGAATATGACCAACCGGGTAATATATAAATGAATATCTTTGGCTTGTAGTGGAAAAAGATGAATATTTGATTCAAGATGTATATTGATTGATGTTACAGGATAAAATATTGATGATGGACTTTTAAATCTTAGAAGATAGTAGAATTCTTTTCTCTACTGACTTCTTCTAATGGATTGTTGTTTCACCGCAGCTTGTTGATCTAAAACTTGTTGTTCATTATATTTTATCGATTTTTTTCCTCGTTGAAGACTAATGATAAATTGTTGTATATTATCTTAGTCATAATATTCTTTTTATCGGGCTAGTTGAGCTCACCCTTTTCCTTTTTGTTCCATTTTTCTTCTTAGGAGGTGAGAAATAGCATGAACTAGCCGGGGGTTTGGAGTGATGGTTCAGATAGTTGTTTTAGTAGTCCTCACTATTTTGTAAAATAGTGTATCAATAATTGTAATGAGGACTCTTTTGAGTTTGTATATCGTCTATTAGACAATATTTGTATTCAAACTCACATTATATGTGTTGTCGTATTTTGCACACAACAATCATATTATCAAGTTGTATTTGTTTTTCGCATCATGTATTTGGCGACTCGTAATGGGTGATGTATACCTATTTTGGGGGGCATCATAGTTGGTATCAAAGCTTAGGGATATGATCCCGGCCGAGATGTGAGACAAGAACTAGGAGGGAGAGACGGGAATTCCTTCGCTAGTATGACCGACTAAGTTTATTTGGTATTTATTTGGCTCATCGATTATAGGGATATATATGTGACATGTCAATTAACCCTTATTTTGTGGGCAAGATTTGAGAATGGCAAATGGAAATATTAACAATGGAGTGAATGAGACCGTGGAGACACCTTTAATCACCACCCAGGGAACGGCAAACAGAAGGCAATATTCCTCCGTAAACAACACTCACCGAACAAATGATGAATGATGGGATGTTTAGAAGCTTTTTTTGCAGCTCATGCAAAATCGACGAGGAGACTCGTACAAAAAAATACGAGTGGAAATGATAGCAATGCGCGGCTTGTCACAGCCAAGCAATTCAAGGAGTTGGGACCACCAGAATTTGCGGGAAAGTCGGATCCGATTAAGGTGGAAACGTGGGTCAAGAAAATTACTAAGATATTCGATGTCTTGGGATGCACGGAGGAACTGAAGGTTCCATTCGCCACCTTTATTTTCGTGGTGAGGGCAGACATCGGTGGGAGTCTCGTGAAGCGTGCACTCCACCTACCGCAGACTCAACATGTCTTGGGAAACATTTTAAAACTATTTAATGACAAGTACTTTCCCAAAGTATTCGCTATATGAAGGAGGTAGAGTTTATCGATCGAACAAAACAAACATGATGGTGTCCAAAGATGAGGCGAAGTTCGCAGAATTATCTGTGTTTGCACCTCATTTGGTAGAGAATGAGGAACGAATGACGCAGGATGTTTCCGAGAGGTCTAAAACCCGAGATTCGGCAATATCTTATCTCTCACAAATTTTTTATATTCAGATGTTGTCAAATGTGGCTCAATTATTAGAGCGAGATAATGAGTATGCTCAACCGAGGGACCACAATCGTGGTCATATCGGTGACAAAGTAGCCATCATCTGAGCGATGATAACCAATGGGGAGGAAAGAATAATACAGATAAAGCCAGAACCACTCTGGGTGGTAATCGTGGCCATGATAATAGGAGAGGTGAGTCAAGTGGAAATTTTAAAGAGGAGATTCAACAACGACGGAAGACACGTGAAGACCACCACAAGACAACAACAAATTCTAGGGGAGGAGAACGACCGCCGATTAGATGTTACAGATGCGAGAGAGAGGGACACATAAGTCCAAACTATTCACAACCTTCCAAGGTGTGTTTTAATTGTGGAAAAGATGGTCATATAGCCCGATTTTGTCTTGTAGAAATAAGTCAAGTCCAACGGGGATGACGACACCAAAGGTGACTACGGACAAAACAAAGTCTGTGGTTCAAGGGAGGTGTTTGTCGGATCGCCAAAACGCGAGAAACCCAAACGAGGTGATCACGGTAAGCTAATCATAAACTCTTGTGAAGTTTATACCTTATTAGATACCCGGTTCTACCCATTCTTTTATCTCTTCCCGCTTGTGCTCAACGCTTGAACTTGACTCCCGAGAAATTAGACTCGACTTATCTGCTGAGACTCCGTTAGAGAAACTTTCATTACATCTACTATCGCTTATAAATCTTTCTTGATTCAAGTTGGAACCATAACATTACTCGCCGATCTTATTTCGTTGAAAATACTTGCATTTGATGTGATTTTAGGGATTGATGGTTAACCACTCATCATGCTAAAATTGATTGTTTTCGTAAGGTTGTTAGTTTTCATATTCCTAACCAACCAAGTTATGCTAATTCAAACAACCAAACCACTAAAGTCAATCACCGTCATATCAAGCCATAAAGCTATTCGCTTATTGAAAAATGGATGTCAAGCTTTCTTAGCCCATGTCATTTGACTTGAACAAAAACACGCCGATTTGAATATAATTTCTATTGTTAGTGAATTTCCGACGATTTTCAAGAACTTCCCTGCCTACCCCCGTAACGTGAAGTTGAATTCTTTATCGACTTGAACATGGTACAAAGCCCATTTCTAAAACCCCATATCGAATGGCTCCTATTGAACTTCAGAGTTAAAGGTCCAACTACAGGAGTTGTTGGACATCGGTTTTCATTCATCCTAGTACATCTCCTCGGGGTGCTCCTGTGTTATTCAGAAAGAAGAAAGACGAGAGTATGCGATTTTGTATCGACTACCGAGAATTGAACCATGTCACCATCAAGAATAGGTATCCACCTCGCATTGATGACTTGTTTGACCAACTTGCAAGGAGCACAATTCTTTTCAAAGATCGATCTTCGCTCGATATCATCACCAAGATTAAAACCGAGGATATTCCAAAGACCGCCTTCGTAAACCCCAGACGGCATTATGAATTCTTAGTCATGTCTTTTGATCGACTAATGCTCCCCGCCGCTTTTATGGATATGATGAACCGTGTGTTCAAAGAATATTTGGATCATTCGTTGTTGTCTTTATTGATGACATCCTCATCTATTCCAAAAGCCGTGAAGATCATGAGCCCCATTTGAAGTTGGTACTGCAAAGGCTTCGCGATAACAAGCTATATGCCAAGTCAAGAAATGCGAAGTTCGCTTGAGGAAGTAGCATTCCTTGGGCACGTGGTGTCAAAACATGGAGTATCCGTCTGACCCGGCGAAGATCAAGCAATACAAAGTTGGGAGCAACCAAAGTCAGGATCAAGCACGTAGCTTTCGGGCTTAATGGGTTATTATCGAGATTCGTGGAAGGATTTTCTAGAATCGCTACTCCGCTAACTCACCGACTCGTAAAGATACAAAAATTCTATTGGAGCGAGGATTGTGGAGAAGAGTTTTCAAGAACTCAAGAGAGACTCATTTGGCACTGCTCGACAATACCATCCGGTTCGGATGGATTTGTTATCTACAACGATGCTTTCGTGCAAAAGGTTTAGATGTGTTCTCATGCAACATGGGAAAGTCATAGCCTATGCCTCCTGACATAACTCAAAGAATATGAGAGGAATTATCCTACTCATGATTTAGAGTCAGCAAGCAATAAGCATTTTGCATTGAAGATCCGGAGACACTACCCAGATGGGGAGAAAGTGGAGATCTATACAGATCATAAAAGCCTCAAATATTTCTTCACCCAAAAGGAACTCAACATGCAAGAACGACGCTGGCTCGAGTTGTTGAAAGATTATGATCATACCATCCAATATCATCCCGAAAAGAAAAACGTAGTAGCCGATTTATCGAAAGTAGTAAGATCATACGCGGCACGAAAGTGCAATGTTGTTAACACAAAGGCCCATTTTGTATGACTTGCAAAGGATGGAGATAGAGGTAAAGGCTCCAAGTACCCACGTGATGATATCAAACATACGAGTAGAACCGACTTTAATCGATAAAGTTAAAGTCGCCAAGCTACGGACATGGAGCCGATGCGTATGAAGAAGAAAGTGCAAGAAGGTGCTATTCCGTAAGCAAGAATCGATGAAGAAGGAATACTTGAGTCAACTCTGCACTTTGTGTTCCTAACGATTTCGACTTGAAGCATAGAATCATGATGGAGGCACACAACACACCATTTGCAATCCATCTCGGGAGTACCAAAATGTATCATGATCTTCGACATACATTTTGTGGGAATAATAAGAGAGAGATCGCGAGTTTATCTCGAGGTGTTTAACTTGTCAACGGTAAAGGAGAGCATCAAGTGCCAAAGGGTCCATTGCAACCACTGAGAGATTTCAAATGGAAGTGGGAACACATTACTATGGATTTTGTTACGGTCTTCCCAAGGTTTCTCAAGGCATAGATGCGATTTGGGTCATTGTTGATAGATTAACCAAGTTCCGCTTCATTTCTTGCCTATACGGAGACTTATTCCCTTGAACGCCTTGCTAGTATGTATGTAAATGAGATTGTGAGATTGCATGGCATGCCAAGATCCATAGTTTTGGATCGTGACCCAAGATTCACTTCACGATTTTGGGTTAGCTTCAGTAAAGCTATGGGCACGGATTTATTTATTTGGGTTTGGCATACCATCCTCAAACGGACGGACAATCGAGAGGACTATTCAAACTCTTCAAGATCTATTAAGACTCGTGTCCTAGATTTCAAAGGAGTTGGGATAAGTACCTACCATGGTGGAATTCTCCTAAAACAACAGTTATTAAGAAAGTATAGGCATAGCTCCATTTGAAGCATTGTATGGACGAAAGTGTCGCTCTCCAGTATGCTGGGATGAGGTGGGAGAAGCAACATTATTAGGACCAGAATTGGTACACATAACTACAGAAAAGATCCAAATGATTCGATAACGTATACAAACGGCACATGATCGACAAAAGAGTTATGCGGATCTTCATCGAAAGAACGTGGAATTTAATATTGGGGATCATGTATTGTTACGTATTGCTCCATGGAAGGGAGTTACAAGATTTGGGAAGAGAGGAAAGCTCAATCCAAGATTTGTTGGTCCATTTGAGATTCTTGATCGAATAGAAAATGTGGCATATAGACTCGCAATACCTCCAAGCATGTCTCGTGTTCATAATATTTTTCACATATCTATGCTTCATAAATATGTGAAAGACCCGAACCACATTATTGAATTAGAACCAGACGAGATAGTCAAGATTTAACGTACGAGGAGGTACCTGTTAAGATCTTGGATAGAAAGAGAGCATGTCCCACGCTCAAGGTTATACCACAAGTTAAGGTTTTATGGAGAAACCATGCTATCAAGAAATGACCCGGGAGTTGGAATCGTAAATGAAAGCGAGGTATCCTCACCTTTTTGAAACACTGTGTACGCACGCCAATTTCGAGGATTAAATTTCATAAGGAGGGAGGTTGTAAGACCCCAACTTTTTATAAATAAAATTGAATTTTCTCTAATTATTATTGTGAATAATAAGGTGTTAATTTGATATAATGCTTTGTTATGGGTGAAATGTGCAAATTTTGCAAAATAAGCAAGTGGTTATAAAATATTCATTGTTGTTTGGGAATATTCGTTTGGTCGTGGAATATCTTTTCGTTGTTTGGGAATATTCGTACGACGATGCGTTAAACCATTTCAGGGGCCCCATAACGGATAAATCGCTTGATGAAGAAAACGACAAGTTTGAAGTTTTTATAAATAACTACGAATTGTTATCAAGTAACACTATTGAATACCCGATGGTTAAAATACAAGAATAATGCGCGTGGTGCATAAAGAAGATACCAGATTGCATAAGATTTTTGAATTATCGATTCTTACGTAAGAAGGCACTACTCAATAATTGTTACAAAGAATTATCGCTCAATATTTTATTTTATTGATTCAATAATTGCTACGTTGATATTTTATATTATTGTTGTTTTCAATAATTGTCAACGCACAAGATTCCATTATCGATCAATAATTCATATTATTTGAATAATATTATTAGATAACATTATTGGCAATGTCTAAGGAAGTTCGCTTCAGAAAAGGGTTTGGTCACCTAATTGCGCGCCAATAAGGAGAAATCTTTATCTGAAAGCCCCTCTTTCCGGGAACGAATTCGGTGTCATAATTGTGATTTTCAGTAATATTATTTGTGAATAATTAATTATTGATTTATATGATAAGAAATATTTATTTTATGTGGATATAAATGATGGATATATTTATTAGTGGTTATAAATGAAGGAATTAAATAATGAGGTGTTTTATCAAAGATTTTGTCGGAATAGAGGTTTTGAAAATCATCCGTAGATGTGGATTTTTGGCCATTTTTCGCTTGGAATTTGGAAAACTTAAACTTACAAAGTTGTAGAGAATTTAATTTCCTATGGAATAGACATGAGATTCAAATTTTTTTTGATAAAGGGCTATTTATTATGAATTATTGAAGTTTAGGAAATAAATATTTTTATAAAAATATGGTGGGCCCCACTTTTTGGTTGGTGAGAAATGAAATGTGTCGGAATTTATTTTCAAAAGTGGTGGGCTTGAATAGTAAAGCAGTAAAGCCATCGTAAGAAAGTTAATTTCTCTATATGTTTCTAAGCATTTTCCTATAAATAGGTGTTTAGTTAGAATTGAAAATCACACCGTAAACAAGTTTTTCTTTCTCTCTATATTATCGAGTTTATTTTGTGAGTATTTAGATACTTTTGAGTTTTTATTCATCGCAAGGCAAGTTTCCTTCAATTTTTTATACCTTATATTTCAAATCGTAAGTAATCTTATTTTGAGGTAAGGGATGTTATTTTCTTCCTAATGATGTTATTCTTTCAATATCATTATACCAAAATATTGGTATGGATTTTATTGTGGAATTTCTACCTTTTTGTGTTGGGGTTACTATTCACGTATATACACTATTCATTGTATACAACACTATTCATTTAATAACTATTACACTATTCACTAAAAAATGAAATTTTCTCTTTTTGTCCAAGATGTCTATTATGGTTACTATCTTTGATCAGATCCATGTTTTGATCTTTTATTTTGAATTTCGCTTCACAATTGGTTATTATGGAGTATTTTTGAACTTGATAAACTAAAGTATTTAATCCCTAATCTTTGATCTTTTATCTCATCGGATTCGCTTTTCTTTAAGATATTTTTCATCATCCTCACCCTAAATGATGATATTATCGAATATCTTTCGCCTCAGAAAGTGCAAAGATGAATGATTACTCTAATGAATATCTTTGGCCCGTAGAAAAAGATGAACAGTGTTGAGATGAATATGACTAAATCGGTGATATAAATGAATATCTTTCGGGCCTGTAGTGCAAAGATGAATATTTGATTCAAGATGTATATCGATTGATGTTACATGGATAAAATATTGATGATGGACTTTTAAATCTTAGAAGATAGTAGAATTATTTCTCTACTGACTCTTCTAATGGATTGTTGTTTTCACCGCAGCTTGTTGATCTAAAACTTGTTGTCTCATTATATTTTATCGATTTTTTCCCGTGAAGACTAATGATAAATTGTTGTATATTATCTTAGTCATAATATTCTTTTATCGGGCTAGTTGAGCTCACCCTTTTCCTTTTTGTTCCATTTTTCTTCTCGTGGAGGTGAGAACATAGCAGAACTAAATGGGGTTTGGAGTGATGGTTCGTGATAGTTATTTTAGTAGTCCTCACTATTTTGTAAAATAGTGTATCAATAATTGTAATGAGGACTCCTTTTGAGTTTGTATAATCGCCTATTAGATAATATTTGTATTTAAACTCACAAGATATGTGTTGTCGTATTTTGCACGACAATTCAGACATCAAGTTATATTTGTTTTTATACCATGTATTTGGCGACTCAGAATGGGTGATGTATACCTATTTTGGGGTCACGTTATTGATTCAATTATTGTCACAATATTTTATATTACTAAATCAATAATTGAGATGACAAAGTTATTCATATTATTATTTGCATTATTGACAATGTCTAAAAAAATTCTATCGAGGAAAGGGGTTTGGTCATCTAATTGCTCGTCAATAAGGAGAAATCCTTTTCGGAAAGCCCCCTCTTTCCTGAGAATGATTTGGTTGTTAATATTGCAAGTTATGATATTAATGATAAATGTTATTAAAAATGTGTTTTGTGAAGCCAAGTGAATTGAGATAAATAGAGGGGTATTTTATGAGGTATTTGTTGTAAATTTTACTTATTATATGGACCCACACTTACTCATTTTTCAAAATAATCGGTGGAAAGTTATAAAGTGTATATATATATATATATATTAAAAAATAGAATTTATTATATTTTACTGTTTAGATAGTCTTGCATAGTAAAAGATAGTCTTTGCATAGTGCAAAGATAGTAAAATCATTTTTTTTTCCAGAATTCACCAAGGATTCTTGCTTCGTGAAGTTTCGCTCAGGTCATGAATAAAATTTCTAAATAGTATCCTTCCATTCTACTATAAATAGGATGCTTAGTTTAGAATTGAAAATCACACCAGAATTAGAGAATTCTTCTTCTATAATATTGAGCGTATTTCTTTCGAGTTTAAGGAAGCTTTGAGTGTAGAAAATAGTGAAAATTTTCTTCAAGAATATTTTCGCTATACCAGTCAGGATTGCTTTCTTTTTGAGGTAAGATGTATTATTTATTTCATATTTGCTTATGATATTATTTTTCGTATTCGTAAGAAATTTTATTTTCGTTCAATATTCGTAAGGAATATTATTTTCGTTCAATATTCGTAAGGAATATTATCTTCGTTTAATATTCATAAGAAATATTATTTTCGTTCAATATTTGCAAGGGATATTATTTTTATTCAATATTCGTAAGAAATAATATTTTCTTCCATACTTTGTAGTATGTAAGTAATATTATTTTGTTTCAGATTTAGAATTCTACACTCATTTTGTTAAAGTATTGCTTCTATGTAGGGATTTCGGCATAAAAACGTAGCGGAAAATAAAAATTATAAAGACAAATCCGAAACCCTAAAACAGGATCCATACGAAAACATAATAATTCAGTGTTTAGATATTATACCAATGATAGTATTTTCCAAAACGATTCGAATCTCTAACGCAATTCCTCACGGTACTACGTCTCTACGGTATCCACACGAATGCCTGCGAATCGTCACACGATCTACAGTGAAGAGAACTGCGGTACTAGCCACCAAGGATCAAGATTTTTAAATGTTTTCTCTCTAGTCTCTCTCTAATAGCGGCTAGGGTTTGTGAGGTTATGATGATTATTCCTAAAATGACTGCTACATATCATATATATAGCGATTAAAAAGGGATTAATCAAAAACCCTAATAAAATCCGAATTTATTTATATATATATCTTAATTAAGTCTTAATTAATATACCTATATATAAATTATCCTATTAATTTAAATTCATAATTTAAATATTATCAATCATTTTGACATATTTAAATCTTTACATATTAAATTAATTCCCTTTTAATTACGTTCTATGTGTGTGACCCTATAAGTTATTATTACGTTACCAATAATTTTAAAATCATATTATAAAATTTTAAAAAGTGAGCGACATCTAGTAATGCATCACTGCTACCCAAGTAATAATAAGATTCGTGACCAATGTTTCAATGTAATTTAATCCTTTTAACCTTGACATCCTAGATTAAACTCGAGTAATGGAATGTGTCATACTCTTCATAATTTAATCTGAGTTTTCTTGATCAATGAGTAGACTATATGAAATAAATCACTATTTGAGCATGGCCATGCATTTCATAGTCCTACTCAATCAAGAGGCCTATGGATATCACCCCTAATATATATAGGAGGGTTAAATTCAATCTAGATCACTCATATGCCTCACACGATTCATGATGTACCCAATAATCACCTTTATAGTCCACCCTATTAAAGGTAACTTTTGATGATATCAAAGTACAGAAATTCCCGTGTAATAATATAGTGATTTCAGGTCAGAGGATCATTACATCATTGTCACTATGAGAATCGCTAATGACACTTCGTATAATGCTCCACATAGAATTCTCATGGTGGGTCTGTCTAGTATATCGTTCTCTAACACGTACATATGCATTGACTTAATATCTCACATATTCATGACCAATGAGATTTGGTCATCAGTCAATCCACATACTAGTCTCAATGCATCATTGTTGTCCCATCAACAATGATACTCGACTAGGGATATTTAAGAGCAATGATACTAATTGTAATTATATAATCTCATGTTTAAGTCACATACTTGAAACTATATAATTTGTATCACTATTCTAAGGAATTTTAATATGTTATCATTTATATAACGCAGTAAATAAAACCATAATAAAATCATTCATTTATTCAATCAAATATAATATCAAAATGTTAAGCAAATATATCAAATAATTGGCCTCTAGGGAATAAACTCTAACATTCTATACTGCTTGAAATTAGTAGAATATCCTTGAAATTTGTGTTTCATCGAGTATTGTTTCACAAGAATATTTTTCTGAACATTCTTGTTAAATTTTAAGCTTTTCATGCCGGAGTACTATTCATGGGTACTATTCATACATACAGCACTATTCATACGTATGGAACTATTTATATATACGGTACTATTCATGTGACGCCCCAAAAATAAGTATACATCACCCATTTTGAGTCGCCATATGCATGGTACATAATTTAAATACAAACTTCTTTTATACAATACGACAAAAGTGTAGCTGAGAGTTTTTACACGAATATTGTCTTTTAGACAATATCCAAACTCAAATGGAGTCCTTATTACAATTATTATCACACTATTTCATAGAATAGTGAGGACTACTATAGCCACCATCTCGGACCATCACTCCGTTCCCCGACTAGTCCCGGCTACATTCTCATTTCCTGAAGAGAACAATGAAAGCAAAAGGGTGAGCTCAACTAGCCCAGTAAGAAATATTATGACTAAGATAATACAATATAAATTATCGTTAGCCTTCAACAGTGTTAAACTGATAATAAACAACAAGTTTAACTGCAGCAGAACAAGCAATCCATTAGAAGAGTCAAGTAGAGAATGATATCTACTATCTTTTATGATTTAAAAAGTTTATCATCAATTTTATCGCTGAGACTCAGCTCAATAAATAATCCACATCACTGAATTATCCATACACTACGGGCCAAGGATATTCGTGTAATCACCAATGGTCATAATCATGCCAACAGCTGTCCATCAATGCACTACGGGCCAATGAGGACTTTTATCACATCATTTGTAACATTACGGGTCATGATTATACCGAATAATCCCTGGTCATAATCACCCCAATCAACAGTCCATGTATGCACTATGTGTTAAAAATAACTTTCATCACAATATAAACATGTGGACGATAACAATGATATAAAAATTCAATTACTCATAAACAATTTAATTTAATTGTTTACACTTTTCCAAATAATGCATTTAATCATTTAAAAATGCCATACTCATAAGATTTCATCACCAATAATCAAATTACTCATCAAAAATCTGCATATACCTTATATAGGATTTTCAAGCCATAACATCCTATTTACAAATTTTTCAACTTCACATAACATATTTAATTCATATGTTCGTAACTAAACTATTTTCATGAAAAATAGCAAATCAGTCCCAAAAATTATTCTTTTCTGAGATTAAGCAGAATATAGTCCCATATTGAACATATATTTTTCTTGGAATTTTTAAAATTCATTTACTAGTTTTCAAAAATCAATTTCTAATTAATTCCTTAAGAAATTAGCTACCTAAAGGTTAACTCCAGAAATTCCCAAATCTTGGCAGGATCTTACACATTTTAACGTGAGCTTCCAGTTTAAATTTCATGTTCATCAGAGTTATAGAACTCCGGTTATAGCTTTTCCGTCGGAAAAACCTAAATATTGAAATGGTCATAACTTGCTCATTTCAAGTCGGAATGAGCTAATTTTTGGACAGGAGGTACTTTATACCATATATTTCCATGTCCCAAAAGGCCGGAATTTTTCTCACAATTTAAGTGGCCGAAAATGTCCTTTTAAAAATCTGGGCAATAGCTTTTTCGAAATTGGCAGTTTTTGACTCCTTCGCTAAAATCAGTCCACACGAAAATTTACAATACCTTTTCCAGTGATTCCACTTGGATAAGTTAGGAAACTCATAGATCTAACTCTAGAACTTAACCACACTCAAAAATTCGAAATATAATAGGAGATATGGTCAATTGAATTTCATGTTCCATTTTCACCAAAATCTGATTTTCAACCCTTTGTGATTTCTAAGAAACTTTCTTGTGTTCACATAATAACCAACATAAATCATCATGACAATGACATAATAATTCAATAAAACAAGTTCAAGAATTAATTTATCCAGAAATTAGTAACGTCCAAATTGTCAACATGATACTTCTTTGTAGAGTAAAATTCAAGAATGCTCAGAAGAATATTTCCATGAAAAGATACTGGATGAATCATAAATATCAAGGATATTCTACTAATTTCATAGATTATAGAAGCCAAAGCTTTAACCAACTGAGTATAATAGAATATATGAAACTGCAAATGGATTTTCGCCCGCCATGCGGTAATCCACGTAGACAGATCATTTTCACAATTTAGTAAGGAATGAATACGAAGGATCATTCAACATGCATGTGGTAATCCACATAGACAGGTTATTCCAACATAATAATTAAGAATGGAATAACAGAAGGATTCACTATGCGTGCGATGTAGATCGCATGCATGAGTTATTCCCAATGTAATAATAAATAATGGAACCAGTCCGCCAGAACGTTATTTATGTGATATTCCGGCGAATAATAATTAATGGAACCAGTCCGGCGTAAATGCACGTAGAAAGGATATTCGACGTAATAATAAATAATGGAACTGTGTCCCATGAAAACCTTGATGCGAGACATGATATTAAACGTAATAATAAAGAACGGAATATTAGAAGAATTTCACCATGTATGCGGCAGATTAAGATAAAACAAAGTTATTCCAACGGAATAATAAGAATGGAATAACTGAAGTTCTCTTCATGAATACGAAAGAAATAATACCCCTTACTAGTACAACAAATAATATCCCCTACCTTAGAAGAAACTGGATATTGGAGTAGTAAAGTAGCGGTAATACTTTTCTTCTTTCTCTATAGTTTCTCTCTAGAGTTTCAAATGAATTCGTAAGAAATAATGAAGGAATGAGCTTTTATTTATGAAGAATGGACCGCATAGTAACTAATTCATGAAGCGGTCTATATTGATTTACTTTTTAATCTAAGCTATTAAAAGTATTTAAAGCAAAATCTTTTAAATAAAATATAATATATTCTATTTATAATCTAATAAAACGAATAACTTTATAAAAGTATTACATTTTTATATAAAAAGATTTTACTATGTAAAACACTACGCAGTAGCACTATGCATAATAAAATATAATATATTCTATTTATAGAATAATTTTATAAAAGTATTCTATTTTATATAAAAAGATTTTACTATGCAAAATACTATGCATAATAGAATATAATATATTCTATTTATAGAATAACTTTATAAAAGTATTCTGTTTTATATAAAAAGATTTTCTGTTTTATTACATTTATAATACTAATAAAACAAAACTGAGTGACTTATCACGTAAGCATTAATAGCCAACTCTGTGTGCTACTATGCAACCACATGTATTAATGTACTTTTATGACCGGGTAGTTCAACAGTTTTAATGGTAACATTTCCGTCGTTATTCTCATAAAAATATTTTTGTCGTTTTCTCCATCCGATAATAATTCAGTTGCGGGGTCCACCAATGATTGTACCGTCGTACGGGCATTCTCCGACAAAAAGAATATTTTATATCAACTTGCTTACTTTGTAAAATTTATAAATATTACCCACAACTATTAAATTATATCAAATCCACACCATAATATTCAAAAATATTTAGAGAAAATTAAATCTTTATTCATAAAATCTGGGGTCTCACAATCTCCCCTCCTTATAAAATTTCGCCCTCGAAATTTACGTACGTACCTGATATTTGAAGGGATGAGAATACCTTGCTTTCTTTTCAGATTGTACCTTCCCGGTAATTTCCTCACTATCATGATTTTCTCATTTCTCATCTCCTGTATTTCAGATATCATTCTAGAATATAGCTTCAAAACAAAGGTTAATTGACATATCACAATTTGTCAACTTATCAAGTAAACAATTTCAACTTAGGTAGGTCACACACTAGCGAAGTATATAACTCGTCTCTCCCCTCCTAGTTCTAGACTCTTATCTCCGCCAGCGACCATATCCCTAAGATCTGATACCAAATGTGATTCCCCCAAAATTAGGTATAAATCACCCATTCGAAGTAAATGGATACATGGTACAAAATTCAAATACAACTTCATTTATATTAATGTTGGTATGTCAGATAGAATACGACCACGCTTAACTATGAGTTTTAATACAAATGTATGTAACTCTCTCATGGTACCTCGACCACAACCTTACAATGATACTTTACATAAAAGCATAGTCAAACACTATTTTAGGAATTAAAATCTTTGGGAAGTGCTCAATGAAACCTTCGTATACATGGGAGGCCGTGCGTACAGGTTATGATATATATCATATGTCCATTGTAATTATCCTTGGTTGACCTAATAGATCCCAAAAAGAAAATGAGAAGATTACTATCATCTTCTTTCCAATGGTGAGTCTTCTCTTGGCATATAACTATCTCCACTGTCTCCAAGTGAAAATTATATTTCAAATAAATTCCAAGATCGTATAGGTAGTACTCGTAGATATACTCAGCAAGTGTATGTAAACAACCCTGTCTTATGATAACACGAGGTTGTATGTCATTAGACATCTTGTATGATAGTGGCAAAATACCCTTCCAAAGTTGGTTTCACCTCACCCTATTTGGTTCACCAAAATTAAATATCAAATGACGTATATAATACGACACACGTATCTAAAGTTCTTAATAAAATTATTTCCATACTATTTAGGGAGAACCTCAACAACTATAGACCACCGTTCTTGTAACAACCCGATATTTTCTATAAAAATTAAATCATAAATTTTGCGTATAATTTTTTTTTATTTCAAGGATGAGAATTTGTACAAGATAATGTGTGTATGTAATTATGTAATAAATAAAAATATATTTATTACATGAATGTTTGCAAATAATTTTATTTTAGAATTATTGATTATTATAAAGTATATTCTTATAATAATTAATTTTACAAATGAAAATATTTTAATTAATTATTTTCTATGAAAACATGATTATTATATTATTTAAATAATATATGAAATGACTTTTAGAATTATTATAATAATTGTTTATTTTATTATATGAATTTATGCAAGGTTAATTAAGTTAATTATTTTAACTTAATTAATAATGTTATATATGAAGAATAAATCGGATATGAAATCCAAACCCTAATTTTGGATTTTTATCAATGGATAAGAATAATAATATAATAATATTATATTTTGATTTTTCAGTGCTATAATTATGTACTGTATTTTTGTGGATTGACAATGGTTGGTCAATTATGGGGTATTATGATAAAACCCTAATTTTACTGACAAACACTAATTTCGAAGTCAAATGAGACTTTAAAATCTGTTAAGTCAATATGTTATGTGATTCATGATAATTATAATTATTAATAATCAAGAGAAAACCCTAATTGTAAATTAAAACCCTAATTTCTTAAATTAGAAACCTTAAATCAATAATTAACTTATTGATAAATGGAAACCCTAATTTGGAACTCGGTTATGAGTTCGAGGTTGTTATATAACCGTGTTATGTGATTTATGTGGTGTATTATAGAATTTAATATTAATTAGAGAAACCCTAATTAATATCTAGAAATTCTAAATTTGGAAATCTAATTTCTAAATTTAGAAACCCTAAATTAGTTATTATAAACCCTAATTACTAATGGTAAACCCTAATCGTGAAATTAGAAAACCTTAATTAAATAATTAAAATTTTAATTAATAATTAGAAACCCTAATTGTTTTATGGGTAATGCTAATTGCTAATTAATTGTGTTAATTACTAGATTAGTAAGCTTAATGATAATTATTAAATATAAACCTAATTATCAAGTCTATGTAATTAGGAAATCAAATTAATTAAGAAACCTTAACTTTGTATTTTAGAAACTAAAATTTATTATTTTTTTACAAACCCTACATTAGAAATTCTAGAAATTTTGCTTTTTAAACCCTAAAATGGTCCAAACCGTAAACCCTAACCCAAACTCTAAACCCTAAGGGTTTTCAAGGATTACAAGATTGCCCTTAAATTCTCAAGCCAAATGACCACTTTGCCCTTGCATAGTTGAAGCTAGGATTTTAGATCTTGACCTATGAGAGTTGTTGGCCAACCCTAGGGAAACCATGTGACATTATATCTTAGCAACAATACACATAACCTCAGCCAATACATGCATCTAAGATATATATATATAGTCCAAGAGAGAGAAAAGTATGTATTATGGCCCATTTACTCAAATTATTATCAACCAAGGCTCTCTCTCTCCTCACCCACGAAAATCAATAGCATTTCAGATCCCAAATCAAGCCCCACGAACAACCTTAACAAATCAGTAGCCCAGAATCACGGATTTGATCAAGAGAGGTATAACCCTAATTTCAAAATCTAATCCTCGATCCACCGTTAGATGTTATGATTATGTATTTTAATATGTTGTTAGTGATGTATAATGATGATCTGGGTTGCTAGATGTTAGATCCATAACATCTAGAGGCTCGGATTTGCGATTCTACTAAATCTAGAAAAATAAAATTTTGTTATCTGACAATGAATGTCAGACCTTGTAGATGTCAGTCTGTTTTACATTTTTGTTGTTTGAAGCTTTATATTTGTAGTATGCTATGAGCTCTTTGATCTGTATCAAGAATCAAGCTCATATCATAAACGGATTGCAAGATAATCGAAGTCAAAAGCCGTTGACCGGCCATGACTGGGCGTTTCTGGGTAACCCAGAAACTGCCCAGAAACGGTCTGACAAGCTTTTTAGGGCTTCTGATCTTGCAATGGGTTATGCTTTTGGCTATGTTTTTGTTGTGATGTTGTAGAATAGTATAAGTACTACACAATAATGCCTTTATATCATCTAGTTCATGTAAAGAGTCAAAGTTATGACGAGTCAAACTATCGTTGACCGTCTGTTTGTTGAATTCTGGAAAACCCAGATTCATGAAGAACAAGGTCTCTGACATGGTTTGACCATGCCAGATCGTATTCATGTGTTATTATTATAGTAATATGAGGTTATATACTTGTACCCTGGCATGCATTCTACATAAGTAAACCTTTAAACCACTTTAATCAAGCCAGGACGACAAAGACATTAAGCTTCAAAGTAGACACCTAGCACTGTTCTTCATTTCTAGGTAACCTAGAAAATGAAGAACAGTTTTGACAACGATTTTGAAAGCCTGTAACTCTCGGATTTGTTGTAGGTTGGCCATGAACTTAGTATGAAGTTGTAGTATTACATTTATACTACACTCTTAACACATTAACAAGTCTAGAACATATCAAGATCATAGATCTATTAATGGTCAAACATACTACTCTGCAAGCTGTCATGAATGTTCTGGGCAGGCTCAAGAACACCTATGGCGACAGTTTCGTTGCTATAAGGTCCTTTAGCGACAGTTTATTATTAAAATTAATTATTTTAATTAAATAATTAGTATTAATTAGTTTTTAATTATGAAAAATACAAAATAAATTATTAAAAATTGTTTTAAGGTTCAAAAATTATAATTTAATTAATTTGAATATATTTCATAAATATTTAATAATTTTAGAATATTAAAAGTATTTAATTTATTTAAATATAATATTAAATAAATTATTTAAAAATGATTTTAATACAGGAAAAATTATTTAAAATTATATTATGGTATAAGAAAATAATTTAAGTTATTTTTGATAACTTTTAATATTTTGTGATGAATTTCGTTAATTAATTAATATTAATGGTAATTAAAGTTATTTAATAAATGTATTAAATAAATTATGAAAAATAGAATTAATGATTTATAAATCATATAAAAATAATTTAAAGGTTATAAAAGTATTTTAAGTTATAAATATAACTTTTGATATTTTGTCATGAAAAATATTAATATTTTAATATTAAATGATATTAAATTTATTTAATAATTATATTAAATAAATTAGTTTAAAAATGATTTTAATATTAGAAAAATCATTTTAAATGAAAATAAATAGTTTAAAAATATTTTAAGTTATAAAATATAACTTTTAATATTTAAAGGTAAATTTCATTAATTAATTATTATTAATGATATTAAAGTTATTTATAATTATAATAAATACATTAGTTTAAAAATGATTTTTAATATTAGGAAAATCATTTTAAATGAAAATAAAGTGTTTAAAGATATTTTGAGTTATAAAATATAACTTTTAATATTTAAAGGATAATATCAATAATAATTTAATATTAATGATATTAATTTGATAATAAATGATATTAAGTTTATTTAATAATTATATTATATAAATAGTTTTAAAATGGTTTTATTTATTTAAAAATCATTTAAAAGGATATAAATGAATTAAAAATATTTTACGTTATAATTAATGACTTTTAATATTTTGATAAATAGAACATTAATACTTTAATATTAATGGTAATTATTTAAAATGATTTTAAAAATCATTTAAGGGTAATATTAATACTTTAAAAGTATTTCAATTTATTATAAATAACTTTAACATTTTGGAAATGATTTCATTAATGGTTTAATATTAATTAAATATTAATGATAATAGAATTATTTGATATTTAAATCATTTACTAATGATTCTGGTGTTTGAAAATTTATGATAAATTATAATAAACGTTTAAAAATTATTATAAGTCATTTAAAAATAAATATGACTGATACTTACAGATATTGAACTATAGGATAGAATCTTAGACTCGATAATTACCCGATAAAGTCGTCGGTACACCGACATATTTCAGAAATTGATCTGGACTTAGATAATTTGATTAGATATGTGTTTATTTGTGATTCAATGGTTGTTAAACATATGTGATAATGTGATTAGGTTATGTGCTGACTGCAATAAGCAGTATTATGTGTTACGATATGTTATTCTAATCGATCAAATGATCTTATTACTGATAGGTGTTATATAAAGATAGAACTAAGATATTTAATTGTAAGCAGTAGCAAGATCGTGTGAGTATCTTACCTTTGCATTTCCTTTATGCAATGGATATGAGTAAGAAGTTTCGTAATTATATTATTATTATGCTATATTATTAACCCGATTGTGATATATTCTATATCCTATCATTGTTTATCAACATGTTAGTATATGATAATTCGAGATATATATATATATATATTATTATTTCGTTAATTTCTATATATGGTTATACAAGTGTCCCCACTTGGATAATCATTATATTTAATCACATGTTGATATATATATATATATATATATATATATATATATATATATATAGCCGTCTAAGCTACTTGATCAGCTAGACACTAATTCAGAAATATCGTTGAATATGATAAATCCTTTTTGTATCCAATCAAATTGTTTTGGTTCGAATTCCAGTCTAAGTATGAACATCCCGATCATGGGAAAATTTTTATGCGCTCAGGCGGACAAAGGATGAACGATAATATCGTTCTAGAAATGTAGTATTGATCAATACAGGGCTCATTGGGATGATCACCCTCGCGCCTGTAAGTTATGACGGTTTGCAGATGAAGTTCTGCTAAACCTTCTCGAAAATTTAAAACAATGTTCATAGTATGTCGACTACCCTATATATATAGTCTATACGTAATTTCAAAATGTGGAGATAGAATTGTTATGTTATTATTATCGGTTCAGTTTACTTCACAACTATAAATTCGTTGTAGAAGTGATGTACAAAGAAAACATTTATTTCTTTCAGCTACTTATATTTCTAATTGTTATTACTTGCTGGGCACCCAAATGCTCACCCTTGCTTAAATTTAAATATTTTCAGCTAGGCATGAACAACTTGAAGGTTCAGACAAGAACAAGTGAAAAGGAAAGCAAACAGAACATGTTTAATGGTATCTTTGGTAATGGTTAGACTGTATTAAGATAATGATATGTAATACATATCATGTAAAGAATTATAGTAAAGGTTACGTACTTGGGATTAGACTCTGATAAATGTAAGATAAGTATGATATTTATATTATTGTTATTATTATTATTAGTATTTTTTTCACTCATAGAAATGGTATCGTGAAGAACCGAGTTCGAGTTTCAAGTACCCGAGTTTGGGGTCTTTACAGTTCTAATCCTCTTAATACCCCGCTTGACCCAGCTACACTTTTATTACCTGAAAGGAATTTTGAAGCAAAAGGGTGAGCACAACTAGCCCAGTAAAGAATATCATGACTAAAGATAATTAAATTATCAATAGCTTTCATCAATAATAAATCAGAGATTAGAACATATGGTAGATAATAAAACTTTTCAACCATAGTCATAGTGAACAAGCAATCCATTAGAAGAGTCAAATAGACCATAAGGTCTATTATCTTCTCTATGTTAAAAGTCCACCAATAATGTTTTATCCCTGTAACATCAATCAACAATTCCCGTCCACGATCATGTGAATAACTCATAATCACAATTGTGATTCTAAATTCTTCTTCGCACCCAGGATGAAGATAATTTTCATCACCTGTCTTCACCTGAAACATCAAAAATCATGGTTATACCAAATCACAATTCCTGCTCGTAATCATTAAATCATCTTTGCACTACGGCCAAAGATATTCATTATTATCATATCCATGAATTAATATTTCATTGCTGAGACTCAGCTCAATAATTAATCCACATCATCAAATCATCCCTACACTACATGCCAAGGATATTCTTTAGTATCACGACCATGAATTATTCATGCACTACGGGCCAAAGATAATCGTGTTTTCATCAACGGTCCTGATCATGCCATAAAACAATTAATCTTTGCACCCTTAGCCGAAGAGAATCAATAGCCATAATCATACCAAAAACTGTCTATCAATGCACTACGGACCAATGAGGAATTTTTTTCCACATCATTTGTAACATTACGGTCATGATTATACCGAATAATCCCTGGTCATAATCATACCAAGTCCATCTATGCACTACAGGCCACATATGACTTTCAACATATTATAAACATGAGGATGATGATAATATTATAAGCATTAGTCAAACTAAATCAATGATAAATATTAAAGACTTTAAATTTATCCAAACATTATCAATCACTTAATAAAATCATAATATAATATTGTTAATATTATAACAATATTTTAATCACTCCTTAAACTTATAAATAATTTAATTTAATTGTTTACACTTTTTCAAATAATGTATTTAATCATTCAAAAATGCCATACTCATAAGATTACATCACCAATAATCAAATTACTCATCAAAAATCTGCATATACCTTATATAGGATTTTCAAGCCATAAAATCCTATTTACCAATTTTTCAACTTCACATAACATATTTAATTCATATGTTCGTAACTAAACTATTTTCATAAAAAATACCAAATCAGTCCCAAAAATTATTCTTTTCTAGGATTAAGCAGAATATAGTCCCATATTAAACATATATTTTTCTCGGAATTTTTAAAATTCATTTACTATTTTTCAAGAATCAATTTCTAATTAATTCCTTAAGAAATTAGCTACCTCAAGGTTAACTCCAAAAATTCCCAAACCTTGGCAGGCTCTTACACATGTTAACGTGAGATTCTAGTTTAAATTTCATGGTCATCAGAGTTATAGAACTCCGGTTATAGCATTTTTTGTCGGAAAAATCTAAATATTGAAATGATCATAACTTGCTAATTTTAAGTCGGAATGAGCTCATTTTTGGACAGGAGGTACTTTATACCATATATTTCCATGTTCCAAAAGGCCAAATTTTTTTTCACAATTTAAGTGGCCGAAAATGCCCTTTTAAAAATCTGGGCAGTAGCTTTTTTGAAATTGGCAGTTTTTGACTCCTTCGCTAAAATCAGTCCACACGAAAATCTACAAACCTTTTCCAGTGATTCCACTTGGATAAGTTAGGAAACTCATAGATCTAACTCTAGAAATTGACCACACTCAAAAATTTGAAATATAATAGGAGATATAGTCAATTGAATTTCATGTTCCATTTTCACCAGAATCTGATTTTCAAACCTTTGTGATTTCTAAGAAACTTTCCTGTGTTCACATAATAACAAACATAAATCATCATGACAATGACATAATAATTCAATAAAACAAGTTCAAGAATTAATTTATCCAGAAATTAGTAACGTCCAAATTGTAAACATGATACTTCTTTGTGGAGTAAAATTCAAGAATGCTCAGAAGAATATTTCCATGAAAAGATACTGGATGAAGCATAAATATCAAGGATATTCTACTAATTTCATAGATTATAGAAGCCAAAGCTTTAACCAACTGAGTATAATAGAATATATGAAAGCGCAAATGGATTTTCGCTCACCACGCCATGCGGTAATCCACGCAGTATGCATCATTTCCACAATTTAGTAAGGAATGAATACGAAGGATCATTCAACATACATGTGGTAATCCACATGTAAAGTTATTCCATCATAATAATAAAGAATGGAATAATGTATGATTCACTATGCGCAATGAGAAGCGCATGCATGTGTTATTCCCAATGTAATAATAAATAATGGAACCAGTCAGGAGTAAACGCACGTACGTGATATTTCGACGATGAATAATAATTAATGGAACCAGTCCCACAGAAATGCACGTAAAGGATATTCGGCGATGAATAATAAATAATGGAACCGGTCCGGCAACGCTTAAGATGCATATTATATTCGGCTGAATAATAATAA
Organism: Panax quinquefolius; assembly: GCA_020205615.1. Taxonomy (NCBI): domain Eukaryota; kingdom Viridiplantae; phylum Streptophyta; class Magnoliopsida; order Apiales; family Araliaceae; genus Panax; species Panax quinquefolius. The sequence continues at coordinate 37,987,987 of CM035166.1, forward strand.
AGAACGGAATATTAGAAGAATTTTACCATGTATGCGGTACTTCGCATAAATAGGTTATTCCAACGGAATAATAAGAATGGAATAACAGAAGTTCTCTTCATGAATACGAAAGAAATAATACCTTTTACGAGTACAACAAATAATATCCCCTACCTTAGAAGAAACTGGATATTGGAGTAGTGAAGTAGCAGAATACTTTTCTTCTTTCTCTCTATAGTTTCTCTCTCTAGAGTTTCAGTGAATTCATAAGAAATAATGAAGGAATGAGCTTTTATTTATAGAAGAATGGAATGCATAGTAACTAATTCATGAACGGCCTAGATTGATTTACTTTTAATTGGATGGTCCGTATTTAAAGCAAAATCTTTTAAATAAAATATAATATATTCTATTTATAATCTAATAAAACGAATAACTTTATAAAAGTATTCTGTTTTATATAAAAAGATTTTACTATACAAAATACTATGCAGGCACTATGCATAATAAAATATAATATATTCTATTTATAGAATAACTTTATAAAAGTATTCATTTTATATAAAAAAGATTTTACTATGCAAAAACACTATACATAATAGAATATAATATATTCTATTTATAGAATAACTTTATAAAAGTATTCTGTTTTATATAAAAAGCTTTTCTATTTTATTACATTAATAATACTAATAAAATAAAACTGAGTGACTTATCACGTAAGCATTAATAACCAACACCGTGTGCTACTATGCAACCACGCGTATTATTGTACTTTTACTACCTGGTAGTTCAACAGTTTTAACGGTAACACTTCCGCCGTTATTCTCATAAAAATATTTTTCATTTTCTCCATCCGACAATAATTCCGTTGCGGGGTCCACCAATGATTATAACGTCGTACGGGCATTCTCCGGTAAAAAGAATATTTTATATCAACTTGCTTAGTTTGCAAAATTTATAAATATTACCCACAACTATAACACTATATCAAATCCACACCATAATATTCAAAAATATTTTGAGAAAATTAAATCTTTATTCATAAAATTTGGGGTCTCACAATCTCCCTTCCTTATGAAATTTCGCCCTCGAAATTTACGTACGTACCTGATATTTGAAGGGATGATAATACCTTGCTTTCTTTTCAGATTGTACCTTCTCGGTAATTTCCTCGCTATCATGATTTTCCCATTTCTCATCTCCTGTATTTCAGATATCATTCTAGAATATAGCTTCAAAACAAAGGTTAATTGACATATCAAAATTTGTTAACTTATCAAGTAAACAATTTCAGCTTAGGTAAGTCACACACTAGCGAAGTATATAACTCGTCTCTCCTCTCCTAGTTCTAGACTCTTATCTTTGCCAGCGACCATATCCCTAAGCTCTGATACCAAATGTGATTCCCCCAAAATTAGGTATAAATCACCCATTCTGAGTCGTCAGATACATGGTACAAAATTCAAATACAACTTCATTTATACAACTGTTGAGCTGTCGTATAGAATATGACCACAGTTAACTATGAGTTTTAATACAAATGTATGTAACTCTCATGGTACCTCTACCACAACCTTATAATGATACTTTACATAAAAGTATAGTCAAACACTATTTTAGGAATTAAAATCTTTGGGAAGTGCTCAATGAAACCTTCGTACATGGGAGGCCATGCGCCATGCGTCTAGGTTATGATAGATATCATATGTCCACAGAATTATCCTTGGTTGACCCAATATACCCCAAAGAAAAATGAGAAGATTACTATCATCTTCTTTCCAATGTTGAGTCTTCTCTTGGCATATAACTATCTCCACTGTCTCCAAGTGAAAATTATATTTCAAATAAATTCTAAGATCGTATAGGTAGTGTTCGTAGATATACTCAGCAAGTGTATGTGAACAACCCTGTCTTATGATAACACGAGGTTGTATGTCATTATACATCTTGTATGATAGTGGCAAAACACCCTTCCAAAGTTGGTTTCACCTGGTTTGGTTCACCAAAATTAAATATCAAATGATGTATATAATACGACACACTTATCTAAAGTTCTCAATAAAATTATTTCCATACTATTTAGGGAGAACCTCAACAGCTATAGACCACCGTTCTAATCCTCTTAATACCCCACTCGACCCAGCTACACTTTTATTACCTGAAAGGAATTGTGAAGCAAAAGGGTGAGCACAACTAGCCTAGTAAAGAATATCATGACTAAAGATAATTAAATTATCAATAGCTTTCATCAATAATAAATAAGAGATTTAGAACATATGGTAGATAATAAAACTTTTCAACCATAGTTGCAGCGGAACGAGCAATCTATTAGAAGAGTCAAATAGACCATAAGGTCTATTATCTTCTCTATGTTAAAAGTCCACCAATAATGTTTTATCCCTGTAACATCAATCAACAATTGCCGTCCACGATCATGTGAATAACTCTTAATCACAATTGTGATTCTAAATTCCTCTTCGCACCCAGGACAAAGATAATTTTCATCGCCTGAAACATCAAAAATCATGGTTATACCAAATCATAATTCCTGCTTGTAATCATTAAATCATCTTTGCACTACGGCCAAAGATATTCATTTTTATCACATCCATGAATTAATATTTCATTTGCTGAGACTCAGCTCAATAATTAATCCACATCATCGAATCATTCCTGCACTACAGGCCAATGATATTCCTTAATATCACGACCAAGAATTATCCATGCACTACGGGCCAAAGATAATCGTGTTTTCATCAACTGTCCTGATCATGCCATAAAACAATTCATCTTTGCACCCTTGGCCGAAGAGAATCCATAGCCATAATCATACCAAAAACTGTCCATCAATGCACTACGGGCCAATGAGGACTTTTTTCCACATCATTTGTAACATTATGGTCATGATTATACCGAATAATCCCTGGTCATAATCATACCAAGTCCATCTATGCACTACAAGCCACAGATGACTTTCAACATATTATAAACATGAGGATGATGACAATATTATAAGCATTAGTCAAACTAAATCAAGGATAAATATTAAAGACTTTAAATTTATCCAAACATTATCAATCACTTAATAAAATCATAATCTAATATTGTTAATATTATAACAATATTTTAATCACTCTTTAAACTTATAAATAATTTAATTTAATTGTTTACACTTTTCCAAATAATGCATTTAATCATTCAAAAATGCCATACTCATAAGATTTCATCACCAATAATCAAATTACTCATCAAAAATCTTCATATACCTTATATAGGATTTTCAAGCCATAAAATCCTATTTACCAATTTTTCAACTTCACATAACATATTTAATTCATATGTTTGTAACTAAACTATTTTCATAAAAAATACCTAATCAGTCCCAAAAATTATTCTTTTCTGGGATTAAGCAGAATATAGTCCCATATTAAACATATATTTTTCTCGGAATTTTTAAAATTCATTTACTATTTTTCAAGAATCAATTTCTAATTAATTCCTTAAGAAATTAGCTACCTCAAGGTTAACTCCAAAAATTCCCAAATCTTGGCAGGATCTTACACATGTTAACGTGAGCTTCCAGTTTAAATTTCATGGTCATCGGAGTTATAGAACTCCGGTTATAGCGTTTTCCATCGGAAAAACCTAAATATTGAAATGGTCATAACTTGCTCATTTTAAGTCAGAATGAGCTCATTTTTGGACAGGACGTACATTATACCATATATTTCCATGTCCCAAAAGGCCGAAATTTTTCTCATAATTAAAGTGGCCGAAAATGCCCTTTTAAAAATCTGGGCAGTAGCTTTTTCGAAATTGGCAGTTTTTGACTCCTTCGCTAAAATCAGTCCACACGAAAATCTACAATACCTTTTCCAGTGATTCCACTTGGATAAGTTAGGAAACTCATAGATCTAACTCTAGAACTTGACCACACTCAAAAATTCAAAATATAATAGGAGATATGGTCAATTGAATTTCATGATCCATTTTCACCAAAATCTGATTTTCAACCCTTTGTGATTTCTAAGAAAATTTCCTGTGTTCACATAATAACCAACATAACTCATCATGACAATGACATAATAATTCAATAAAACAAGTTCAAGAATTAATTTATCCAGAAATTAGTAACGTCCAAATTGTCAACATGATATTTCTTTGTGGAGTAAAATTCAAGAATGCTCAGAAGAATATTTCCATGAAAAGATACTGGATGAAGCGCAAATATCAAGGATATTCTACTAATTTCATGGATTATAGAAGCCAAACCTTTAACCAACTGAGTATAATAGAATATATGAAACTGTAAATGGATTTTCGCCCGCCACGCGGTAATCCACGTAGATAGATCATTTCCATAATTTAATAAGGAATGAATACGAAGGATCATTCACCATGCATGTGGTAATCCACATAGACAATTATTCCAACAGAATAACAAAGATTGGAATAATAGAAGGATTCACCATGCGTGCGATGAAGCTTGCATGCAGCAAAGTTATTCCCATGCAGAATAATAAATAATGGAACTACGTCCGCCGTGAAAGCTTACGCAGACGTGATATTCCGGCTGAATAATAAATAATGGAACCAGTCCGCCAGAACGCGTAATAGACGCGGATATTTCACGTAATAATAAAGAACAGAATATTAGAAGAATTTTAGCATGTATGCGGTACTTCGCATAAACAGGTTATTACAATGGAATAATAAGAATGGAATAACAGAAGTTCTTTTCATGAATACGAAATAAATAATACCCCTTACGAGTACAACAAATAATAACCCCTACCTTAGAAGAAACTGGATATTGGAGTAGTGAAGTAGCAGAATACTTTTCTTCTTTCTCTCTACAGTTTCTCGCTCTAGAGTTTCAGTGAATTTGTAAGAAATAATGAAGGAATGAGCTTCTATTTATATAAGAATGGACTGCATAGTAACTAATTCATGAACGGTCCAGATTGATTTACTTTTAATCGGACGGTTCGTATTTAAAGCAAAATCTTTTAAATAAAATATAATATATTCTATTTATAATCTAATAAAACGAATAACTTTATAAAAGTATTCATTTTTATATAAAAAAGATTTTACTATGCAAAATACTACGCAGTAACTATGCATAATAAAATATAATATATTCTATTTATGAATAACTTTATAAAAGTATACATTTTATATAAAAAGATTTTACTATGCAAAACACTATGCACAATAGAATATAATATATTCTATTTATAGAATAACTTTATAAAAGTATTACATTTTATATAAAAAGCTTTTTTGTTTTATTACATTAATAATACTAATAAAATAAAACTGAGTGACTTATCACGTAATCATTAATAACCAACACCGTGTGCTACTATGCAACCACACGTATGTGATATATAGGGATATTATGTGATATATTGATTTCCTTAATTAAACCTTGTTTTATAGCGATGATTTGAGAATGTCGATTCGAGAATATTAACAATGGAAATGAGACTGTGGAGACGCTGTACTCACCAACGAGGAGAACGCGTAACAGTCGGCAATGTTCCTCTTGTGAACAACAACACCCTCGAAAGCAGATGATGAACGAGGGATGTTTAGAAGCTTTTTGCGAGTTCATGCAAAATCAGACGAGGAGACTCGTGTTCAAAATCTGAGGAGGAAATGATAGCAATTCACGGGTTGTCATGACCAAGATTCAAAGAGTTGGGACCACCATAATTTAAGGGAAAGCCGGATCCGATCATGGCGGAAACATGGGTCAAGCAAATTACCAAGATATTCGATGTCTTGGGATGCACGGAGGAACGAAGGTTCCATTCGCCACCTTTATGTTCCATGGCGAGGCGGATCTCTTGGTGGGAGTCTCATTAAGCGTACTCCATCCAACCAAGACTCAAAGATGTCTTGGGAAACATTTTGAAACTATTTAATGACAAATACTTTCACGAAAGTGTTCGTCATATGAAGGAAGTGGAGTTCATCAGATTAGAGCAAAACAACATGGCGGTGTCTCAAAGACGAGGCAAAGTTTGCGAGTTATCCAGTTTGCACCTCATTTGGTGGAGAATGAGGAACGTATGACGCGGATGTTTCTTAGAGGTTTGAAACCCGACACACGTCGATATCTCATTTCTCATAAACTTTCTCTATTAGAGATGTTGTAAGCAGGGCTCAATTATTAGAGCGAGATAACGAGTACGGTCAACCGAGGGACCATAACGAGGATCGTATCGAGATAGCGATCAATGAGAATAATGATAACCGGCGGAGAAAGAAAATGAGACGGACAAAATGGTAACCACTCTGGTGGTAATCATGGCCATGAAAATAGAAGAAGCGAGTCGGGGAGGAGATTTTAAAAGAGAAGATTTAACAACGATTATGAAGACAGCAAAGGTCTTGCGAAAGAATCGGTTCTAAGGGAGGAGAACGACCACCGGTCGTATATGCTATAAATGCGGAAAGAGGACATATCGGTCAAACCGTCCACAACAGTTCAAGGTATGCTATAATTGTGGAAAGGAAGGACATATCGCTCGAGATTATGCAGAGCGAAACCTAGTTCAATTGGGACGGTGACTCAAAAGACTATCGAGAAAAGTCAAAGTCAACGATTTGGGAAGAAGCGTTTGTTGTGGACTGGTCAAAATGTGAGGAACCCAAACGAGGTGATCACGGGTAAGCTATTTATAAATTCTTCGAAGTTTATACCTTACTTGATCTGGGGTGCTACCCATTCATTTATCTCTCACCTTGTGCTCAACGTTTAAACTTGACTCAGGAGAAATTAGACTTTGACCTATCTCTGTGGAAACTCCGTTAGGAGAAACTTTCATCACATCCTTTGTTTATAAATCTTGTTTGATTCAAGTTGGCGCCATTACCTTACTGTTGACCTTATCTCTTTAAAGATACTTGCTTTTGATGTGATTTTAGGGATTGATTGGTTAACTACTCATCATGCCAAAATTGATTGTTTTCGTAAGGTTGTTAGTTTTCATATTCTAACCAACCTGTTTATTTAATTCAAGCAACTAAACCATTAAAATCAATCACCGTCATATCTAATCATAAAGCTATTCGTTTATTGAAAAGCGGATGTCAAGCTTTCTTAGCCCATGTTAATAAAGACACGTCAAATTTGAATAATATTCTGTTGTTATTGACTTTCCAGACGTATTTCGAAGAACTTCCGTCTACCCCGTAAGCGTGAAGTTGAATTCTTTATTGATCTTGAACCCGGTACAAAACTCATTTCTAAAATCTCATATCGAATGGCTCTATTGAACTTTGAGTTAAAAATTCAACTATAGAATTTGGTACCGAGCCTTTATCTGGTGACTTCCTTTGTGGAATGCACCAAGCCGACTCTCCGTAGGGGACACCATATTAAATGCGATAGTAAAGCGATAGGTGTCATTGTAACGTGCTATCCAAGGTTGGGATATGAGTCACGATTGAGAACAACCTAAGTTCAGAATCGAAATCGTAGCTTTCAGGCTTAGTTGGTTATTATCGGAGATTCGATTTGACGGATATTCTCGAATCGCTATTCCATTAACGCAATTGGACTTCGTAGAGATACAAAAATTGAATGGAGCAAGGAATGTGGGAAGAGCTTCAAGAACTCAAGAGGAGACTCATTTCAAAGACATGTTCTAACCATGCCATCCTGGAAAAGCGAGCGTGGTAGGCGACGTGTTGAGTAGAAGATCGTATATAAGTACTGAGTACGATATTGTCAAAGACTCATTTGAATAATTTACAAATAATAGAGATGGAGATGAAAACTCTAGTTACCCACGTGATGATATACGAGTATAATCGACTTTAATCGATAAAGTTAAAGTCGCATTCAAGCTACACACCGGGGTGATGAATTTGAAGAAGGAGGTGCAAGAAGTTGTTATTTCAAAAGCGAGAATCGGTGAGGTGAGGAAAGCTCAAACCTTCGATTTATTAATCCATTTGAAATTCTCGATCGAATAGAAGCGTGGCCTATAGACTTCGTTTTACCGCCAAGTATGACGCGTGTTCATAGCGTTTTTCACGTATCGTTGTTACGTAAATATGTGGATGACCCGAACTACGTCATTGAGTTTGAACCGGACGAGATAGCCAAAGACTTAACGTACGAGGAGGTACCTGTCAAGATCTTGGATAGGAAAGAACATGTCCATGTATCTGAGGTTATACCACAAGTTAAAGTTTTGTGGAGAAACCATGCTATTGAGGAAATGACACGGGAGTTGGAAAGCGGAAATGAAAGCGAGATATTCTCATCTTTTCAAACACACAGAATGTCGTGACGTCAATTTCGAGGACGAAATTTCATAAGGAGAGGAGGTTGTAAGACCCCGAATTTTTTAATAAAATGGAATTTCCTCTATTTATTATTTTGAAATAGTAAGGGTTGATTTGATTAATGTGGATAGTCATGGGTAAAAATACAAAAATATTTGAATAAGCAAGTGGTTATAAAATATTCATTATTATTCGGGAATATTCGTTTGGTCGTGGAATATTCGTCATTGTTGGGGAATATTAAATGACTGTAGCGATCTTTTGTGGGCCCCATAATGGAAAGTGATTGGATGAAGAAAGCGACAAATATAAGTTGTTTATAAATAAATAGGCGTAGTTATTACTGAATTATCTTGTTGGAATACCCGGTGGTTAAAACACACTAATACGCGTTGTTGAGCAAGAAGCACCAGGTATTGCACCAATTATTGATTCTTACGTAAGAAGGCACTACTCAATAATGGTTACAAACAATTCTTATTCAGTATTTTATTTTATTGATTCAATAATTCTTTGCATTGATATTTTATATTATCGTTGTTTCAATAAATTGTCATTACACGGTATTTTCCATTATCGAAGCAATAATTTCATATTATCCGAATAATATTATTAGATAACATTATTGGCAATGTCTAGAAAGTTACATCTAAGGAGAGGTTTGGTCACCTAATTGCGCGCAAGAAGGAGAAATTCTTATTGAAAGCCCCTCTTTCCTGAGAGGCGGCTGGTTGCCGAAGATTGTGATTCTGTAATATTATTTGTGAATAATTAATTATTGATTTATATGATGAGGAAAATATTGATTTTATGTGGATATAGATGGAGAAAATTTTAAAGTGACAATTGTTGAAAATTAAAATTTTATCTTTTTTACGATAAAATAATTATTTAAATATATTATTATATTTTAATAATATAATAATGGTGATATTTTTACAATGAATGTGGGATATATGAGTATCTGAGGAGGAAGAGTATTTTGTGGCATTAAATGTTTAACACATGTTTTGTGTGTCGGTGGACCCCATTTCTTGACCCGAAATTTGATTATACACGTAAAATCGCTTGGTTTGTGGATTTCGGTTAATTTACATTTGGAATTTGGAAAAACTTTCTTCCGCAAAGTTGTAGAGAATTGAATTTCCTATAAAAAGTCTCGAGATTGAATTTTCCGATAAAGAGTTATTTATTGTGAATTATTGAAGTTTTTATATCGGGTGTGAATTGATTTTGGAGTTTAAATTATTTTTGTTAGAAAAACGTTTTTGTATTTTTTGGACATCATTAACATGTGTGGTGGTGTTTTTGACCAAAAGGTGGGATAAGGAAAATTTGTATAATTATATTAATATTATATTCAATTTTACGCTTTGGTGTTCTAAGCAATTTCCTATAAATAGGGTGCTTAGGTTAGAATTGAAAATCACTTTAAAGCGAAATTTTCTCTATTTCTCTCTCGATATATTGAGCGTATTCTTGTGAGTATACTTTGAGTGTTGCTATATCTGGTGCAAGTTCAAGTCATAGTCTATATCCGGTGTTTCAACTAAATCTTGTCTTTCGAGGTAAGGGATGTTATTTTCTTCTCAAATGATATTATTTCTTCAATATCATTATCTTTGAAATATTGGTTGGAACTTTTTATCAAATTTGGAACTTTTTCATGTCGGGGTTACTATTCATGAGTTACTATTCATGAGTTACTATTCATGAGTTACTATTCACGAGTTACTTATTCACGAGTACTATTCATGAAGCGTGAAGATGTTTTTTGTGGAATTTCTATCTTTTTGTGTGTGGAGTTACTATTCACGATATCGACACTATTCACGTATCTGACCTTTATTCACGAATCGACACTATTCATAGAAAAATGAAATTCTTCTTTTTGTCCAAAATATCTATTCTGGATTCTAGCTTTGATTGTATCCATGTTTTGATCATTCTTGAATTTTACACCACCGTGATTATTTTTGAGGTATTTTGGACATGGATAAAACAAAGTATGAATCCTTAATCCTTAATCCTTGTCATTTTGTTTCTTTGGATTCGTTTCTTTAAAAATATTTTCATCATCTTGATCTTAAATGATGATATTATGGAATATCTTTGGCTGTAGTGCAAAGAGATGAATGATTTGAAGAATATCTTTTGTCTCAGTGCAAAGATGAATGATTTCTGAAGAATATCTTTGGCCGTAGTGCAAAGATGAGCAGTGTTTAGATGAACATGACCAATCGATGAATATCTTTGGCTCGTAGTGCAAAGATGAATATTTGATTCGGATGTATGTTGATTGATGTTACAGGATAAAAGATGACGATTTAACTTTTAAATTCATACATAGAAGATAGTAGTTGCATTCTCTACTTAACTCTTCTAATGAATTATTATTTCCATGCGAATATTGGTTTAAAAACTTGTTGTCTATTGTATTCTATTAGTTTTTTTCCCTATTGAAGACTAATGATAATTTGTTGTATATTATCTTAGTCATAATATTCTTTACTGGGCTAGTTGAGCTCACCCTTTTCCTTTTTGTTCCATTTTTCTTCCCAGGAGGCGAGAATGTAGGGAGTACTAGTCGGGGTATGGAATGAAGGTTCTAGAGAGAGTTGTTTAGTAGTCCTCACCATTTTTGTAAAATAATGTATCAATAATTATGATGGGGATTTATTTGCGTATGTATATTGTCTAGATGGCAATATCTGTATTTAAACTCACAGTTTATATATTGTAATAATAAAGTTGTAGTTATTTCTGTACCATGTATTTGGCGACTCAGAATGGGTTGGATGGAATGGACCTATTTTTGGGGCGTCACACCCTCCCTTATAAGGATTCCGTCCCCGGAATCACCGTTTTAAAACTCATACATACAAGGGTACATAGTCTACACAATCATTGCCAATAGATCTTGATCATAATTGATCGAACAAATCTTTAACTATTCATATAAAGCTTATCTTTCTGATTAAACCGAAATTTTATTTCTAAAAGAACTCAAATCCCTCCCTCAAAATTTATCTATAAAATAATTTGTTATATAAAGGAACATCAAATATATACACGAAAATAAAAGTTATTCGAATAATACCTGGAGTTCCATTTCCAGCTGCCACAGTATCCTGGACCGTCATATGGAAGACTCGTGCGGTTTGTTTGTTGGTTGAAGTCGGTCCTGTACGTGATTTCCATAGTCCCGCTTCCTTTTTCGGTGGTTACACACCCTGCCTCCATTTTCCTCTTTGGACAATCCCTCACCTTATGTTCAGTCGATCCACATAGAAAACACACATTGTTCATCCTTGGATTGGGGTAGTTGGGAGAGATATGACCCTCCTGCCCGCACTTGTAACATACAAACTTACCCTTCAGACACTCACCAGAGTGATTCTTCCCACATTTCCCACACTGAACTATCTGCTTCTTCACACCTTCCTGCTTCACCTGAATATTCCCAAAATAATTCCCCTTTCTTTTTTCACCCCTATTCCCACTATTAGTTTCCACCCTCACAACTCCTACAGACTTGCTTTTGTTCCTCTTCTCCTTGTTGTAGAGGCATGGCCTCACTCCCTCCTCCCTATGATAGCCTTTTCCATGAGTCTTTGAAAAGTATTGATTTTGCAACACTGCAACCTTGTTGTAGAGCCAGGGTTTTAATCCCAGCTCGAACCTTCTTGCCTTCCTAGCCTCCGTATCAACTTGATGCGGAGCGAACCTAGCCAACTCATTAAACTTTGCGGCATACTCCGCAACAGTCATGTTCTCCTGCTTTAACTCTAGAAATTTTACCTCCATCCTAGCCTGCATGCTAGCTGAGAGGTAGTTTTCATAAAAAAAAGTTTTAAACCTAGCCCAAGTAACTACTCCCTCTCCTGCCCTAGTTTGATTTGCTTCCCACCAAAAGTTTGCCTCCCCTTTCAACATATAAGTGGCAAAAGAGGTCTTTTACCCCTCATCTACCCTAGCAACTACGAATGCCTTTTCTATCTCGTTAACCCATGTCTGGGCTTCTATAGGGTCAGCTGTTCCATTAAATTCTGGTGGTCCTACCGCCTTGAAGTCTTTGAAGTTTGCCAAGCGATTGTCTGGTCGGTCCCCTGCGGCTGGTATTCCCTGCTGCATAGCCTGAGCTACCATGTTTGCAAAGTTTTGTATTGGGTTTTGCTGTTGTCCCTCAGCGTTGTTGACAGATTCTTCTGCCCTTTGATTTCGTGTTTGACGTCTTGGCGGCATTATCTGATTACATAAAATCATAAATTTAACTTACATTCTAAACCTTATTGTATAAGTTTAACATGTAACACAAAGTTTTTTCTAAAACTTATTCCATTAATGAAACATTGATTCGTATTCATCAATTCAAAGTACATTACATCACGTAGCACATACTGCTATCCCCTTGTGACCACTAAAGTTGGGAATTACTGAAATAACATATACAAAAGTTTGAGAATATCTCATTACACCCGTACATTATCAAACATACATAATCAACTACTAATCCAACTAATTTCCTAAGTCACGATCTTTCATATTTCTTTTCCCTTTCTTGCTCGGAGCTGCACACGATTTGTTGATTCCGGCTCCCATTTGATCAATTTGAATTTTAAGCTTATCTTGTTCTTCTATAGTTTCTATTAACGCCTTTCGCAATTGGTTATTTAGTAGCTTTTCTATTTCCCACAACTTCTCTAGAGAAGAAACCTTGTTCTTCAGATTCTGTACTTCAGTTGATGTTTGATCAGCTCCAACTTTAGTGCTGAATCAATATCTGTTAGTTCCACCATTTCTGGATCTGGTACTACGTTTTCCAATACCACCACCTCATCAAGGTTGTCTGCACTATAAGCCTCTATTTCAGCTTTTGGCTTTGATATCGGCTCCTTCTTTACGATCAATGAGTATCCTAATTCATTTCTACCTGACATCTACAGACAACTTATCTTGATTAGTAAATAGTATATACACACAACAAACAATAGTTTTATAAGAATTATCTTTTATTTTCTTCAACGATGAATTTATTCAATTCATCTCCTTTTAAACTCTATATGAGTTATCTGTATTTTTAACGTTTCCCTCTGTTCTAAGGTTATAGCCTAAGGTCGATCTCACCTAAGGTTTCTAACCCTAAAGCTTTGATACCAACCTGTGAAGCCCCAAAATCTAGGTACTTGAAACCCAAACTCGGTGCTTCACGATACCATTTCTATAAGCTGAATAATGCTAATAATAATAACAATAATATAAAGTTCAAACTTAATTTACATATGCATCAAAGTTTACTCCCAAGTACGAGACCTTTAAACATTCATTACATCATAGATAATAAGTATCATTGTCTTAATAAACTATAACTATTACACAACATGTTATAAATCTCATTCGTACAGCTTTCCTTTCCCCTTGTTCTTGCCTGAGCCTTCAGGTTGATCATACTTAACTGAAAACATTTAAATTTAAAGCAAGAATGAGCATTTAATTTGCCCAGCAAGTAGTAACAACAATATATATTAGCTGAAAGAATTAAATGTTTTCTTTGAAAGACACTTCTACAACGAATCAACAGTTGTGAAGTAAACTGAACCAATAATAACAACATATCACTTCCATATCATATCTTTGAAACTATGTACAGACTATATCTGAAGATCAGTCAACATACTATGAACATTATTTTCTATTTTCGAAAAGGTTAAACAGAACTTCATCTGTAAACCGTCATAACTTACGGGCACGGGGGGTGATCAGCCCGTTATGCCCTGTATTGATCAATACTACATGCAAGAACGATATTATCGTTCACTCTATCCACCTTAGGTGCACAAAAGTTTTCCCATATTCGGGATGTTCATACTTAGTCGGGAATCCAAACCTAAACAATCTGGTTGGATGCAATAACGTTCTATCTTGTTCAACAATATTTTTATGTCTAGCTGAATCAAATAGCATAGACGGCGTTTAAGTCAACGTATACATACTTGAAATCAATAAGTATGTATCAACATATGATTAAATACAATGGTTATCCAAGTGGGGACACTTGTCTAACCCTATATACGAATTAACGAACAAAATAAATATCTGAATTATACAATAATACAATGATCGGAAAATTTAAGAACTTGTATGATTACAAAGATTGAATACATAATCAATAATAATAGAGTTAATAATCTGGCACAATAATAATATAATTCTGAAACTTTCTTAGTCATGTCCATTGCATAAAGTAAATGCAAAAGTAGGATTTGCACAATGTAAATAATAGATCAGATACTTGCTCAATAATAATTAGAGTAAGTTTAGGAAACTTGCATAACATGATATACCTGTTTGCACGAAATAAAAGTAGTGCATAAGGTTTAGATACTTGCCTGAGCTGCTGCTTATAATAACGCAACTTAGATTAATCTTTTATACAACGACTTATCAGTAATAAGATCATTTGTTCAATAAGAACAATATACTATAACACATAGTACTGCATTTCGCAGTCAGCACATAACGTAATCACATTATTACCCATGTTTAACAACCATTGAATCACAAATAATCACATATCTAACTAAATTATCTAAGTCCAGATCAATTTCTGAAACATGTCAGTGTACCGATAACTTTATTGGGTAATTATCGAGTCTAAGACTCTTTCCTATAACTTAGTATCAGTCATATTATTTTTAAATGACTTATAATAATTTTAAAACATTTATTATAATTTATAAATGAATTTTCAAACATCGAATCATTATTAAATGATTTAAATATTAATCAATTCTATTATCATTAATATTTAATTAATATTAAACTATTAATGAAATCATTTTCAAACTATTGAAGTTATTTATAATAACTCAAAATACTTTTAAAGTATTAATATTACCCTTAAATGATTTTTAAAATATTTAAAATCATTCTTAAATAATTACCATTAATATTAAAGTTTTAATGTTTTATTTGTCAAAATATTAAAAGTCATTAAGTATAACTTAAAATATTTTTAATTCATTTATATCCACTTTAAATAATTTTAAATTAATAAAACAATTTATAAACTATTTATTTAATATAATTATTAAATAAATTTAATATTATTAATAATAAATTAATAATTATTAATATTAAATTATTAATGAAATTATCCTTTAAATATTAAAAGTTATATTTTATAACTTAAAATATCTTTAAACACTTTATTTTTATTTAAAATGATTATTATACTATTAAAACCATTTTAAACTAAATTATTTAATATAATTATTAAATAACTTTAATATCATTAATAATAATTAATTAATGAAATTTACCTTTAAATATTAAAAGTTATATTTTATAACTTCAAATATTTTAAATACTTTATTATTATTTAAAATGATTTTTAACATAATAAAATCATTTTTAATTAATTTATTTAATTCATTTAGTACATAACTTAATTATAATTAATATTAATTTATTAATGAAATTTATCACAAAATATTAAAAGTCATTATAAATAACTTCAAATATTTTATTATATCATAATATAATTTTAAATGATTTTTAAAGTATTAAAATCATTTTAACTAATTTATTTTATAATATAATTAAATAAATAAAATACCTTTAATATTCCAAAAATATTAAATATTTATGAAATATATTTAAAATAATTAAAAACTAATTTTTGAAATTTAAAATAATTTTTAATAATTTATTTTGTATTTTTAATAATTAAAAACTGATTTTTTATAATTATTTATTAATTTTAGGAAAATAAAATACTATCTCATGTCAAAAAGCTTATACTATTATAAGCAAGGCAACGTCATTATAGGTGTTCTTCATGTTCTTGGCCAAACCCAGAAATTCAAGTGCAGTTATCGAGTGGCCTACTTTGACCAAGTGTAACTCAGTGTGTGGTGTGTTTCTGGGTAATTTCTAGCCATGATCTTGTAGTCATTACACAACACTACAATTAGAAATCAACATCTAGGCCATACTATAAACACACAAAGAGGTCTAAGTCTCCAAAGAAGATGTCAAGTGGGTTCTGGGTTTTCCAGAAACCCAGTTAATTTGACTGGCCATCTTGAAGCTCAAATATTTACATGTTCTGGTCATTGAAATAATGATATTAAGGTTTTAATTCATAGCTCATATGTCAAGGAACATATATCCAACAACAAATCAATCAAAGTATAATACAATAACCAAATTCGATCTAGTCAAAACCTGTCAGAAAGTTCATCCTAGAAATTTCTGGAATTTCCAGAAAATCATATTCATGACCGGATGGCCTAGTTTGACCGTCCATAAAATCCCTCATGTTTGTTATTTAACAGATATAAAGGTACAGATCTCAAGAACACATAACATACTATAAACTAAATACATTAACACAATCAAAACATAAATCACATGCAAGCTCTGAGATCATGAACATCTCGTCATACTTCTATTCTTGGCTTTCTGGGCTGCCCAGAAAAGTCCCGGTTAATGCCGGTCAACGGTATTTGACCGTGAATAACTATCAATCAGTATATTAAATGACCTCTATTCTTTTTGTAGATTAAATACAACATTGCAGGCTACCAATAACAGCTTACAAACAACACAAAACATAATCTAGAAAGGATCTGTGGCCACTGACATTCATTTTCAGACCACTGAACACAATTTTTCCAGATTTTGTAGATCTTCAAATCTGAGCTTCTGAATATTATGGATCTAAAATCTAGCAACCCAGATCATCATATGACACTATAATAAACATATTCTAACATTAAATCATAACATCTAACACATAATTTTTGGACAGATTTGAGGCTAGGGTTTTTGTACCTTTTCTAAGCTTTGATTCTGATTTTATTCTTCTGATCTGCTACTGGTAATCGTGGGGCTTGATCATGGACTGATCTAACAAGGGAATTTCGTGGGTTTGAGCTTGAGAGAGAATGGCTAAGTGCTTGTGAATAGTTTAGGCCAAAAATGAGCACTTTCTCTTTCTTAAATCTAGCAAATCATGTATGCATGTATGGGATGGCTGATCATGTGATGTGTTATAGATTATGGGCTCATAGGTAGGTCTAGGGTGGCTGGCCAGATTTTTACTAGATCTTGTCTAACAATAATTCAACATATGGGACAAAAGGGCACTTTGGTAATTATTTTAAATTTCAAGGGTATTCTTGTCCAATGTTATTGAATCTAGGGTTTAATCACTAGATTTTACATCTTAAAGTTTCCCAAATAATTTATAGGATTTGGACAATTAAAAATTAAAGTGTAATAAAATTTTAATTTTAAACACACTAATTAAATTAAGGTTTTTAATAGAAAATTTGGGTTTAAATAATTAGGGTTCCTTAACATCATTAGGGTTCCCAAATTAACAATTAGGGTTTCCTAATTATCATTATAATTTACTAAAACAGTAATTAGGGTTTTTAATTTTAGCAAATTAGGGTTTTCAATTAATAATTAGATTTTCTCCTAATTACAGAAATTATATAATACACAGTAAAATTCATATAACACAAGTACTACACCGTCTCGAACTCATAACCGAGTTTAGCAATTAGGGTTTAATAATACGACATGATGGTTATGACCTAATTTACCATATTTGGTATAACCATTATCGATCTCTACACATTTACAAATACATATTTATAGCATTTGAAAAATTAAAATATAATTAATATTATATTATTATTCTCATCCTTGATAAAAATCCAAATTTAGGGTTTGGATTCCATATCCGATTTATCCTTCATATACAACATCAATAATTAAGCTAAAATAATTAACTTAAATATTATGTACAAATTCATATAATAAAATATTTATTATTATACTTTAATAATCATTTCATATATTATTTAAATAATATAAAATCATGTTTTCATGGAAAATAATTAATGAAAACATTTCGCTTACAAAAATTAATTACTATTGGAATATAATTTGTGGTGATTAAAAATTCTAAAATTATTTATAGGTAATAAATATATTTGCATTTATCATACATTACTTGACACATATTCTCATCATTAAAATAATAATAATAAAAAATTTATATGTAAAATTTCTTATTTATTTACATAGAAAATATCGGGTTATTACAATTAAAGTATAAAATACTTATATTTCCATTTCATGACTTATTCGGCTTATTAAGACTTAAGTACTTTGATAAATCATTCCAACCCCTTCTTAGCATACATGTTCTACCACCACCCGCTTCTCTAACAATGGAAGAGAAAGAGAATAATGGTATAAGATTACTTACCCTTGAATAACTTTTGCTTAATCTTTAATCTCCTTCTTGATTCTTTGAAATATGAAAGACTAGCTTTCTTGCTCTTCTAGCTTTTTTTCTCAAGCAAATAAGCTATAAGTTATTGGTGGAAAACATCTAATAATAGATGTTAAGCTTCAAAGTGCTTATCCTCTCTAACACTTAAGTTGTTTTGAAATGGATGAAAACTAACAACCAAATAATGAGCCATCTCCTCCTCTATTTATAGGATTTCTAAAGTGAGGGTAAAAGAGTCATAAGTTATCCCACCTCCTTAATAAACCTCCTTACTATTCCTAACTTAAGGCTTAAGTAAACTTGGCCATCAAACTTAATTCTTGCCCACCACACAAAGTTCTTGCCCACCACTTCACCCATGGGTTCCCCATGGATCAAACTTTACCCATAGGATCATTAAATGGGCCTTAGTCTTAATTTAATTAACTTATCTTTGGGCTTACCTTATTAATTAGGTTAACTAACTTAAATTATACTTTGGGCTTGTAATTAAACAACCACTTGGGCTTGTTCATTAACTTACCTTTGACTTAACCATACTTACATTTGGGCCTTATCACACTTCTTATTGCACAATACAATTTCCTACACAATTCAACAAATCCATTATATTTGGCTTAAAGCCTTATAACGTATAATTTATGTATTCATCTTGTATTCCTCTCGTATACTTATTCCTCATGATATAACATCATTTATACATTCTCGTATTCATTACTTCATATAATACCTACGTATTATACGATCATTGTTTTATTCATTAATCACATTACATTTTCTTTTCGTAAATCATTTTCCTTAAACGTTAGGTTTTAAGTCCATAGGCGAAATATTACGTTTTCCATAACTGAAATATTATTGGATATTCCATCTCACCTCGATATTATATCGTTACATATTTCTCGAAAGTTCAAAAATAATTCTCGAGCAGAAATGCGTGAATATTGTTTTTCAGAAAATTTCTCGGAAAGCTTTCATTTTCGTCTTGGAAATTCAAACACTTTAATTCTACCATGTAGCCAAAATCCTACGACATTCTGACATTTCTAGGTCAGAGAACGACGTTCGATTAGCTTACTCCATAAATAATCAATTAAATTCATTTAATAAAAATAAAAATTTAATTCTCAAAAATCTGATTTTCTCGGGCATTACATTCTTCCCTCCTTATAAGGATTCTGTCCCCAGAATCTCGCTAATAATACCTACACCACAGAGGATAATTTTTCCTTTATTTTAATCTTGAGTTCCCACAATGCTTCTTCGACATTGGGGTTCTTCCATTTCACCTTCATCGAAGGTATTATCTTTTCACACATGACTTATCACTTCCGGTTAACAATTTGAGTTGGAAGTTAAACACTTACTAACACATTACGCTATCTCTTTATCATATTAGTTATTCTTTTAACTTTAAAAATTAGTTGGAACTCAAATTCCTCCCTCAAAATAAGACTATACATAGTCTTCTACTTATCATGCATCATCTTATTCATTCACTTGTACTCCTCATTACCTAATTGTACTTAATTGACTCGGTCCATTATTGTGGATTGAGTCTATGTTTTGAATAACATTTCTATCGTTTTATTCTATGATTTAAATTCTAACTCCACTCCCACCATCTCCGTTATTAACTCATTCTGAGTCGTTAACATCGATAGTTTTCCTTACCCTTCCTACTTAACGCGTCGGCTTCTACGTTTACCTTCCTTGAATGATATAAGATATCCTAGTCCTCTTTCTACTGCATATTCAACTCCTTCTATGTGGAGATATATCTCAGACTCTTAGAGTCCTTGTATATCTCACTTTTCTCCCCGCATAATTACTATCTTCAGATTTTTAATTCAAAAACTACAACTGCCAATTCTAGATCATAAGTAGGATAGACCTCCTCATAATCCTCTAACTGGCGTGATGTATACACAATGACATTGCCATGCTATAAGAGCACGCAATCATGTCATCTATGCGAACCTCGGGATACATTACAAAATTCCCCGTATCATCTGATAAAGACAATACAGGTGCCGCAATTAACCTTTCTCTTAAATTCTGTGACGCTAATGGTACCTCCTCTTTCTTTCTTACTTCCAACCGACTATACCCCGTACACAAATCTATCTTTGGAAAAATTCTTTGCCCCTCTCAACTGACCAAATAGATCATCGATCCTGGGCCATGGGTATTTATTATTAACTGCTAACTTATTCCTCCTACGATAGTCGATATGACCGTAAATTACTACCTTAGATTTTCTGAGAAAACTAAAGGTTCACACTTTTCTTATAACAATTTATTATAGTTCTATGGTTAATCAACCCATTCATACCGAGAATTTTCTTAAATCCTCTCGACATTAATCGGAACTTATCTACCGATACTTGCTTACTTTTGTTATTCATGAAACCATTTCCACGAATATAATTAACGAAAATTAATCCCTCTTCCTCTATCTTAATGTTTTAAAGGTATTTATAATCCCTTCGCATGCAGACTCCTAGATAAGTCTTTCCACATGTCTACACACCTCGATCCTTCACTTAGGATCCCTTGTCCCACTTCAAAGATTCCCGAGTTAAAATTTATGTCTCTTTGGCATACTGCCACTACCATTCTCTACCTTGGTTCCTCCCTCTCTCTTGCTCTCATCTTTTCCCTCTTCGTGGTATTGAGTTTACAACTCACTGTCACCTTATGCTATAATCACCTTCTCCAGAATGATCCCATAGGAAACACTCTAGATCACCCAAATCCCACTATAGAGCTAGGGTTTCAGGCCCTGCTCCAACCTACGAGCCTTCACCTCCTCCGTGTCCACTTGATGTGAAACAAACCTTGCCAATTAATTTGAATTTGGTCGCGTACTGGGGAAATATCATATCCCCTTGCTTAAGTTCTAAGAATTCAATCTTTATCCTCCCTCACATATTTGTAGGGAAATAATTCTCAAAGAAAACCTTCTTGAATTGTTCCCACGTTACCGCATCTGTTCTAACCCCACCCTGGTGAGTCTTCTACCAAAAGTTGGCTTCACTCTTCCTCGTATAAGTCACAAAAGAAAAATTCTACATCTCACCTACGCTTGTAATAACAAACGCCTTCTCTCTTTCTTTTACCCCGGTATGGGCCTTGATTGGGTCCGTCGTTTCTTTGAACTCCGGGGGACCTATGCTTTTAAACTCTTTAAAGGTAATCATTCTAGATACCTTAGGTTTCGCGGGTACTCTACCCCCGGTTTGGGTAAATGCAGCCGTTAATAACTTAACGAACTCTTGCATAGGGTTGTTTTGACCCCATTATTTATCATTATGTGATTCCGCTTCCTTATTACATTATCTTCTCCCTGGCGAAAATTTTAGATAAAAAAAAATTCATTATTATCTATTTACTTACTTCGTTATTAATCGCCACATACTAAATCGCATTATAACAAATCATTTCCATGAAAACTTCATTATATTCATATGCTTCTTCATAGTTTGAAACTATTTACAATTTGTTTTCATAGACACAAGCTATTACATTTTCTATCCCACAATTGAGCTTTACAAAAGTTGGGATTTACAAAAAGACTACCCTTTAAAAAAGGGTTTTACGTCACTACACACATATTTATAATTCTAGACTTCTAATAATGCATAACAGCATCCTCGTGTTTCTCATTCGCAATCATTGCTACAATATCCCGACTAATCATATGACGAGTTTTTCCTGACTCAATGGAATAACAAGCAACCTTCAGCTTGAAATCCTTATGTGCACTCTCATGGATGTAAGACATCCGTGCTATCTTCCGGTCCTTCTCCCCCAGTTCTCTACGAAGCTCATCGGCCTCTTCCTTATGATTCCTAGCCTGCTCTGCCATAAGCACATGCTTATCGTGCTCTAACTCAACATCTGCTTCTGCAGACATCTTAGCTTCATGGAGATAACTAATCTCTTCACTCTGATTCTGCACAACTGTATCCGATTTGCACATTCCTCGTTGTTGCGCCGGATACAATGCTCCATCATTGCATCTGGAGGTAATGACTCCAGTGTAGGTACCCCCGTAGTAATCGATGTTACCTCTCTTTCTTCCTCCCCATCGTTCATCATACTTAGGTATGACATTATATCCATCTCTCCCTCAGAGTAGTCTTCCTCAGAAAAGTACTCCTCTGTCTCCGACTCCTTTAGAATCACTATTGGTACCTGCGCCATTGGCATGGGGCATGAGCTCTACCAGTTCACAAGCTCTTCGCGCCACCGCATGTATATCTCTATACATCAAGCTATCGATTGACATCCTACAATACACATAACATGTTGATTAGTACATAACACAAAATAGTATAAGCACAAATCACATTTAATTTATTTAGGGTTACTTTCCATCTTTTAAATCTTTTGGTACTGAGTTTCCTCAAAACCTTATTGACTCATTCAACTTAAGTAAAGCTCGAGTTTACTTCCTTGGACTTCTCTTCCTACTTGAGGTTATTAGCCTAAGGTTCTTCCCCCTTAAGTTTTATAACCTAATGCTCTGATACCAACCTATGACGCCCCCAAATCCGGGTCTCTTTCAACCCGACAGATGGTGCTCCACGGTGCTACAGTTCACACAAACATTCAATTGAAAAAGCCTCAAAAGAACGAATCTGTCTTATATATATATATTCCAAAACAATACTACCATTCCCCAGGTTCTTTATAACCGTTATATTTGTTCTTGTCATAATATCAAATAGTATCATTACAAACCTATACTATTACATAGGTACGCTACAAGTTCGCTTTAGCCTTCACTTTATCCTTGTCGAATCCTTTGGTCATATCGTCTAAGCTGCAATCATATGGTTCAAGCAAGTGTGAGCATAACAAGCTCAGCAAGTACAACAATTTCATTTTTAAAAGCATGCTTGAAACATAGGAAATCGTATATCTTCAATAACTGGATGATAGTTACGAAGTACTATCAATAATTCAAAATTGCTTTCCTTTTTCCTTCAAAATGTTTTGCAATAACAATATTCCGAAAATCATCAATTCTAGTTCAAGACGTGAACGTCTTATAGTTTCTTTGAAAAGGACAACCCGACACGAAGTCCGTAAGTCTGGCATAGCTTACGAGCACTTCTAGGTGATCAGCCTATAGTACTCTATGTTGATCAACACTACATCCATTAAACGTGTGTATGTTTAAGTTGTGGCAACCTCACGTGCCCATCGAATACTCGATGAAAATACATTTGTTTATTCATATTCAGGCTTACCTTGAATCCCTACAACTTAGTTGGCGTAGGATAGCGTTAGAAATTCTATATTGAAAGACTTGTAAATAGTTCAATCAATCTATCAAGATTAGTCTAGCCGAGCGAAAACTGGCATCGACTCTTTCTTCAAAACCATACATACATCTCATAATTTGAATCATTTGAAAACCTGGCTAACACAAAGGTTAGACAAGCGTTTAAGAAAACTTTCCTTCAGCGTCTGCTACAGTATAATTACGTTTCCTTTGAGTATTTACAGTCTCTACAACACATAATCACATAACATACTACATTAGGTCATGAATGAACATACTTGGTTCCTAAAGAATCTTACCCTTCTTCTCAATCTAATCCCGTATTAGATTTGTTATTTATTGGTTCCGGCTTTCCATCTTTCTTTTACATCATTCTTACCAACTTCGTTCTCTTAACTGAAATTATTTCATTAATACAACTCGGTTCAAGTTAATTATCCTTCATCACGGCTTACTAACATCCTTACGTTATTTAATCAAAACTCGATCATCATTGATTATGTGACGCCCCCAAAATAGGTATACATCACCCATTCTGAGTTGTCAATACATGGTACAGAAACAACTACAACTTTATTATTACAACAGTAAAACTGTGAGTTTGAATACAAATATTATCTTCTAGACAATATCTATACTCAAATAAATCCTCATCACATTTATTGATACATTATTTTACAAAATGGTGAGGACTACTAAACAATCCTTTCTAAAACCTTCATTCCATACCAGGCTCGCACTCGCTTATATTCTCGCCTCCTGAGAAGAATGGAACAAAAAGGAAAAGGGTGAGCTCAACTAGCCCAGTAAAGAATACTATGACTAAGATAATATACAACAAATTATCGTTAGTCTCCAACAGGGAAAAATTTAATAGAATAAAATAGACAACAAATTTTACATCAATATTCGCAGCGGAAATAATAATTCATTAGAAGAGTTAAGTAGAGAATGCAAACTACTATCTTCTATGTATGAATTTTAAAGTTCATCGTCTATCTTTTATCCCTGTAACAACAATCCATAAACATCTGGAATCAAATATTCATCTTTGCACTACAGGCCAAAGATATTCATCAGTTGGTCATGTTCATTTAAACACCTGTTCATCTTTGCACTACAGGCCAAAGATATTCATCAGTCGGTCATGTTCATCTCAACACCTGTTCATCTTTGCACTACAGGCCAAAGATATTCTTCAGAAATCATTCATCTTTGCACTACAGGCCAAAGATATTCAATAATATCATCATTTAAGACTGGGGATGATGAAAAATATTTTTAAAGAAACGAATCCAGTGAAACAAAATGACAAGGATTAAGGATTAAGGATTCGTACTTTATTTTATCCACGTCCAAAAATTACTCAAAAATAATCACAGTGGTGTAAAATTCAAGAATGATCAAAACATGGATACAATCAAAGCTAGTATCCAGAATAGATATTTTGGACGAAAAGAAGAAATTTTATTTTTGATGAATAGTGCAGTATCGTGAATAGTCAGAGTATCGTGAATAGTCTTGCCGTATCGTGAATAGTAACTCCGACACCAAAAGATAGAAATTCCATAAAAAACATTTTCACGCTTCATGAATAGTACTCATGAATAGTAACTCGTGAATAGTAACTCATGAATAGTAACTCGTGAATAGTAACTCATGAATAGTAACCCCGACATGAAAAAGTTCCAAATTTGATAAAAAGTTCCAACCAATATTTCAAAGATAATGATATTGAAGAAATAATATCATTTGAGAAGAAAATAACATCCCTTACCTCAAAGAATCAAGATTTCGGAAGGGAAAGATCTAAGTGATCTTTGAATGAAACTTGTACTGAATAGCAACTCTCAAAGTATCTAAATACTCACAAAATACGCTCAATAATATAGAGAGAAAAGAGAAAACTTTGTTTACGGTGTGATTTTCAATTCTAACTTAGCCCTCTATTTATAGGAAAATGTTAGCCTACCAAGGCGGACTTGACCTGCTACCACGATGGCTTTACTCGCTACTATTGCCACCCACCACATTTGAAATAAAATTCAGCACATTTTTTCACCAACCACAAGTGGGGCCCACTCAATTCTAGAATTTTCCACCAAAATCAATTATAACCTACTTTTCCTAATCAAACACCTCTTAAAATTTATAACAAATCATTCGTTCATTTTTAACGGTTCAAAATTTGTAGACATATACTCAACATATCCAAAAATCGCAACGATCTAACGGTCAGATTAAAAATTATAACTCACGCAATATATCGTAAAAATACTGATTTGATTTTTAATACCTCCATTCCGACAAAAATACTGATAAAACACCTCAACTTTAAATCCTTCCATTATAACCACATATAATAAATAAATCCATCATTTATATCCATATCAAATAAATATTTTCTTATCATATAAATCAATAATTAATTATTCCCAAATAATATTACTGAATCACAATTATGACAACGAGGTAGGTTCCAGGAAGAGGGGCTTTCAATAAGGATCTCTCGCTTCATTGGCGCCGCAATTAGGTGACCAAACCTCTCCTTAGATGTAACTTTCTAGACATTGCCAATAATGTTATCTAATAATATTATTCAAATAATATGAATTATTGATCGATAATGGGAAATATTGTATGCGGTGACAATTATTGAAACAAAGAATAATATAAAAATACCAACGCAAACAATTATTGAATCAATAAAATAAAATATTTGATAAGTAATTATTTGTAACAATTATTGAGTAGTGCCTTCTTAGGTAAGGATCAATAATTGATGCAATACCGTGTCTACTTGCTCAACAACGCGTATTAGTGTGTTTTAAACCACGGTATTCCAACAAGATAATAGCGGTAACAATTACGCCGTTATTTTTAAACAACTTATATTTGTCGTTTTCCTCATCCAATCGCTTTCAGTTATGGGGCCCACACACGGTCGCTGGCCGTCATTTAATATTCCCCGACGATCATTTAATATTCCACGACCAAACGAATATTCCCGACAATAATGAATATTTTATAACCACTTGCTTATTTTGAAATATTTGCGTATTTTACCCTAACTATCCACATTAATCAAATCAACCCTTACTATTTCAAAATAATAAATAAAGGAAATTCCTTTTATTTAAAAAAAATTTGGGGTCTTACAACCTCCCCTCCTTATGAAATTTCGTCCTCGAAATTGACGACGTACTGGTGTTTGAAAAGGTGAGGATACCTCGCTTTCATTTCCGTTTCAATTCCCGTGTCATTTCCTCTATATAGCATGATTCCTCCATAAAACTTTAACTTGTGGTATGACCTTTGCTTGCGCGTAGGACATGCTCCTTCCTATCCAAAATCTTGATGGTACCTCCTCATACGTTAAGTCTTCCGCTATCTCGTCCGGTTCTAACTCTATAACGTGGTTCGGGTCTTTCACATATTCTGATACGGATATGTGAAACACATTATGAACACGAGACATACTTGGAGGTAACGCAAGTCTATAGGCTACATTTCCTACTCGGTCAAGAATTTGAAATGGACCAATAAATCGTGGATTGAGCTTTCCTTTCTTCCCAAATCTTGTAACTCCCTTCCATGGAGCAACTCGCATGATAATACATGATCCCCACACTAAATTCCACGTCCTTTCGATGAAGATCCGCATAACTCTTTTGTTGATCTTGTGCCGCTTTGTATACGTTGTCGAATCATTTGGATCTTTTCGGTAGTCATACGTACTAACTCGGGTCCCAACAATGTTGCTTCACCCACCTCATCCCAACATATTGGAAAACGACATTTTCGTCCATATAATGCTTCGAATGGAGCCACACCTATACTTGCCTGATAACTGTTGTTGTAGGAGAATTCCACCAATGGTAAATACTTATCCCAACTGCCCTTGAAGTCTAGGACACAGAGTCTTAATAAATCTTCAAGAGTTTGAATAGTCCTCTCGATTGTCCGTCTGTTTGGGGATGGTATGTCAACTAAATCGCAAATCCGTGCTCATAGCTTTTTTTGCAAGCTAACCCAAAATCTTGAAGTGAATCTTGGGTCACGATCCGAAACTATGGATACTGGGCATGCCATGCAACCTTACAATCTCATTTACGTACATACTAGCAAGACGTTCAAGGAATAAGTCTCCGTGATCGGCAAGAAATGAAAGCAGATTTGGTTAATCTATCAACAATAACCCAAATAGCATTGATGCCTTGAGAAACCGTAGGGAAGACCCTTAACGAAATCCATGGTAATGTGTTCCCACTTCAATTAGGAATCTCAAGTGGTTGCAACGGACCCTTAGGTACTAGATGCTCCGCCTTTACACGTTGACAAGTTAAACACATTGAGATAAACTTTGCAATCTCTCTCTTCATATTGTTCCACCAAAATGTATGTCGAAGATCACGATACATTTTAGTACTTCCAGGATGGATTGCAAATGGTGTATTGTGTGCCTCCATCATAATCTTTTTCTTCAAATCAGAGTCGTTAGGAACACAAAGTCTAGAGTGGACTCGAAGTATTCCTTCTTCATCAATTCTCGCTTCCGGAATAGCTCCTTCTTGTACTTTCTTCTTCATACGCATCAGCTCCGGGTTGGTGGCTTGAGCAACCTTAACTTTTTCTATTAAAGTTGGCTCTATGCGTATACTTGACATCATCGCACTCGTTCCCGCATATGATCTTCTACTCAATGCGTCAGCTACCACGTTCGCTTTACCAGGATGGTATTGAATAGTGTGGTCGTAGTCTTTCAATAGTTCGAGCCAACGTCGCTGCCGCATGTTGAGTTCTTTTTGAGTGAAGAAATATTTAAGGCTTTTATGGTCTGAATATATCTCCACTTTCTCCCCATATAGATAGTGCCTCCATATCTTTAAGCTGAACGATCGGCCGCTAACTCTAGATCATGAGTAGGATAATTCCTCTCATACTCTTTAAGTTGTCGCGAGGCATAGGCTATGACTTTCCCACGTTGCATGAGAACACATCCTAACCCTTTGCCTGAAGCATCACTGTAGATAACAAATCCATCCGAACCAGATGGTATTGTTAGAACAGGTGCCGAAATAAGTCTCCTCTTAAGCTCTTGGAAACTCTTCTCGCATTCTTCATTCCAAACGAATTTTGTATCTTCCGAAAGTTATTTGAGTTAATGGAGTAGCGATTCGAGAAAACCCTTCCACGAATCTCCTATAATAACCAAACTAAGCCCAAAAGCTACGTGCTTGATCCACCAAACTTGGTTGCTCCCAACTTTGTATTGCTTCAATCTTCACGGATCAGCAGATACTCCATGTTTCGACACCACGTGCCCAAGGAATGATACTTCCTCAAGCCGAACTCGCATTTCTTCAATTTGGCATATAGTTGGTTTTCACGAAGCCTTTGGAGTACCAGCTTCAAATGGTGCTCATGTTCTTCATGACTTTTGGAATATATAAGGATGCCATCAATAAAGACAACAACAAACTGATCCAAATATTCCTTGAATACTCGGTTCATCATATCCATGAAAGCCGCAGGAGCATTAGTTAGTCCGAAAGACATGACTAAGAATTCATAATGCCCATACCGAGTTCAAGGCGGTCTTTGGAATATCCTCGATTCTAATCTTTGGTGATGATATCCGTAAGCGAAGATCGATTTTTGAAAAGAATTGTGCCCTATTTGTTGGTCAAACAAGTCATCAATACGAGGTAGAGGATACCTATTCTTGATGGTGACATGGTTCAATTCCCGATAGTCAATACAAAGTCGCATACTCCCGTCTTTCTTCTTTCTGAATAAAACAGAGCACCCCAAGGAGATGTACTGGGGACGAATGAAACCGATGTCCAACAATTCTGTAGTTGGACCTTTAACTCCTGAAGTTTAATAGGAGCCATTCGATATGGGGTTTTAGAAATGGGCTTTGTACCAAGTTCAAGATCAATAAAGAATTCAACTTCACGTTCTGGGGGTAGACCGGGAAGTTCTTCAGGAAATACGTCGGGAAAGTCAATAACAACAGAATATTATTCAAATTTGACGCGTGTCTTTATTCAAATCCATCACATGGGCTAAGAAAGCTTGACATCCGTTTTTCAATAAAGCGAATAGCTTTATGATTAGATATGACGGTGATTGATTTTAATGGTTTAGTTGCTTGAATTGCATATAAATGGGTTGGTTAGGAATATGAAAACTAACAACCTTACGAAAACAATCAATTTTGGCATGATGAGTAGTTAACCAATCAATCCCTAAAATCACATCAAAAGAAAGTATCTTTAAAGAGATAAGGTCAACGGGTAAGATGATGGTGCCAACTTGAATCAAACAAGATTTATAAAAGTGGATGTGATGAAAGTTTCTCCTAACGGAGTTTCCACAGATAGGTCAAAGTCTAATTTCTCCGAGTCAAGTTTAAAGCGTTGAGCACATGCGGGAGAGATAAATGAATGGGTAGCAGACTCGATCAAGTAAGGTATAAACTTCGCAAGAATTTATAAATAGCTTACTCGTGATCACCTCGTTTGGGTTCCTCGATTATGACCAAATCACAACAAACGCTCTTCCGGAATCGTTGACTTTGACTTTTCTCGGGATGATCTTTTGAGTCACCGCCCCCCATTGAACTAGGTTTCACTACTGCATAATCTCGAGCGATATGTCCTTCCTTTCCACAACTATAGCATACCTTGAACTATTGTAGGGCGTTTTGACCGATATGTCCCTCTTTCCGCATTTGTAGCATATACGACGGGGTGGTCGTTCTCCTCCCTTAGAACCGATTCTTTCAAAGACTTTGTCGTCTTCACATAGTCGTTGTTAAATCTCCTCTTTTAAAATCTCCTCCCGACTCGCTTCTTCATTTTCATGACCTTGATTACCACCAGAGTGGTAACCATTTTGTCCGTCTGTTTCTTTTCTCATTTGGTTATCATTAAAGTTTATGAGAAATGAGATCTTGACATATACGCCGGTTTCAAACCTCTAAGAAACATCCGCATCATACGTTCCTCATTCTCCACCAAATGAGGTGCAAACTCGGATAACTCGCAAACTTTGCCTCGTCATTGAGACACCGCCATGTTGTTGTTCGCTCCGGTCTAATAAACTCCACTTCCTTCATATGATTTAACACTTTCGTGAAAGTATTTGTCATTAAATAGTTTCAAACGTCTCCCAAGACATCTTTGAGTCGCGGTGGATGGGTACGCTTCACTGACTCCC
Organism: Panax quinquefolius; assembly: GCA_020205615.1. NCBI lineage: Eukaryota > Viridiplantae > Streptophyta > Magnoliopsida > Apiales > Araliaceae > Panax > Panax quinquefolius. The sequence continues at coordinate 38,019,114 of CM035166.1, forward strand.
ACCAGTGAGTCGCCTCGCCACGGAACATAAAGGTGGCGAATGGAACCTTCTGTTCTCTCCGTGCATCCCAAGACATCGAATATCTTGGTAATTTGCTTGACCCATGTTTCCGCCATGATCGGATCTGGCTTTCCTTAAATTCGGTGGTCCCAACTCTTTGAAGCTGTTTTGGTTTGTGACAACCCGTGAATTGCTATCATTTCCTCCTCAGTATTTTGAACACGAGTCTCCTCAAATCGATTTTGCATGAACTCGCAAAAAGCTTCTAAACATCCCCTCGTTCATCATCTCGCTCAATGGTGTTGTTGTTCGGGAGGAACATTGCCACTGTTACACGTTCTCCTCGTTGGTGAGTACAGCGTCTCCCGTTCTCATTTCCATTGTTAATATTCTCATCGACATTCTCAAATCACCGCCATAAAACAAAGGTTAATTAAGGAAATCAATATATCACATAATATCCCTATATATCGACCAACTAACAAATAAGCTTAGGTAGGACACACTAGCGAAGGATTTACTCGTCTCTCCCTCCTAGTTCTATTCCCCGATCTCCGCCAGAGATCATATCCCTAAGCTCGATACCAACCGTGGACGCCCCCAAAATAGGTATACATCACCCATTACGAGTTGTCAATACATGGTACGTAAAACAACTACAACTTTATTATTACAATAGTAAAGCGTGAGTTTGAATACAAATATTATCTTCTAGACAATATCTATACTCAAATAAATCCTCATCACATTTATTGATACATTATTTTACAAAATGGTGAGGACTACTAAACAATCCTTTCTAAAACCTTCATTCCATACCCCGAGCTACGTACTCGCTATATTCTCGCCTCCCGAGAAGAATGGAACAAAAAGGAAAAGGGTGAGCTCAACTAGCCCATAGAAGAATACTATGACTAAGATAATATACAACAAATTATCGTTAGTCTCCAACAGGAAAAATTTAATAGAATACAATAGACAACAAATTTTAAATCAATATTCGCAATGAAATAATAATTCATTAGAAGAGTTAAGTAGAGAATGCAAACTACTATCTTCTATGTATGAATTTTAAAGTTCATCGTCTATCTTTTATCCCCGTAACAACAATCCATAAACATCTCGAATCAAATATTCATCTTTTGCACTACTGAGGCCAAAGATATTCATCGATTGGTCGTATTTCATTTAAACACTGTTCATCTTTGCACTATGTGCCAAAGATATTCATCGATCGGTCATGTTCATCTCAACACTGTTCATCTTTGCACTACAAAAGCCAAAGATATTCTTCAGAAATCATTCATCTTTGACTACTGAGGCCAAAGATATTCAATAATATCATCATTTAAGACTTGGGGATGATGAAAATATTTTTAAAGAAACGAATCCAATTGAAACAAAATGACAAGGATTAAGGATTAAGGATTAGTACTTTATTTTATCCACGCCCAAAATTACTCAAAAATAATCACAAGTGGTGTAAAATTCAAGAATGATCAAAACATGGATACAATCAAAGCTAGTATCCGAATAGATATTTTAGACGAAAAGAAGAAATTTTATTTTTTGATGAATAGTGTCAGGTATCGTGAATAGTGTCAGATATCGTGAATAGTGCCAGATATCGTGAATAGTAACTCAGACACCAAAAGATAGAAATTCCACAAAAAACATTTTCACGCTTCATGAATAGTACTCGTGAATAGTAACTCGTGAATAGTAACTCATGAATAGTAACTCGTGAATAGTAACTCATGAATAGTAACCCCGGACATGAAAAAGTTCCAAATTTGATAAAAGTTCCAACCAATATTTCAAAGATAATGATATTGAAGAAATAATATCATTTGAGAAGAAAATAACATCCCTTACCTCAAAGAATCAAGATTGCCGGAAGGAAAGATCGGAAGTGATCTTTGAATGAAACTTGTATTGAGCAAAGAACTCTCAAAGTATCTAAATACTCACAAAATACGCTCAATAATATAGAGAGAAAAGAGAAAACTTTGTTTACGGTGTGATTTTCAATTCTAACAGCCCTCTATTTATAGGAAAATGTTAGCCGTACCGAAGCGGACTTGACCTGCTACCGATGGCTTTTACCGCTACTATTGCCACCACCACATTTGAAATAAAATTCAGCACATTTTTTCACCAACCACAAGTGGGGCCCACTCAATTCTAGAATTTTCCACCAAAATCAATTATAACCCTACTTTCCTAATCAAACACCTCTTAAAATTTATAACAAATCATTCGTTCATTTTTAACGGTTCAAAATTTGTAGACATATACTCAACTTATATATGTATAACATATCCAAAAATTGCAACGATCTAATTACGATTAAAAATTATAACTCACGCAATATATCGTAAAAATATTGATTTGATTTTTAATACCTCCATTCAGAACAAAAATCTTGATAAAACACCTCAACTTTAAATCCTTCCATTATAACCACATATAATAAATAAATCCATCATTTATATCCATATCAAATAAATATTTTCTTATCATATAAATCAATAATTAATTATTCCCAAATAATATTACGAGAATCACAATTATGATGACGCAGACGGTTTTCGGAAAGAGGGGCTTTCCAATAAGGATCTCTCTCTTATGGCGCCGCAATTAGGTGACCAAACCTCTCCTTAGATGTAACTTTCTAGACATTGCCAATAATGTTATCTAATAATATTATTCAAATAATATAAATTATTGATCCGATAATGGGAAATATTGTGCGATGACAATTATTGAAAGCAATAATAATATAAAATACCAACGCACAATTATTGAATCAATAAAATAAAATCTTGAATAGTAATTATTGTAACAATTATTGAGTAGTGCCTTCTTAGGTAAGGATCAATAATTGATGCAATACCGTGTCTTCTTGTTCAACAACGCAGCGTATTAGTGTGTTTTAACCACGGGTATTCCAACAAGATAATTGGTAATAATTACGTTTGTTATTTTTAAACAACTTATATTTGTCGCTTTCCTCATCCAATCGCTTTTCAGTTATGGGGCCCACACATGGTGGCTACTTGGCAAATGCATCGAATATTCCACAGAAGCGATGAATATTCCACGACCAAACGAATATTCCCAAACAACAATGAATATTTTATAACCACTTGCTTATTTTGAAATATTTGCGTATTTTACCCCTAACTATCCACATTAATCAAATCAACCCTTACTATTTCAAAATAATAAATAAAGGAAATTCCTTTTTATTTAAAAAAAATTTCAGGGTCTTACAGATTAGGTACATTTATTGCATACCATTTGTGTTCATCTTCAATGGACTTACTTTAACTCTAAGTGATCACACTTGAGGTTTAGTTATGACTTAACAATATTTTATTAAGTCCCTTACTTCATTGCTAAACAATTTCCCTTCATCTTCTACTTGTAACCATTCTTGTCTACCTATGTTTTAAGGTTGGTAGCAATGACACAAGAAAGTGTTCCTTTGTTATACTGCTGCTGTATGTCACTTTATTAGGGCTTGAAGATCGGACTCGGTGCTGCGACACGAGTCCCTTCGTTAACTGCCGTGCTGCGGCGCCACTCTCCAGAAGGTTTTGGCTTTGCTAAGTGGCTTCGGCTATGGCTGGCAATTTATTGGTTTTAAATTTGGTACATGGCCATTTCTATGCACCAGAAAAATTTGACAGACTTTTCTTTTAGTGAGATTCCCGGCTTCGTAACTTCTTCGTTATAAGTCCGATTTGGCCCGTTCAAGAGCCTACGGTTCACAAATCACGTTCTCTACGTGGTTATGCAAGAATTTTATGTATTCAACTTCGTTTGCTAAAATTTCACCTATTAGTCCCTTTTAACGAAAACGATAAACGTTCGTGGACGTTCAACGCTCGTTTCTTTGTTCTAAGTCAGAATCCGGCCATTTTCGAGTTCGCAACTCTATAATGACAAATAAGACTTGTCTCCATTGAAAACCAATGTTTCCAATCTCAATATCAAAATTCGACTTCGATTCTGAGAATTTCACGAATTCGACGATTATCGTCCAATCCTGTTAATTCCGGCAAAACTTCGTTACTTGAGATTTTTAAACCGTTTCAATTGGAGTCAATCCATTATACTAACATCTTGACATACATACTTCATTAACTTATATTCATGATAAGTTATTACCTATTCTTGATGATTTTGTAACTTATTAAAGTATAAAATACTTATATTTCCATTTCATGACTTATCCGGCTTATTAAGACTTAAGCCCTTTGATTTATCATTCCAACCCCTTCTTAGCATACATGTTCTACCACCACCCACTTCTCTAACAATGGAAGAGAAAGAGAATAATGGTATAAGATTACTTACTCTTGAATAAATTTTGCTTAATCTTTAATCTCCTTCTTGATTTTTTGAAATATGAAAGACTAGTTTTCTTGCTCTTCTAGCTTTTTCTCTCAAGCAAATAAGATATTAGTTGTTGGTGGAAAACATCTAATAATAGATGTTAAGCTTCAAAGTGCTTATTCTCTCTAACACTTAAGTTGTTTTGAAATGGATGAAAATTAACAACCAAATAACGAGCCATCTCCTCCTCTATTTATAGGATTTCTAAAGTGAGGGTAAAAGAGTCATAAGTAATCCCACCTCCTTAATAAACCTCCTTACTATTCCTAACTTAAGGCTTAAGTAAACTTGGCCATCAAACTTAATTCTTGCCCACCACACAAAGTGCTTGCCTTCGCTTCACCCCATGGGTTGCCCCATGGATCAAACTTACCCATAGGATCATTAAATGGGCCTTAGTCTTAATTTAATTAACTTATCTTTGGGCTTACCTTATTAATTAGGTTAACTAACTTAAATTATACTTTGGGCTTGTAATTAAACAAACACTTGGGCTTGTTCATTAACTTACCTTGGACTTAACCATACTTACATTTGGGCCTTATCACACTTCTTATTGCACAATACAATTTCCTACACAATTCAACAAATCCATTATATTTGGCTTAAAGCCTTATAACTTATAATTTACGTATTCATCTTGTATTCCCCTCGTATACTTATTCCTCATGATATAACATCATTCATACATTCTCGTATTCATTACTTCGTATAATACCTACGTATTATACGATCATTGTTTTATTCATTAATCACATTACATTTTCTTCTCATAAATCATTTTCCTTAAACGTTAGGTTTTAAGTCCACAGGCGAAATATTACGTTTTCCATAACTGAAATATTATTAGATTTCCATCTCACCTCGATATTATATCGTTACATATTTCTCGGAAGTTCAAAAATAATTCCCGAGCAGAAATGCATGAATAGTGTTTTTCGAAAAATTTCTCGGAAAGCTTTTATTTTCGTCTTGAAAATTCAAACACTTTAATTCTACCATGTAGCCAAAATCCTACGACATTCTGACATTTCTAGGTCAGAGAACGACGTTCGATTAGCTTGCTCCATAAATAATCAATTAAATTCATTTAATAAAAATAAAAATTTAATTCTCAAAAATCCGATTTTCTCGGGCGTTACAACCTCCCCTTCTTATGAAATTCACCCTCGAAATTAGGGTACATACCTGGTATGACGAAGAGGTGAGGATACCTTGATCTCATTTCAAATTCTAACTCCCAGGTCATTTCCTCAACAACGTGGTTTCCCTACAAAACTTTGACTTGAGGTATAACCTTGGAGCGTAGAATATGTTCCATCTTATCCAAGATTTTAACAAGAACCTCTTCATACGTTAAATCTTCCACTATTTCGTCTGGTTCTAACTCAATAATGTGGTTCAGGTTTTCCACATATTTACGTAACATGGATATGTGAAAAACGTTATGAACACGAGACATACTTGGCGGTAACGCGAGTCTATAAGCCACAGTTCCTACTCGGTCAAGTATTTCAAATGGGCCAATGAATCGAGGATTGAGCTTTCCTCTCTTTCCAAATCTTGTAACTCCTTTCCATGGTGCCACACGTAAAAACACATGCTCTCCAACATTGAATTCCACGTCTTTTCAATGAAGATCAACATAACTATTTTGTCAATCTTGTGAGGTCTTTATACGTTGTCGGATCATTTGAATCTTTTCCGTAGTCATACGTACCAATTTCGGTCCCAACAACGTTGCTTCACCCATCTCGTCCCAGCATACTGGAGAACGACATTTACGCCCATACAACGCCTCGAATGGAGCCATGCCAATACTTGCTTGATAATTGTTGTTATAGGAAAATTCCACCAATGGCAAGAACTTGTCCCAACTTCCATTGAAGTTAAGGATACAGAGTCTTAATAAATCTTCAAGAGTTTGAATAGTCCTCTCCGGCTGCTCGTCCGTTTGAGAATGATATGCCAAACTAAATTGCAAATCCGTGCCCATAGATTTTTACAAACTAACCCAAAATCGTGAAGTGAATCTTGGGTCTCGATCAGAAACTATAGATACTGGCATACCATGCATTCTTATAATCTCATTTATGTACATACGAGCAAGACGTTCAAGTGTATAAGTTTCTCGTATAGGTAAGAAATGAGCAGACTTGGCCAATCTATCAACAATGACCCAAATTGCATTTATGCCTTGAGAAACCTTGGGAAGACCAATAACGAAATCCATGGTAATGTGCTCCCACTTCCATTCTTGAATTTCAAGTGGTTGCAATGGACCTTTTGGCACTTGATGCTCCGCTTTGACACGTTGACAAGTTAAACACCTTGAGATAAACTCCGCGATCTCTCTCTTTATATTGCTCCACCAAAATGTATGTCGAAGATCACGATACATTTTGGTACTCCCAGGATGGATTGCAAACGGTGTGTTGTGCGCTTCCATCATGATTTTATACTTCAAGTCAGAATCTTTAGGAACACAAAGTCTAGATTTGACTCGAAGTATTCCTTCTTCATTGATTCTTGCTTCCGGGATATCACCTTCTTGCACTTTCTTTCTGATACGCATCAGCTCTAGGTCTATAGCTTGAGGAGTTTTAACTTTATCGATTAAAGTCGGTTCTACTTGTATGTTTTGATCAGTGGATTTCATATCCATGAATCGTTGTCCATTTCACATTTAATTGTTGCTATCTTCTTATTTTTCATGTTCATTTTTATTTGTTTTGTGTTCTTTTATGTGTTGGGTGGTTGTTCTGGCATTGAGTGAAGAATTGATGTCATTTGGAGAATTTCTAGAAGAAAACATGAAGTTAGCAAAATTTCTGGAAGAAAACATGAAGTTAGCAAAGTCATCTTGCAGAAGCTACCCCCGCCGGGGCGGGCCCTTTTTTCTTATGTACCCCCGCCAGGGCGGGGGGTAGCAAAATCTAGGCAGTTCTGTTGTGTTTTGAACTCTGCTGGGATACAACTTTAAGCATTTGAATAGTATATGGACTCTAATAAGCAGAGGATTTCGATTGGGACTTGTGTGTGGATGCTTATTTACTCAATTAACAACGAATTAAGCAAGACACAATGCATATTACGAAGAAAAAGTCCAATTTTTCATAGCAAGCATTGGAGGAAGATTTTGAGGAGATTTTCGGGACAATTGCAATTCTAGGCTACGTGAAGGGTGTTTTTCACTATTCTTCTCGTTAGACTTTTATTTGTAATTGATAGAATGTTATCTTTGATTTATTCAGTAGTTATTCCATTTATGATGAACTAATTCACTTTTTAGGCTTGTGATGGATCCTTAAGTGAAACAATGATTTTGTAAACTTTGATTCCCAGTTCAATAAGCTATTTTCCAGTTTATCCGATGGATTCTCCTGCTTCAAGAGTTTGATCTAGAAATAAAGGAAAGAAAGGGGACCGAGAATCAAGTCGCAGATCACTTGTCTAGGTTGGAAAATCAAGGGAAATTGAAAGAGGACAAGTGCGAAATTAATGAATCATTCCCAGACAAGCATTTGTTTGGGATAAATGCAGAATTTCCTTAGTACGCGGATTATGCGAATTATTTTGTGAGCAACGTTCTTCCACCTGATCTCACAAGACAACAAAAAAAGAAGTTTCTTCATGACGTAAAATGGTTCATGTGGGAAGAACCCTATTTGTTCAAGCAGTGCACCGACAAAATGATTAAAAGGTGCGTGCCCTACAGTGAAGTGAAGAACATTCTACATGAGTGCCACTCATCTGTGTATGGCGGACATTATGGTAGTGAGAGGACATCAGCAAAGGTGCTGCAAGCCAGGTTCTATTGGCCTACTCTATTTAAGGACGCCCACTAGTTTGTCAAAACATGTGATAGATGTCAACGGGTGGGAAACATTTTGAAAAGGAATGAGATGCCCCTACAAAAAATTCTTGAAGTTGAAATTTTCGATGTATGGGGCATCGATTTCATGGGGCCATTCCCTTCCTCATTTTCCAATCAGTACATTTTGCTTGCGGTGGACTATGTGTCAAGGTGGGTTGTGTCGTAAAGCCGGAGTTCGATGGTCCGATGATGAGCGCACTCAGATGCTGCTGCAGCTACTAAACAACAGAATAATAGTGCAGTATTTAGTGTAGGCCGGGGGTGAATCTCATCCTAGAGGTTTAGGATTTGTATTTCTGTCAGCTTCGGAGGACGAAGCTGACGCTGAAGACACCTCAGATGATGAGGATGCTACTATGGGAAACGAAGGAATTGAGGCACACCCAACGTCCGAAGCCATATCTAACCCTCAGTTCCTTGCATTTCAACATAGAGGAGCACAACAAAGCAGCACGACGAGAGATGAGGTGGCTTGCACTGCGAAAAGATTATATGTTTGAGGCCATGAATATGTCGTTCACTTCCTTGAATACCACACTCCAGAGTTTCAATCCAGCTGCACAATTTCCATATCAGTAGCCGATGCCACTGCCAAGGTTTCCACCAAGTGACTCAGAAGAAGAAGATCAACCACCACCTCCCCAGACTTTAGCGATTGCAGGGAAGTCCTCACGCACTTAATTATGATTATTCATCCAATGAGGGCATTGTTTTACTTAAGTTTGGGGGATTTAAATTCTTGTTTGCATGCATGTGTAGTAGTTAGGTTTAAATATGTCATTGCATTTTAGGAATTATGATGTTTCTTATAGGTTATGTTATGTTATGATAGCTTAAGTGCATACATAGTAGCTTAGGTCATTTTTGTTATTGCATTATTTTTAATCCTGTTATTATCGCATTTTGTTATGTTAAATAAAAAAATATAAAAAAAATAAATAAATAAAAAAAGAAGAAAATGAAAAGAATTTTTTTAGTTAAATATTGTGTTTGTATATGTCCAACAGTTTTGCAGTTCATGTTATTTGTGGGCCACTGATGAGATTGAGAATAAGTTAACTAATAAAGTATTGATTATTAGAACTGTGATATAATTTTTGTTATGAATCGAATCTTGCGCTTGTTTGAAACTGTTATAAAAAGGTTAGCACGTTAAGAATATCTTTGTTGTCTGGTCAGTTCAAATTGATGCATAAATAATTTCTAATGGATAATGCTAGTATAGATATTAGAATGACAAGAATAGGCAGTGAAGACAACAAATTAGGTAAGAACCTAAGTTTAGGGGGAAAATGTAGGGTGTATAAGCTAAAAAAAGTAAAATAAAAAAATGGAAACAAGTTGAGTCTTGTGGTGGGTTGAGGAGAAATATTCCCCATAAACACAAGCGTGAGATGGAGCGTAAAATGCAATCACCAACCATCTATCTAAAAAAAAGAAAAAAGAAAAAGAAAAGAGAAAAATACAGAAAAGACAGGAAATAAGGGCAAAGAGCCCCCGTCAATGAAAACAAAAGAAGAAGCGAGCATGAATACCCTATTCGGACCCTTAATCTTGGTAATTGTTTGATTTGAGTTGGAACTTGTTTGTTTTTGAAATTTTTGAGTTTATTCTATGTGAATCCTTTTAAGAAATTGATTATGTATTGAATTTGAGTCTGTAAAAGTTATCATGGATGTTGAACACACACGCACACTATACCAGTGATGATGGTTTAAGATTTGAGAATTAATACAGAATTGTGGATTGGTTTTGGTGATTCATATTGTGGAGTTTGCTTGTTTTCTCTGAGGCCGATGGGATAGTTTTGATTCTGCGATACTGTTGGATTAGTAGGCATATAGATTATATTCATTCCATCTCATTGCATTGCATTGCATAACATGTAGTTTGTTTTGTGCTCGAGGACTAGCACAATTTAAGTTTGGGGGATTTTGATAAGTGGATTTCATATCCACGAATTGTTGTCCATTTCACACTTAATTGTTGCTATCTTCTTATTTAATGTTCATTTTTACTTGTTTTGTGTTCTTTTATGTGTAGTGTGGTTGTTGTGGCATTGAGCGAAGAATTGAGGTCATTTGGAGAATTTCTGGAAGAAAACATGAAGTTAGCAAAGTCATCTTTTTGAAGTTACCTGTCACGGGTCGGCCCTTTTGTTTATGTACCCGGGCAAATGGGTAAGTAAAAAATCTGGGCGATCTGTTGTGTTTTGAACTCTGCTGGGATACAACTTTAAGCATTTGAATAGCATATGGACTCTAATAAACAGAGGATTTTGATTGGGACTTGTGTGTGGGATTTTTATTTACTCAATTAACAACGAATTAAACAAGACACAAGGCATATTACGAAGAAAAAGTCCAATTTTTCATAGCAAGCATTGGAGGAAGATTTTGAAGAGATTTTCGGGACAATTGCAATTCTAGGCTATATGAAGGGTGTTTTTCACTATTCTTCTCGTTAGACTTTTATTTGTAATTGAAAGAATGTTATCTTTGATTTATTCAGTAGTTATTCCATTTATGATGAACTAATTCACTTTTTAGGCTTGTGATGGATCCTTAAGTGAAACGATGATTTTGTAAACTTTGATTCCCAGTTCAATAAGCTATTTTCCAATTTATCTTTATTAATTTGAGCTTGAATTTATGAATTGCCTGATCAACAATTCTTTGTGGATTTGGATGGAATCGAGAGAGGATATTTGAATCTAGACTTAGTTAATATAGCATGTGTTCATGAATTTTGTGAATAAGAGATTCTTGATTAATGTTAAGGTAGAGATATGCTTGACATCGCATGTGATTGGATAGAGGACTTAATCCTAAACATTCTTTAATTATAATTCACATAGAGATATAATGAGTTAGTTGATTAAGGTGTTTAACTTGTTTCTGTCTAATTTGTGGATTTAAGTTAATATGGTATTAGTGCATCGAGAGGTGGCTAGTACTACATTCGTGTTATTGATTAATAAACTGGGATACTGAATTGAATTGGAATAAAGATATAGAAATCAGAGTGAAGCTTAGGGTGAAATCATAAGTCTAATTCTCCATTAATTGTTTGAAATTCCAGATTTTGATATTTGTGATTGTTTTGTGTTAATTTATTCATTACTTAATTTAGTTTCTATAATTATAATCATTGAATTGAATAGTTTAATAGAATTAGGATTAATAGGAAATTGGTAATTGTGAAGTTAAATTTTTTACTAATTTATCTCTGTGGGAACGATACTATTTTCATTACTATATTACTTGTTGACCACGTATACTTGCGTGTTTTGCGTATATAGATTTAACTCAACAAGTTTTTGGTGCCGTTGCCGGGGATAATTTAGTCTAGATTTTAATATTTTTACAATATCAGTTTAATTAGTTCAGTTTCACTTAAACATTTTTTGGTTTTGTTTTTGTTCTTATTTCAGGTTTTTGACATTGGTTTATGCAAACACGATCCAAAAATCCAGACTTGCTTCCTTTTGAGGACGACATTGAAAGAAGATTTTAGAGGTTAAGTAAGGGGATCAAGGAAACAAGGAACGAATTCGAAAACTCTGACATAGAAGAAGCAATGGCAGCTGAAGATCAGAAAGCGTTAAGGGACTTCATCACACCCAAGGTGACTGAACTGCAGTCGAGTATCACCAAGCCTGCAATTGCTGTAAATACTTTTGAAATCAAGCCTTGGACGATTCAGATGATCCAGAATTCAGTTCAGTTTTGGCGATTGGCTAAAGACGATCCGAATGAACATCTAGTTAGCTTTCTGGAGATTTGCGACACCTTTAGGTATAATGGGGTGTCGGGTGAGGCGGTGAGACTTCTCTTGTTCCCATTCACCTTACGGGACAAGGCGAAGAGTTGGTTACACTCTCTACCACTGGGATTGATAACTACGTGGGAAGACATAGCTCAGAAATTCCTTGCCAAATTTTTCCCACCAGCGAAAACTGCCAAAATGAGGAATGCCATAACAGTGTTTGAGCAGCAACATGGGGAGTCGCTATATGAGGCATGGGAGTGATACAAGGAGTTACTTAGAAAGTGACAATAATGCACTTGTACCTACATATGATCTTCTACTCAATGCGTCAGCTACTACGTTCGCTTTTCCAGGATGATATTGAATAGTATGATCATAATCTTTCAACAGTTTGAGCCAACGTTATTGCCGCATGTTGAGTTCCTTTTGAGTGAAGAAATATTTGAGGCTTTTATGATCCGTATAGATCTCCACTTTCTCCCCATACATGCAATGCCTCCACATTTTAAGTTCGAAGACAACTGCCAACTCTAGATCATGAGTAGGATAATTTTTCTCATATTCTTTGAGTTATCGAGAGGCATAGGCTATGACTTTCCCATGTTGCATGAGAACACATCCTAACCCTTTTCTTGAAGCATCACTGTAGATGAAAAATACCTCCGAACCAGATGGTAGTGTCAGAATAGGTGCTGAAATGAGTCTCCTCTTGAGTTCTTGAAAACTCTTCTCACATTCCTCGCTCCAACTGAATTTTGTATCTTTTCGAGTCAGCTGAGTTAATGGAGTAGCGATTCGAGAAAACCCTTCTACGAATCTCCGATAATAACCAGCTAAGCCGGGAAAGCTACATACTTCGGTCACTGATTTAGGTGCTCCCAGCTTTGTATTGCTTCAATCTTTGTCGGGTCAACAAATATTCCATGACTTGATAGTACGTGCCCAAGGAATGCTACTTCCTCAAGCCATAACTCGCATTTCTTCAACTTGGCATAAAACTTGTTTTCACGAAGCTTTTGGAGTATCAGCCTCAAGTGTTGCTCATGATCTTCACGGCTTTTGGAGTATATGAGGATGTCATCAATAAAGACAACCACGAAATGATCCAAATATTCTTTGAATACTCGGTTCATCATATCCATGAAGGCCGTAGGAGCATTACTCAATCCAAAAGACATGACTAGGAATTCGTAATGCCCGTACCGAGTTCTGAAAGTCGTCTTTGGAATGTCATCGGTTTTAATCTTCAATTGGTGATATCCAGAATGAAGATCAATCTTTGAAAAGAATTTGGCGCCTTGCAACTGGTCAAACAGGTCATCAATACGTGGTAATGGGTACCTATTTTTGATGGTGACATGATTCAACTCTCGATAATTAATACAAAGTCGCATACTCCCATGTTTCTTCTTTACGAATAGAGACGTACTAGGACAAATAAAGCCAATGTCTTACAAGGAGACGTACAAGGAGACGTACTAGGACAAATAAAGCCAATGTCTAACAATTCCTGTAGTTGGGTCTTTAACTCCTGATGTTCAATAAGAGCTATTTGATATGGGGCTTTGGAAATGGGTTTTGTACTGGGTTCAAGGTCAATACAAAATTCAATTTCACGCTCTGGGGGTAAGCCGGGAAGTTCTTCAGGGAATACGTCAGGAAATTTATTAACAATATAAATATCATTCAAAACTAACGTATTTTTTTTAAAATCCGTGACATGAGCTAAGAAAGCTTGACATCCATTTTTCAATAAATGAATAGCTTTATGGCTTGAGACGATAGTGATTGATTTTAATGGTTTGGTTGCTTGAATTCGCATAATAGCTTGGTTAGGAATATGGAAGCTAACAACCTTACGAAAACAATCAATTTTTGCATGATGAGTAGTTAACTAATCAATCCCTAGAATTACGTCAAACGCAAGTATTTTTAAGGAAATAAAATCGACAGGTAATGTGAGAGTACCGATTTGAACCGAACAAGACTTATAAACAGTGGATGTAATGAAGGTTTCTCCCAACAGAGTTTCAACAGATAAGTCAAAGTCTAATTTCTCCGGAGTCAAATTTAAACGTTGAGCGCAAGTAGGAGAAATAAAAGAATGGGTTGAACTGGTATCAAATAAGGTATATTCTTCGCTAGAGTTTATGATAAGCTTACCCGTGATGACCTCGTTTGGGTTCCTTACTTTCTGAGAGGTCACAACAAACGCTCTCCCTTGAACTACTGGTTTTGACTTGTTTGGAACGACATTTGGTGTCACCGTTCCAACTGGACTTGGCTTCCCTGTACGACAAAATCTATCTAGGTGACTTTCTCTTCCATAATTGTAACACATTTTGGACTGCTGCGCACAGTTTGGACTGATGTGTCCCTCCCCTCTGCATTTGAAGCATATGATAGGTAGTCGTTCTCCTTCCTTAACAACGGGTGTTGGTGCTGACGTCTTTCCGTCATTGTTGAATCTCCTCTTCTTGAAATGTCCACTTTTACTGTCTTGGCCATGATTACCACTGAAGTGGTTACCATTTCTGGCATGTTGATTCCCTCCATGTTTGTTGTCGCAGCTTGATGGATCGCTACCACTTTGGTATTATCATTTTTGCGGTTGCTTTCTCTTGGTTGGGTTAACTTTCGTTATCGGCGCTCAATAAGCGAGCCTTATTTACAACATCTGAATACAAACACAGTTTGTGAGAAATTAGATATTGACGTATCACGGGTTTCAAACCTCTTAGAAACATCCGCGTCATTCTCTCCTCATTATCAACCAAGTGGGACGCAAACCGGGATAACTCGGAAAACTTAGCTTCGTACTACGACATGGTCATATTGTTCTGCTCCAGCTTGATGAACCCTACCTCCTTCATGTGACGAATACTTTCGGGAAAGTACTTGTCGTTGAATAGTTCTTGGAACTTCTCCCAAGACATCTTCAGTGCGGCAGGTTAAGTACGCTTTACCGATTCCCACCAATAATCTGCTTTTTCTCGCAACATAAAGGTGGCAAAGGGAACCTTTTTCTCTTCGGAGCATCCCAAGACATCAAATATCTTGGTGATTTGCTTTATCTACGTCTTCACCTTAAGTGGTTTTGGCTCTCCAATAAACTCTGGTGGTCCCAGCTCCTTGAGCTGCTTAGCGGTGATCGTCTGATAGTTTCTAGTGTTTCCACCTGCATTTTGAACAGAAGTTGCTCTCACCTGATGTTATATGTATTGCATAAAGCCTCTGAACATCCCATCGTTCATCATTTGGTCAGTGTTGTTGTTTTCCTTAGGATTATTGCCTTCCTAATGCACATTATCCTGGGTATTGATCGTTGGTGATTCAACGATCTCATGTGCTCCATTGTTATTCTCAACATTCACGGATGTCATTTTCAAATACTTCCAGAAAAGAAGGGTTAATTGACATGCAACATGTTATCCCTATATTGTGACCAACCTATTAAATAACAAATAAACTTAGGTATGTCATACTAGCGAAGGAATTACCCGCCTCTCCCCTCCTAGTTCTAGTCTCACATCTTAGCCAGGGATCATATCCCTAAGCTTTGATACCAATTGTGACGCCCCCAAAATAGGTATACATCACCTATTCTGAGTCGCCAAATACATGGTACAAAATTCAAATACAACTTAATAATACAACTGTCGTGTAAAATACGACAAAACATAAACTGAGAGTTTTAATACCAATATTGTTGTGATGCCCCCAAAACAGGTATACATCACCCATTCTGAGTCGCCAGATATCACACTATAGAAATCAAATACAAACTTCATTTATATAATTGTTGAACTGTCGTGCAGAGTACGATAACACATAAGCTATGAGTTTTAATACAAATATATGTAACTCTCATGGAGCCTCGACCACAACACCTTACAATGGAACTTTACATAAAAGTACAGTCAATAATTGTTTTAGAAATTAAAATCTTTGGAAAATGCTCAAGGAAACCTTCGTACATGGGAGGCTATGCATCTAAGTTATGATAGATATCATATGACTCGAGAATTATCCTTGGTTGGCCCAATAGACCCCAAAGAAAAATGAGAAGATTACTGTCATGTTCTTTCCAATAGTGAGTCTTCTCTTGACATATAATTATCTCCATTGTCTCTAATTGAGAATTATATTTCAACCAAACTCCAAGATTATATAGGTAGTGCTCATAGATATAATCAGCAAGTGCATGTGCACAACCCTGTCTTATGATAACACGAAGTCGTCTGTCATTAGACATCTTGTATGATAGTGGCAAAACACCCTTCCAAAGTTGGGTTCACCTCACCTTATTTGATTCACCAAATATAACTATTAAATTTCGTATAAAAATAAAACACACTTATCTAAAGTTCTCAATAAAATTATTTCCATACTTTTTAAGGAGAACCTCAACAACAATAGACCATCGTTCTAATCCCCTGTTACCTCCACTCGACCCAACTACACTCTTATTACCTGAAAGGAATTATGAAGCAAAAGGGTGAGCACAACTAGCCCAGTAAAGAATATCATGACTAAAGATAATTAAATTAGCAATAGCCTTCGTCAGTAATAAATCAGTGATTTAGAATATTTAGTAGATGATAAAACTTTTTAACCATAGTTGCAGCGGAACGAGCAATCCATTAGAAGAGTCAAATAGACCATAAAGTCTATTATCTTCTCCACGTTAAAAGTCCACCAACAATGTTTTATCCCTATAACATCAATCAACAGTTCCTTTCCACAATAATCTGAATAACTCATTTTCATAATTGTGATTCTAAATTCCTCTTCGCACCCAGGATGAAGATAATTTTCATCACATGTCTTTACCTGAAACATCAAAGCTCATGGTTATACCAAATCACAGTTCATTTTCATAATCATACTAATAAATTCATCTTTGCACTACGGGCCAAAGATATTCATTAACAGTTCATCCTTTCACTACAGACCATAAAACATGCAACTGTATTTTAGAAGAGTCAAGTAGAGCATGATATCTACTATCTTCTACGAATTAAAAGTTTATTATTAATATTTTATCATTTGAGACTCAAAGACTGATAAATAATCCACATCACCAAATTATCCATGCACTATAGGCCAAGGATATTCATTAGTATCACGACCACGAATTATCCATGTACTACGAGCCAATGATAATCGTGTTTTCATCAACGGTCATGATTACGCCATAAAATAATTCATCTTTGCACCCTTGGCCGAAGAGAACTCATGGTCATGATCATACCAAAAACTGTCCATCAATGCTTAACGGGCCAATGAGGACTTTTACCACATCATTTTCAACATTACGGTCATGATTATACCGAATGATCCTCGTCATAATCATACCAATCAATAGTCAATCCATATGCGTCCTTTCATCAATATAAGCGCGTGACAATGATGATAAGCATTAATCGAACAAAATCAAGGATAAATATTAAAGACTTTAAATTTATCCAGAGTTTAAAAATATCCAAATTGTCAACATGATACTGCTTTGTGGAGTAAAATTCAAGAATAATATTCATGTATAAAAAATAATTTGGACAGAAAAGAAATATATTTTTTGGGTGAATAGTACTCCGTGAATAGTATCCTGTGAATAGTACTTCGGGAATAGTACCTCGTGAATAGTACCCTGACATGAAAAGTTCCCCAAATACCCGAGTGAATAATATTCTAGTAAATAATAACCGGGTGAATAATAACCCGTGAATAGTAACTTGTGAATAGTACTCTGACACAAAAAGTGTCCTGACGGGCTTTGGCATTTGCTCTCTTTATCACTTTGTCTTCCAGCATTTCATTTTCTGAAGGTGACGAGAGCATATTTGTGACAAGATGGAGGAGACTGGCATGCTCCTGGCTGACTAACTGGCGTGTCACTTGATGTTGATAGGTCACCAGTTCTGCCAGTTGCTCAATTTGCTTGATTAGAGCTTTCATCTTTTGTTCCATTGCGAACTGGAACTTGGCATAATCCCATTTGTCAACACCGTCTTTGAGGGTCTGGGAGGATTCACAGTTGAAATTGGAACTCTGTCCATTGCTCCAATTGATCATGTTGACCTCTTCTTCTTTGTGCTGAGGAAGAGTGTTGTCTTGAACGTGAGGCTGATATAGTTTGGTGACCACGATCTCACCGTTGTCTATCAGGTCTTGGATTTTATGTTTCAAAGCCCAACAATCTTGAGTATCATGTCCAGGTGCCCCGGCATGATAAGCACATTTCGGAGCAGCATTAAAACCCCGTCCATTAGGGCTGGCTGGTGGAAGAAGATGCGTAATTTTTTTTTGTGTTGTCAGAAGAGTGAGAATATTCTCGAGTGTGTCCCCTAAGGGTGTGAACACTCGAGGGCGTTGACTTCTTCACCTTTTTGGTATTGGAGGGTTTTGAATTTGTGCTTGAAAGGGAGTGTAGTTTCTCCTTCGAATAGGCATGTTCTGATTGCCTTTTTGACCCTGTAGTATCAGGGAAACATCTTCCTCTTTCTTTTTATGGACCCTCAGGGGGTTGTTTCCATAATTTTAGGATTGGATGCGATCAGCAACAATTTTAAGGGTAGCTAGGTCTTGAATTTTTCTGGACTTTAATCCCATCTCAGCCATCTCCCCATGTTTGACCATTTCAAAAAATGGTTTACCGATGCCGGCTAAAACACTTTCATAGAAATGAGCTTCTTGTATGTCTATGAAAGTCATGACCATCTCTGATTCTGTCATAGAAGGAATAACTTGGGCAGCCAGGCGTCTCCACCTTTGAGCATACTCTCTGAAAGACTCATTAGACTATTTCTTGATCTTGGTAATTTGATACCGATCAGGAGCTTTCTGCGACTGAAAGTTGTATTGAGTGAGGAAGGCGTGTGCTAGCTCTTCCCAGCTATGGATCTTTGAGTTGTCTAATCTTGTGTACCACGAACGGGCTTCTCCAGTTAGACTCTTTTGGAACAGCTGCATTTTGAGCTTCTCGTCCTCAGCATAAGATCCAAGTTCTCCAATAAACACTTTTAAATGTGTGTAAGGATCTCCTAACCTGTCATATTTTTCAAAGTCAGGAGTCTTAAACTTTTCTGGATAATGAACACCAGGGAAAATGCAAAGATCAGCATATGAAACACTCCCGTGTGTTCTAATTCCTTTGATAGCACGAAGGGTCTCTTCCATTTGGAGGACTTTCTTTTTTATGTCACTGGTGTTTGCATCTCCTATGAGATGGGTGGTATCATTAGTTTTGTTGGTCGTATCCAACTGCAGTTCAGGTATCGTAATGACCTGGTTTCCCCCCTTGTGTAGAGGATTTAGCATGTACGAGTATCTTTGGACCCTGAGTAGACTGGTGTAGTTCTTTGAGCAGAACAGCCAAATCTGTAATTTGTTTGCTTAATCCGTCGAATTCTTTACGAGAAACTCGATTAAGGTCAGTCTGGTCAAATTTGCAGCCTTTTTGGATTTTGACCGGGTAGTAGGTCCGATTGGTTCCCTACGAAAACTTGCATAGTTTAGTCTTTAGGAAATGTGTGTATAATAACATGCTATATGATGTGTCCATTTTAGGAATTTTATCCTGCAAAACGGATGTCAACTGTTTGTAGCATGTTAGATTTAAATATGTATGTATACACATTTCTTCATATTTCTCATTACATGGAGATAGATATGGATGAAATTACAAGTAATTGTGTTTACAAGTAATGAGAAAGCATGAAGAGACTTTCCTTCATTTTGGGTTCATCAGAGGTTGACCTATCTTAGGTTACTCTCGCGACTTTTTGTCATGAAGGTTCCCAAATCATCGCAATTTACTCAACGGAAGATTAATCCGGTCTTTCAACTGGAGCAAATTTGGGTGGTGCCTTTCCTGAGCCTTGCGGGAATTAGTCTTCTTACGAGTCCAGTAATCAAACACTGACGGGATAGCCTCCTGGTGGAGGGACCACACAACATACATTCACATACATCGCGTCTCACCGTATGAAAATGATGACATGTGTGAAGCACTAATATCACAAACAGATATGGTGCGAAGCACTAAGTGCATTAAGTAAATGCATTCGTACACATTCATCATAAATGTAAATACAACATCCACACACAAGCAGATAATAGTTTAGAAAAGATTGTAATAGCGGCTTAAGTCCTCTTACTGGATTCCCCAGCAGAGTCACCACCTGTCGACGTCGGGATTTTTAATTGTCCCTTTCCGTTACTTGTTCTTTGGTGTTCTCATTTTAGGTGAGTTTTGTTTGAAAAAAATGAGTGAAAAAGGTCCGACATGTATAATGTCGACGATGGACTGTTAAGAGTCGCCAGTTGGTTTTTTAAATGGTTGTACCAACACAACCGAGAAAGGTTTGCACATTGACCCGAGTGATGTGACCTTTGCTAAGCATGGTCGGTGAAACCGAGATTCATTAGGGTTTGGGGACTTGATTATGCGGAGGGAAGGTGTTAGCCACCCCCCGACATCCGTGTTACCACGATGATCGCCTATTTTCAAGAAACTATTATCAGAATGTGTGTGTGTGTGTGGGTCAATGTGCTGTTATTTGGAAGTGGTATGATAAGTGGATTTTATATCCGGTATCTTTTACTTAAATTAATTGCTTATATTTATGTGTCTTAGTTACTTTTTGTTGATCGATTTCGCAATCAATGAATACGTGCAAGTATACACGGTCAACAAGTAATAAAGTGATAAGAAAAGTATCGTTCCCACGAGAAAATATTTAATAAAAATCACCAAGTACTAATTCTTAACCAAACTAATTTTATTTAAACAATTTCAAATCGTGATTTTTCTAATTAAGAAAACTAAATTAACCAATTAAAACTAGGTTACTTTATAAATGAATTCAAATAAATAAAGGCTATGACTCCAATATCCCCAATTATGAACTATAAACTAATTATCCCAATTATTATGTCTATTGAATTGTTAACATGAATTCTCAAATGCCAAAAACCCTTTCTCAAGTGATCATTTGCCTTCTATTTAATCCAAGTTAATTTTGCTATATCCCTATGCAAAACAATTAAATTAAACTCTTTACAATCCCAATTCCTTATGTGTTACATGCGGTAAATAGATATTCTCATTCTATTCACAAACCTAATTATTCATTGTGCAAATAACTAAGTCACATGTCATCATGCCCAGTTCTAACCCTAGAATTCTTTTCCCAATTCCTTCTAGAGTAACAAGGTAATTACTGGTCAGATAATTAATCAATAAGCATAAGGCAAGATAAACAACTCAATTTGACACAAATAATTGGAATATAATGAATAACTAATCCATAGCCATAAAAGGTTCAATTAAAATCTTAACAAAAGAGTTAGTTCATAATTAATGAATTAAAACCAAGAATCCACAATTGAATAGACATTAAAAGATAAAAGTATGATAAGAGAAGAGAATAAAATCTGTTGTCAGCAAATCTGATGCTCCCCTCTTTCTCCTGCTCTTAATCTTCAGTGTTCTTCGATTTGCTTCAATCTCCAATGGCTAATTAAGAACTAGGGTTTATATTCTAATCTAATGGAGTGTTTTATCTAAGCTAAGCTATGTAATCCCCCTTTATTTTATGTCTTACATCATGTATTTATAGGTTATAAGTCAAATTTTTAGCTTAGGAACAAACCCAATCCAATTTGGAGTCAAAAAGGTGTCAAAATTCGCCCAAAAATGCGTCCAAACCTTCCCAGTCTCTTCCCCAGCGCCCCAGTCCTGGGCACGGCACTCTAACTCTGCTCCCCAGTGCCCCGGTACAGGGCATAGTCCTAAAATGGGCGCCCCGGCGCTGCCACTTTTTCTGACATTTTCTACTCCGACGTCCTTTGGGAAAATGGACATAACCTCTTCGTCCAAACTCCGATTTCAATGATTCAAGATGATCCGGAAAGAGGAGAAGTAGATCTACAACTTTTATTCTTTGAGGTTTTCGAAATAAGGTCCCGAACAATACTGAAAGTGGCTCTGAAGTGGCTGCTATGTAAATGATAAGCCGAAAACGCGCATCTAGCCACCCCAAACGTCGATCCATGTAACTTTTGTCCCAATTCCTAAAAAAAAATGTAAAACATGCATGAATAGACACAAACACTTAAAATCAACAAAAAGATTAAGCTTAAATGCACTCAATTATAAGTATAAAACTCATTCATCAAATACCCCCAAACTTAAACCTTTGCTTGTCCTCAAGCAAAAACATGAAAGAACTAAAAATAAACAAACTAACTCAACTACATGAATGCATATGCATGATCTACTTCCTAATATACCTACGAATCCAGTAATAAATCAGTATGATATATAGCAACAGGCCTCAAAGATACCATTGGTACTCAAATAATATATCTAATCAAGTCAAAATCCATAACTCTAACCAATTAGTCAATCCAAACCTGTCATCGCCCATGTTGTGTGTGTGTGCTTGTTAACCATTCTAACCAACCACAATTCAAGATAATCAAATAACAAACTTCTTATAAGGAAAATTTCAGTTCCAATTCAATTACTTTTGTGAACATGACAACTCCAGTTAAAACTAAGCAATTACCAAGTCTAAGAGTAAATACAGGATTTATTTATACTTTTATTCAACCACGAGGGCATTTTTGCTCTTTTTGTTATTTTTTTTTATTCATTTTTTTATTTCATATTTGTGCAATGTCTTACTCCATTTGGCGCACTTCTACCCCTTAGCGAGAACTTCGACCCAATGACTCCCGGACCATGAAAGACCTTAGGGCGCTAGGTGTAGAGACAATCCCCTCGGGCGTACTTACTCAAGTAGTCAGGGCCCCGAAATAAGTCTAGCCATGTTATTTCTACTTTTCTTTCTTTTTCTTTCTATTTTTTTTCTCTTTTTTTCATAATTTCTTTTTTTTTTTGTATATATATACCCCATAGATTCCCCCAAACTCAAGCTTTTACGTCATTCCAACCTTTATCGCCAGTTCACTAATTTTCTTAAATTTTAACAAAGATTTTCCCTTAGAAACAAATTATGAAACCCTTGATCCAAGTGGATTAAAAGCAGTTAAACTTTACGTCTTCTTAGGTTACATAAGTTTGAGACGGGCTGATTATCATCATGATTAAAATTAGAACTCATCATCAATTATCAACACATTTGAGTTAACATTTAATACCAATCTTATCATAGAATCGAGAGCTAAGACCACACCAACCTATCACACAGATTCATGCAAAAATAAAAAAATAAAAAAATAAAATAAAATAAAAAATGCAATTATACTACATGAACACATAGTAATGTAACACATATATGAATATGCAAATAACTACCATGTATTATATTTAACCTAAAAAAACACAATGCTAACACATAAAAAAATGACTACTATTCAGATAACTAACTATATGCAATACGACACTAAAATGCCCCCAAACTTAAACTAGACATTGTCCTCAATGGATGAAATATAAAAAAGTAAAGCAGAGGACTTCCCTGAAAATATAGCAATCTTCCTCCTTGTCCACTAAGTTTGGAGAATAGGCTAAGCACATGGAAATTATTGAGTACCACACTTGAATTTGACTTGAATAACTTGTAAAACCATGATAGAAGCACTTTTATTAAATCCTAAATAAATGCAAATTCAAAACTACTAATATAAAACCTAATAAAAACTAAAAATAAAAATTAAACTTGGGTTGCCTCCCAATAAGCGCTTGTTTTATAGTCTCAGCTTGACTTCTTCAATTCTCTATCCAATTCCCCTACGAAAATTGAGGAACCCTCCATCCATCAGAAGCAATGTCTCTTTTGGGAAGATCCCATTCGCAATAACCCTTGAATTGAAGTCACCTAGCATGCTTTTTGTAGATAGGTTCCCTATTAAGAATGTCCAACAACTAGGTGTTTTCTCCATTATGTCTATGATTAGATTGAGGCATTGAAGCTTAATAAACATAATGGAGTCTTCCTCTATCTTCTCCTTTTCATCCCACAATGATTCCACAACTGTACTAGCTCTTATGTCACAAAGAGCTTTCGAAGCGATTTATGCGCCAATTGGGCATGGTTTTGCAAAACTGCCCGGATTCTTGAACTTTGGTGGAGAAGGTACATGGGACACTATAAAAATTGGCTCATCTTCGTTAGTACTCAAAGTTAGATCTCTGTCAATCTCCTCTCCCCTTGGTTGAGTCATTCTTGCCATCCTTCGACTCAGTACATTTTGCTTGAACCTCCAGCGTCTTGAAGTTACCTCTATAGAAGATGTATTAAGTCCATCAATCCTTGTTTCCCTTGGTTGAGCAAGAGCGTGTATGGCCATTGATACTCAAACTCATCCATGGTACGAAAAAGAGAAATATAGGAAGAGAATTAAAATAAAAATAAAATGTTTAAATTAAGACTAATTTGATTGAAATTAATATTGGTAACTAATTATTAAATTAATTCCCAAACAATGGCCTAAAAACTTGTTAATCGATTTACATCAATCAATGAATACGTGCAAGTATACACGATCGACAAGTAATAAAGTGATAAGAAAAGTATCATTCCACGAGGAATTATTTAATAAAAATCACCAAGTACTAATTCTTAACCAAACTAATTTTATTTAAACAATCTCAAATCGTAATTTTTCTAATTAAGAAAACTAAATTAACCAATTAAAACTAGGTTACTTTATAAATGAATTCAAATAAATAAAGGCTATGACTCCAATATCCCCAATTATGAACTATAAACTAATTATCCCAATTATTATGTCTACATGAGTTATTATGAGGAATTCTCAAATGCCAAAAAACCTTTCTCAAGTGATCATTTGCCTTCTATTTAATCCAAGTTAATTTTACTATATCCCTATGCAAAACAATTAAATTAAACTCTTTATAATCCCAAGTCCTTATGTGTTACATCCGGTAAATAGATATTCTCATTCTATTCACAAACCTAATTATTCCATGCAAATAACTAAGTCACATGTCATCATGCTTTCAGTTCTAACCCTAGAATTCCTTTCCCAATTCCTTCTAGAGTAACAAGGTAATTACTGATCAGATAATTAATCAATAAGCATAAGGCAAGATAAACAACTCAATTTGACATAAATAAATGGAATATAATGAATAACTAATTCATAGCCATAAAAGGTTCAATTAAAATCTTAACAAAAGAGTTAGTTCATAATTAATGAATTAAAACCAAGAATCCACAATTGAATAGACATTAAAAGATAAAAAGTATGATAAGAGAAGAGAATAGAATACATTGTGCCAAATCGATGCTCCCCTCTGCTCCGCTGCTCTTGATCTTCAGTGTTCTTCAATTTGCTTCAATCTCCAAGGCCTAATTAAGAACTAGGGTTTATATTCTAATCTAATGGAGTGTTTTATCTAAGCTAAGCTATGTAATCCCCCTTTATTTTATGTCTTACATCATGTATTTATAGGTTACAAGTCAAATTTTTAGCTTAGGAACAAACCCAATCCAATTTGGAGTCAAAAAGGTGTCAAAATTTGCCCAAAAACACGTCCAAGCCTTCCCAGTCTCTTCCCCAGCGCCCCAGCACTGGGCACGGCGCTCAAACTCTGCTCCCTAGCGCCCCGCTGCTGGGCATAGGCCTAAAATGGGCGCTCCTGCGCTGCCACTTTTTTTGACATTTTCTGCTCCAACGTTCTTTGGGAAAATGGCCATAACCTCTTCGTCCGAACTCCGATTTTGATGATTCAAGATGATCCGGAAAGAGGAGAAGTAGATCTACAACTTTTATTCTTTGAGGTTTTCGAAATAAGGTCCCGAACAATACTAAAAGTGGCTCTGAAGTGGCTGCTATGTAAATGATAAGCTGAAAACGCGCATCTAGCCACCCCAAACGTCGATCCATGTAACTTTTGTCCCAATTCCTAAAAAACAATGTAAAACATGCATGAATAGACACAAACACTTAAAATCAACAAAAAGATTAAGCTTAAATGCACTCAATTATAAGTATAAAACTCATTCATCAAATACCCCCAAACTTAAACCTTTGCTTGTCCTCAAGCAAAAACATGAAAAGAACTAAAATAAACAAACTAACTCAACTACATGAATGCATATGCATGATCTACTTCCTAATATACCTACTGAATCCAAGTAATAAATCGGTATGATATATAGCAGCAGAGGCCTCAAAGATACCATTGGTACTCAAATAATATATCTAATCAAGTCAAAATCCATAACTCTAACGATTAGTTAATCAATCCACTTTGTCATCGCCCATGTATGTTGTGTGTGTGTGCTTGTTAACCATTCTAACCAACCACAATTCAAGATAATCAAATAACAAACTTCTTATAAGGAAAATTTCGGTTCAATTCAATTACTTTTGTGAACATGATGACTCCGAGTTAAAACTAAGCAATTACCAAGTCTAAGAGTAAATACAGGATTTATTTATACTTTTATTCAACCACGAGGGCATTTTTGCTCTTTTTGTTATTTTTTTTATTCATTTTTTTTATTTCATGACTGTGCAATGTCTTACTCCATTTGGCGCACTTCTACCCCTTAGCGAGCTTTCGACCAATGACTCCCGGACCATGAAAGACCTTAGGGTGCTAGGTGTAGAGACAATCCCCTCGGGCGTACTTACTCAAGTAGTCAGGGCCCCGAAATAAGTCTAGCCATGTTATTTCTACTTTTCTTTCTTTTTCTTTCTATTTTTTTTTCTCTTTTTTTCATAATTTCTTTTTTTTTGTATATATATACCCCATAGATTCCCCCAAACTCAAGCTTTTACGTCATTCCAACCTTTATCGCCAGTTCACTAATTTCCTTAAATTTTAATAAAGATTTTCCCTTAGAAATAAATTATGAAACCCTTGAACCAAGTGGATTAAAACAGTTAAACTTTACGTGCTAACCGGTTACATAAGTTTCAGACAGGCTCAGATTATCATCATGATTAAAATTAGAACTCATCATCAATTATCAACATTGTTCAAGTTAACATTTAATACCAATCTTATCATAGGCCGAGCTAAGACCACACCAACCTATCACACAGATTCATGCAAAAATAAAAAAATAAAAAAATAAAAAAAAATAAAAAATGCAATTATACTACATGAACACATAGTAATGCAACACATATATGAATATGCAAATAACTACCATGTATTATATTTATCCTAAAAAAACACAATGCTAACACATAAAAAAACGACTACTATGCAGATAACTAACTATATGCAATACGACACTAAAACTTTTCATGCATTTTGTGTTCATTTTGTAGGTTATACATTTAGGAGCGGTGAGAGCGACTATTGTTAAGGAAAAGCAAGGAAAATACAACGAAAAGCAATTTGGACATCATTTGGGCTTTCATGTTTACTTCATGTTCTTGGTTTGGAACTTAGCTTACGGTGTAGAGCGTCTTCGTAGCTTTCCAAAACATCTTGAATCATTCTAATCGGAGTTCGGATGCAAGAGTTATGATCTTTGTACTAACGGACGTCAAACTTTGCTGTTTTGGTTAGCCATTTTCATAGCAGTCCCTTCCAGCCCTGTTTCAACCTTCATCCGGCCAGAATTTCTCAATCATCAAAGAATTAAAGTTGTAGATCTCGTCGATATTTTCGAATTGATAAGTGGCAGGCCCCGTAAATCTTCCCGGATCAAACGTTATGGCCATTTTACCAGAGCACACTGCAGCAGGAAATCAACCTCGCGGGCGGCCATTTTACCATTTTACAATAGCAAAAAGACGCGATTTAACACTTGAGCGCGACCGCGCCCAACTTTAGGCCAATTCTTACGCAGCCGCGCCACTTCAGGAGTTGACCAAAACTGACTTTTCATTAAATAGTGCAATTGAAGCGTAACGTAGGGAGGGGTTCAATTAGGGCATATATATTAGACTATTTTCATTATTTAAGGGGGATTCCACCCCTTGGGGGGATTAATCTAGATTGCATATGCTCTTTTCTTCTTTTTCTTTTGAGATTTGATTAGAACCCTAGATTAGATTAAAGTTGAAGATTAAAGCAATTGGAGAGCATAGGAAATTAAGAATTGGAGCAAGAGAGATCAGATTTGCATTCCAAATTCCCTAACTTCTCTTTACTTCTATCTTTATTTCTCAATGTGTAATCTATTGCGGATGATGGATTTTGATTCTATGATGAGCTAAACTCTATTTTGAGATTACAATAGAATCTATTGCTTAGTTTATTTCGATATACTTCATTGTTAGCCTTATTGATTGCTATAGGATTGTCTATTTAGATTTATGCTATTTGCTTAGTTGATTGGCCATCAATTATTGTGATAATCCATATGGACTTGAGAGATGAAGTATGGGTTTGGATCTGATCTTAATAGCTTATGATTGTATATTCTACATTGTGTTGGGATGTATGATTTGTGCTTAGGATAGACATATACCGACGCACCATTCGTAGTAAATTGAGAACTTGGAATTAAACCCTAATTATTTGTAAATCACATAGACGTATAGTGGTTTAGGTAATGTGGGTGTTCATGTGTATTCTATCAATTGTGGATTATATGTGATATGGGTATGGTACATTGAAAGATGGCTATACTTTAATTTAGTGTTCTTGACTAACAAACCAGTACAATTAGTTTGGTTTAGCATGAAGTGTATGGATTTTAATGAGTCAATAGATGAAATTGTAATATCAGGTCTTCATTATCTAGTCTCACTCTAGGAATAGTTAGGTTTATTTAATTTAATAGTTTAAAAATAAAAATCAAATCATTCGTTTAAATAAGACTGAAATGGTTATGGGCTAGTGATTGATGAACTTTATTAGTTAATTCTCCATGGGAACGATACTTTACTTACTCTTTATTACTTGTTGACCACGTATACTTGCGTGTTGGGCGTAATTAGATTTTATCCAACAAGTTTTTAGTGCCGTTGCCAGGGAATTAGCTTAATAAATTTTTGCCACATTTAATTTCAATCAAATTAGTCTTAATTTAAACATTTTTTTTGTTGTTTTAATTATCTTCTTATATTTCTTTCTTTTCAGGTACCATGGGTGACTTTGCTTATCAAGGGCCTTATGCAAATATGATTCAACCAAGGGACACAAGCATTGAAGGACTCAATGTATTTTCTACATTGTCAGCACAAATTACAACACTTTTGGAGAGGTTGGATATTCTTGCAGCCCAACGCACTCGAGAGATAGTAGTTACATGTGAATACTGTGCTGGCGAGCATCCGAGTTATCAGTGCAACATCAAGGTTGGACAAGTAATGTTTGGGGGTGATTACTTCAACAACGATGTTTATCCTGATTATCAACAAGGTTGGGGGTATCACCCAGATTATAAATGGAGTTATAACTATCCCAACCAATACTGCATCCCAAGTCCAACACATCCATCAGATTTCTCATATCCACCTTCAACGCAACAAGAGGAAAATTCAAGGTTGAAGGAATTCTTGTCAAAAAGCATAGCAGACCATGACAAGATGATGATGAGTTAGGAGTTATCAAGCCAAAATCTTAACAAACAGACGGAACAACTCATTAACTCCTCAATGAATGGTCCTCAATACATGGATTTTGAAATTGAACAAGATAATTCAAGAATGGAGGATTTGTGGTTCAAATTTGTAGCATCAAATGAGGAGAAAATGATTGAGCAAGAGAGGTCGATTCAAAATCTACAGAATTAGATGGATCAAATGTTTGAAATCTTGAATAATCGCCCTCAAAACAATTGGTTCTATGACATGGATGATGAAACTAATGGAGAGCCAGAGGTGTGCATGCCACTGGACGAACTGAAAGGAGTGGACGTTGAGGAGACAGCTGGGGGTTTAAAGAATGAAGAATATCATATCACCTGTATTATACCCCAAGTACCTTCTCGACCAGAGTTGAAAAATCTAGTGAGTTTTGCACACCCATGTCCTCTAGGTAGTAACATTCAAGGCAATGAGCAGCATGATAAAGATGCCTCGTATACACCATGGTGGGCTGAAGAAGAGAACATAAAAGAGGAAAAGTCCGTTGTATTTTCCATGCCTCAACGTAAAAATTCATTCCCAATTACAACGGACGAGACACCTAGCTATGCAATAGAACTAGAGACAGCATGTACAAGAAATACACTAGGTTGTTTCAATTTACAGACTCTCATGATGGGGAACCTACCAAAGCACATAGCAGTTCTAATGGATGGAGGGTTCTGAGCTTATCGTAGAGGAATTGGATAGCGGTGTCAAGAAAAGAGTCCAGCTAATGGACTATAAACCAAGCGCTCGATGGGAGGCACCCCATCCAATCTTTCTCCCTCCTTGTTTAATTCTTATTTACATTTCTATATTTAGTAGATGTTAGATAGTGGTAAATCTTAATAATAGTTTTATTGTTTCTCCTCTCAGGTTCAATCCAATTGCTATAAGCATTTAGGATCAAACAAAAGTCAAAAACTGAAGCTGCCAGAGTATGTTGTGGTCTAATGTGATGCGCTCCCAACTACAAACCCAAACAAATGTGCGGTCGAGCCATAGCTTCGATCCATGAGAAAAAATGCTAAATTTTTAGAATTTCTGACTCAAGCATTCGGACAATTAGAAGCCCACACTCAGTTTCCAACTATAGAATATCTCAAACTTAGCCATCGCCTGATATACCATCAGATTATGAGGAGGCAAAAAGAGATGACATTGCCACTTAGGGGAGTATTCTTTCACTTTTAATTACAATGAGGGCATTGTTTATTTTAAGTTTGGGGGTATTTATTGGGTTGTAGTGAGTAGTTGTTACATATAATTAGTTGCATATTTAAGTTGCATAGTAGGGGTATTTTAGTATCTTTGTAGTTAAATTCTACATGAATTTTTTTTAAGTTTTCTTTTATCATGTTTGCTTAATATCTGTTTAGTTGCATAGCATTGCATAATCCCAGGTTTTTAGCTAGTTGAATTCTAATTTGGCCAATGATGAAATAGAAATTTGATAGATTTTTGAATTTGGTTGATATCTTGAGCTTAGTTATAATCTTATACATGATATAATTCATGCTTCTTTTCTTTGTTTCATTTTATTGCAAAGTACGACAATGTTCCTATTTGCTTGTTAGTTAAGATTAGCATGCTTGTTTGGTGAGTAGAAAATGTTGTTTTTAAAGATGGAATTATGTATAAAGTAGACATAGACTATGAAAACACAAATACTCAAACTTTGGGAACACATGGGTATGCTTGCTATTGGGACGAGATGGAGCGTAAAACGCACTCATTTAAATGGAAATGGAAAGTGAGATGGAGCGTAAAACGCACTCGCTATATACATATAAAAAATATAAAAAAAATCAATAAACACCGCGAAAAAGTGCGAAAATCGCCCTCGTGAGTAAAAATAAAGCAGAATAAACCCATTGTTGAACCTTAGTTTGTATTAATGTGTTGGAGTAGTTGATGTCTCATTAGTATATGCAGTTCTTGATTTAAACTTCAATTTTCTGCCTTAAGCAATAAAGCATGTGGTATCTTCACCTTTGTCAAGCTTATCTGTGAACACAACACACACACACACACACAACATCTTTATAGCAGGTTAGGATTATCTAAGTGTATGTCATTATGCCTTTAGCTTAGTTTGATGCTTTGTTCTTGGATCTTGATATTTCTCTGAGGCATATCTTATTGGAATTCTTAATATGACTGGAAATCTGGGGATTCATTGTCATAGTAGTGTAGCTTGCATAGCATCTAGATTGTATTATATTGTGTTGCTTGGGGACAAACAACGGTTTAAGTTTGGGGGTATTTGATAAGTGGATTTTATATACACTTATCCGGTATCTTTTACTTGAATTAGTTGCTTATATTTATGTATCTTAGTTACTTTTCATGCATTTTGTGTTCATTTTGTAGGTTATACGTTTGGGAGCGGTGTGAGCGACTATTGGTAAGGAAAATGCAAAGAAAAGCAATCCGGACATCAATTGGGCTTTCATGTTTACTTCATGTTCTTGGTTTGGAACTTAGCTTACAGTGTAGAGCGTCTTCGTAGCTTTTCAGAACATCTTGAATCATTCTAATCGGAGTTCGGATGCAAGAGTTAAGATCTTTGTACCAACGGACATCAAACTTTGTTGTTTTGGTTAGCCATTTTCATAGCAGTCCCTTCCAGCCTAGTTTCAACCTTCATCTGGCCAGAATTTCTCAATCATCAAAGAATGAAAGTTGTAGAGCTCGTCGATATCTTCGTATTGATAGGTGGCAAAAAGACGCGATTTAACACTTGAGCGCGACCGCGCCCAACTTTAGGCCAATTCTTGTGCGGCCGCACCACTTCGGGAGTTGACCAAAATTGACTTTTCATTAAATAGTTCAATTGAAGCGTAACGGAGGGAGGGGTTCAATTAGGGCATATATATTAGACTATTTTCATTATTTAAGGGGTATTCCACCCCTTGGGGGGATTAATCTAGATTGCATATGCTCTTTTCTTCTTTTTCTTTTGATATTAGATTAGAACCCTAGATTAGATGAAAGTTGAAGATTGAAGCAATTGGAGAGCATAGGAAATTCAGAATTGGAGCAAGAGAGATTAGATTTGCATTCCTAATTCCCTAACTTCTCTTTACTTCTATCTTTATTTCTCAATGTGTAATCTATTGTGGATGATGGATTTTGATTCTATGATGAGCTAAACTCTATTTTGAGATTACAATGGAATCTATTGCTTAGTTTATTTCGATATACTTCATTGTTAGCCTTATTGATTGTGATAGGATTGTCTATTTAGATTTATGCTATTTGCTTAGTTGATTGGCCATCAATTACTGTGATAATCCATATTGACTTGAGAGATGAAGTATGGGTTTAGATCTGATCTTAATAGCTTATGATTGTATATTCTACATTGTGTTGGGATGTATAATTTGTGCTTAGGATAGACATATACCGAAGCACCATTCATAGTAAATTGAGAACTTGGAATTAAACCCTAATTATTTGTAAATCACATAGACATATAGTGGTTTAGGTAATGTGGGTTTTCATGTGTATTCTATCAATTGTGGATTATATGTGATATGTGTATGGTACATTGAAAGATGGCTATACTTTACTTTAGTGTTCTCGACTAACAAACCAATACAATTAGTTTGGTTTAGCATGAAGTGTATGGATTTGAATGAGTCAATAGATGAAATTATAATCTCAGGTCTTCATTATCTAGTCTCACTCTAGGAATAGTTAGGTTTATTTAATTTCATAGTTTAAATATAAAAATCAAATCATTCGTTTAAATAAGACTGAAATGGTTATGGGCTAGTGATTGATGAACTTTATTAGTTAATTCTCTGTGGGAACGATACTTTACTTACTCTTTATTACTTGTTGACCACGTATACTTGCGTGTTGGGAGTAATTAGATTTTACCCAACATGGTACGTGGCCTCGTTCGCACCTATATACACAGGGTTTGAATTTATGTAAAAATTTAGTTTTTAGCAAGATATAGCAATGATGTTTTATAAAAAAGGTTTTTTCAAACCTTGATGCTCAATAATAATTGAGACCTTTTACACTTCCATTTCATTAAGTGTTCGGCTGGATTAATTTTATTTTCGAGATGCGAAGCATCCGTAAGAAAATAATGTACAAAATAACGCCGACTTCCTCGTGGGTATGAAAACCATCTGAGGAAATTCGAGACACCATGAGAATAATTTACAAAAGTCGCCACAAATTTGAAAATGTCAATCACGGGAACCGAATCTAGATCCAATAGGCTGAATTTATAATCACATGATTCCTAGGTGCACATGCTACCACAATTTGTATGAAAGCAGTAAGCAGGTATATATATTAAAGCTGTAAATATATATATACAGACATGATCACCAACCATGAAGCACCTCCATGGGGGATCAGAAATGTAAATGAAGCTGTAAAAAGCTATCAACCACCACGGAGGAAACTCTAGGTGGAACAAAACATAAATAAAGCTGTAAAGCTATCAACCACCACGGAGGAAACTCCAAGCGTGTCAAAATGTAAATAAAAGTTGTATAAAGCAATCAAGCTGCACGTAAGTGAACTCCGGTGTAAGACAAAACGTAAAGAGAGTCAGAAATATCAACCACCATGTAAGTAAACTCTGTGTGGGGAAAATTATATATATATATATATATATATATATATATATATAGCGAGTAAACGCGCTCGGTGTGTAAAATCGTGCTCATCGAATGAGTTGACATATAGTTAATATATATAAATATATATATATATATACATATATATATATATACACACACTAAAGCAAGTAAACATTCCGGATGTAAAATTAGGGCTCATCGAGCAGTCAGAGACACAGTATATATATATATATATATATATATATATATATATATATATATATATATATATATATATATAAAAAGAACGCCCGAGATGTAAAATCCGAGGCTCATCAAATGTAGTCGACACACGATTCATATATATAAGTATATATATATATATATATTAAAGCAGTAAACACTCCAGACCAAATTCTAGGCTCATCGAACAAAGTTCGACACACAGTTCATATATATATATATATATATATAAAACAAATAAACGCTCCAGACAGAAGTCTAGGCTCAATCGAGGCATAACTCGATAATGTTAGTCCATATATATAAATATATATATATATATATATATATATATATATATATGTATATACAAACTGAAATAAAACTAAGGACCGAAGTCCGGGCAAACACACGCAACACGACTCTCAACGTGAAGAAGGGTGTGTGCAAAGATGAAGAGAAAAGCATTAAAGTGTGTGAGAAGGCTTCTATATCTTTAAAGTGGATGAAACTCGGCTCCCACCGGTACAAAAGTAGCTATATGTGAGTTCATAAGTGTTTAAAATGGGAAAGCACTCAGTATATTGCAAGTACAGAGCAAATTTGATAGGGCTTCCTCGCTCTTTCTCTCCTTAAAATGGCCACCCCAAGCCCTCTATTTATAGAGGGGGCCATCAGTGTACTGTACTGTGGCCACCGCAGTGTACTTGAAATTGCCGGGTTGCCCCTGTTTTTCGGGCCTGGTCGGGTTGTCTCAATGAAGACGTTACACATAAACCTTTCGCAATGTCCGCTCGAACCTTCAGAATTGCAATTCCGGCATCCGACTGAGGTATATAGGACCTATTTCGGACCACCGTTGTCGAGAGTTGTACAATGGCATGGGATTAGAGGTTGTACGAAGTCATGAAGATGGGACGATGCCCTCCGGTCTTCAAGCTTAAAATTCTATCCGTTACCCTACACAATAGTCACTCGGGATTGGTTTTCCTGGATTCTTGTGGGACATCGTGGTGTAGAAATGTATGTATGAGATGTTGAGACGACGTGATGTGGCCTTAGAGTGGCGAGATGATGCCTTGGCCCCTCACCGGAGTTATCACTGATTTTGGCTGATAAAGTAGACGTTGCTCAGGGTTATTGCTGAGATTGGACTGCTGCAAGTGTTGAAGGTCCTTAGTGTCAATTCTGAGGTGTGCCTGTCCTCCCGGTGTTATCTCCGGGTTGGTACTGGGTGTCTCATTGTGAGCGCCGAGAATGAAGCTGGTTGTATTTGAAACAAGCATTTCTGGGGTTATTGCCGAAACTGCATTCCTTAGGCTGATCACCAAGGTTGGTAGCTATTCCCATGATTGGGACTGAGACTGGATACCTCGGGGTTATCTCCGAGATTAAACGGTCTTGTCCGGTGTGTGTTCCGGTATTGGATCTGCACGCCTCGGGGTTATCTCTGAGGTTGGAATTGTTACTCCCAATGTGTGTCCTGGGGTTGATGATGAACTTCCGGTAGTATCCAGAATGGATATGAACTATCTTCCAGGGTTCCCTCTTGAAAGATGAATCTGTCCTCCTGCAATATTATTGACAGGTGTGCAAAAAATTTTGAGTGTCTACAAGGTTAATATGATTAATTGGAGTAATGGACAGACATCCAATTACGGTGGTGAATCCTCCCAAAATAGCAAGGATGGTGATGACAAATGGGATTATGCACAGTTTCAGTTTATGATGGAACGAAAGATGAAAGCTCTTTGTAAACAAGTCAACCAATTAGCAGAACTGGTGATCCATCAGCACCAAGTCACACGCCAATTATTCAGCCAGGAGCATTCTAGTCTCCTTCCTCTTGTTATGAATACTCCACTATTGACTCCAGAAAGTGAAACTCTGGAGGATAAAATTTCAAAAATAGCAAGTGCCAAAGCCCGTCGGGATTTTGCCAACAAAAGGGAATTTACCTATCTGGGCCAACCGATGGAAGAGATATTTCAGATGATGATCAATGAAGGAAGAATCACAACTCTGCTACCTCCAATCAATCCTCATTCAAGATGGTTCAATTCTAATGGAGTATGTCAGTATCACTCCCACTCTCGCGGACACAGCACTGAAGAATGCTTGGCACACCGCCATCTTATTCAGAACCTAATTGACAGCGGTGTCCTGCAGTTGGCAGATAATGACACTGTATTACTCGAGAGTGGGGACACATTTCCTTCAAAATGGAAGGAAGTAGTAGCAGTTATATCCGCTGAGGATGATTTGGCTGCCAGACCACTCATAATACAAGCAATTCAACTCAAAGGTGTTGACAATCCTTTGAAAGTGGTTGCACCAAAGCCAATCATCTTGCCATACAGACCACATTATCCTGTTGTCAGCCTACAAAAAGTACCATGGAATTATGGAGAGGATAAAGGATCCACATCCCACATTACTGCTGCAGTGTTGAAGGAGAATCCAATGTATCTTCCCCAACGGGTGATGAAGCCCGCCATCAGATCAAAGGGGAAAGTTCCCATGGAGAAGATCGAAGAATTCCTCCATACTATGGGCCATAATGAAGCCAAGGTGGTTTTAAACTTGAAAGAAGCTCCACAATAAATTTCCATACTGGACTTGGTTTTCTCTTCCGAAGATCACAGGAACGTCTTGCTAAAGGTTTTGGAAGAAGCCCACTTGCCAAAATCAGTGGATGTTGAAAAGTTCCAACATCTGGTTAATCACATTTTTAACAATAATGTGATATCTATCATTGATGATGACATTCCTTCCGAAGGGACTGGTCATTGTAAACCGTTGCACATAGCGGTTTTGTCTTCCAGATACATGGTGGGAGGAGTTTTGATAGATGGAGGATCAACTTTGAATATCTTCCCTTATGCCACCTTGGAGAAGATGAAAATCTATCTAAATAGGATTAGAAGTAGCCATACGGTTATCAAAGCCTTTGATGGATCCCGACGAAATTCTGTCGAAGAGATTGAACTGCCTGTGGAGATTGATCCACATACCTTCTGTGTATCCTTTCACGTGCTCAAAATAGCTATAGGATACAACCTGCTCTTGGGGAGACCGTGGATTCATATGGCCAGAGCCGTCCCTTCCACCCTTCACCAATAGCTCAAATAAATCATTAATAATAGCCTAGTCACTGTTAATGCTGAGCCAGAATGTCCTGAACAAGGTGACATACCACTCATCAACTTTAATTAAGAAGTTGAGCCGGTCAGTGTCCATGCCCTAGAGGTGAGCAACACTCACTATCATCCTATCTGGGTGCCACCTCTGATACCCAAAATTTCAGCCGAGGTAATGTTGGCAACTCATGAGATGATATCATTTGGGTTATCAACCTGGACAAGGGTTAGGCAAAGATCATCAGAGCATTAAATGCCCAATTCAAATTCCCAGTCAAACCGGGATAGCCGGACTAGGCTATTCTGTTAGTTTCAGTCACAGGAATTCTCATAAGCACAAACAAGTTCCTTCAGCTTCAGCCATACGTCTATTGTCTCAACCTACAGATCCTGAGCCTGTACGGTCTTTGGTAAAGGTGCCTTCCCATGTAATGGCTATGTTGTTTTCTAAACTGATACCGATTAAAGGAAAAGAGGTCCTGATTCCAGATCCTAAAGTGGAAGAAAGAGAACGAAGACGTAAACAAGACCTCACCAGGCGGGTGTCAAATATACGCATCATTGTCCATATTGAGGGTATGAATAGAGACATCCCAGACGATGATTGTCCAGATATCATGGTCATCATTCGGGAGAAGGAGGACGATGACAACCCCTTCATCACTGTTGTCCAACAGGACTTCACCCTTGGCAATTGGAGCAGCATTCCATGTGTTTGGCGATAAGGGTAAAAAGGGTAGAAACTCCCTCTGCCCTGTATATAGCAATAGCTTCTTACTTTTTCTGTACATAATTAGTAGTTGTTTTGTCATTACATTTAACACTTTGTATGATTGAACAGTTTCATATATTAAGTGAAAGCATTTTTGTTTCAGGACTCTGAATT
Source organism: Panax quinquefolius (assembly GCA_020205615.1). Classification (NCBI taxonomy): domain Eukaryota; kingdom Viridiplantae; phylum Streptophyta; class Magnoliopsida; order Apiales; family Araliaceae; genus Panax; species Panax quinquefolius. Next base: position 38,057,541 of record CM035166.1, read on the forward strand.
TAGATGTGCCTAAACTTGCTGATGAGGTGCCTATTCTCCACAAGGACTGTAACTTTGATGTAAAGTTGGACTCAGACTTGATGGACGTATAAGAGCACTATGAGATACCTCAGGAGATCAAAGAATGGGTCGAAGAAAAACCCAAGTCAAATCTTGATCAAACCTCCTCTTTCAACCTCAGAGCCTTAGAAAACCCCAAACTAATCCAGATTGGTACGGACCTTACTCCTAACCAAAAGAATGACATGGTTACTCTATTAACCCAATTCAAGGATGTGTTTGCATGGTCTCATGAAGATATGGTGCGTTTGTCCACTGACATTGTCATTCATCGCCTCCCCATCAAAGAGGGATTCAGGCCAGTCAGGCAGAAGCTCAGGCGATTAAAACCTGACTGGAGTTTAAAGGTTAAAGAAGAAATTGTGAAACAATTTTAAGCTGGCATCATCATTGTGTTAACATACCTTGAATGGCTATCAACTACCTCACGAGGACTAAAGGATTACAGGGATTTGAATAAAGTTTGCCTTAAAGATAGCTTTCCCGTTCCATTTATCCACATTCTCATTGACAATGCTGCTCAATACAATATGTACTCCTTTGCAAATTATTTTGCGGGGTACCATCAAATCATGGTTGCTGAAGAGGATCGTGAGAAAACTGCATTCATCACGCCTTGGGGAATCTTTTACTATAGACGGTTGTCATTCGACCTCATCAATGCCGGAGCTACCTATCACCGGGCCATGACGGCTCTTTTTCATAACTTAATGCACAAAGAGATAAAGATCTATGTGGATGACATCATTGTTAAGTCCCGAAGGGAAGAAGACCACCTAGAACATCTCAGAAAGCTCTTCAACATGTTGCATAAAGACAACTCGAAGTTAAATCTAGCCAAGTAGGCCTTTGGCGTTAAATCAGGAAAGTTGCTAGGGTTCCTAGTCAGCCACAAAGGGATTGAGTTGGATCCCACAAAATTCCAGACCATTACGGAAATGCCCATTCCTCAGACAGAGAAGGAAATACGGGGACTTTTGGGAAGGATCAACTTCATTAGCCGATTCATCTCCCAACTCACATCAACCTGTGAGCCTATCTTCAAGTTGTTAAGGAAGAACTCCATGAAATGGAATGATGAGTGTCAAAAAGCCTTCCTTACAATCAAATAGCAGCTGGTTAAAGCTCATGTTTTGGTAGCTCCCAGGGATAGTGTTCTCCTGTTCATGTACATGTCCATTAATGACAATGCAATGGGCTACATGCTAGGATAGAAAGACGATAGATGCCAAGAGCGAGCTATCAACTACCTCATCAAAAGATTCAGCAGCAGTGAACACAAGTACACTCTGATTGAGAAGACTTATTGTGCTTTAGCATGGGCTTCCATGAGGTCACAGCATTACCTCCATGGTCAGATAACCCATCTTATATCCCACGTGGATCCTCTCAAGTAGGTGATCAGTAAACCCATGTTAAATTATCGGTTGTCCATATGGCAGTTGATCTTATAGCAATTTGACATCTTCTACGTGACGTAAAAGTCTATCAAAGGTCAAGGAATTGCGGATCAATTGGTCGCCGCACCATCAGGGGATTTCATACCCTTGGAAACATACTTCCCTGATGAAGGGGTAATGATAAATTAGCAACACCATCAGTACGATGCACACCAGACACGAAAGATGTATTTTGATGGAGTTATAAATATAGAAGGTTCTGGGGCTAGAGCAGTTCTAGTATCCATTACGAGGGAGCAGTATCCCGTTGCAGTCAAATTACTGTTTGTCAGCACCAATAACACAACTGAGTATGAAGGCTGTATCATAGGGCTAAAACTTGCCCAATCAATGGGCATCAGGCGGTTAACTGTCTTTGGAGATTCTGAATTAGTAATCAGACAAACCACCAGAATCTATCACACCAAAGAGGTACATTTACTGCCTTACCATCGGCAAGTTCTCCAGATGGCTTCGGAGTTTAAAGAAATATCCTTCCTCCACTTTCCTCGGAATAGGAATGACTTTGCGGATGCGCTAGCGACTTTAGCCTCCTTGATCAACATATCTGACAAGGAAAAAATGCCAAGCATCACATTTACCATGCAAAAGGCTCCAGCCTATGGGAACTACATTGGAGAAGTATCGGATGAGCTACCTCCCGTCCAACACCCTTGGTATCAGCACATCAAAGATTATTTACGAGATGGATCTACACCCGCTGAGGCGAGTCCTGCTGAGAAAAAGCGGATCCATCGAATGGCTATGAAATTCTACCTGAGTAGAGATGCACTCTACAAAAGAGATGTAGGACTAGGTCTCCTCAGATGTCTGGACAAGAACCAAGCTTAGAGGCTCATGGATGAAATCCATGGTGGAGTATGTGGCCCACACATGAGTGGCCCTCTACTTGTTACAAAAATCCTAAGAATAGGGCATTACTGGCTCTCTCTCAAGGCTGACTGTGATGATCACGTCAAGAGATGTTACCAATGCCAAATTCATGGGAATGCTATCCATGCCCCTCCAAGGGAGCTCAAAAATATGAGTTCACCCTGGCCCTTCTCAATGTGGGGGATGGACGTGATCGGGCCCATCGAGCCCAAAGCCAGTAATGGGCATCCGTTTATTTTCACCATGATCGACTACTACACCAAGTGGGTAGAAATAGCCTCATTCCTCAGGGTTACCAAAGAAGTCATCATTGGTTTCATCAGAAATAATGTCATTTGTCGATATGGACAACCATGGGTAATTGTGTCAGACAATGCTAAGAACCTCAATAATCAAATGATGCAGGAGTTATATAGTAAATTCCACATCAAACATCTCAACTCCATCATCTACCATCCAAAGATGAATGGTGCTGTTGAAGCGGCTAATAAGAGCATTAAGAAGATCATGCAAAAGATGTCTGCCAATCACAAATGATGGCCTGACCTGTTGCCTCTGACTCTATTAACCTATGGGATGGAAGCAGTGCTTCCCATAGAGGTGGAAATGGAATCCCTCAGAGTGTTGATGGACGCTCAGCTGGATGAAGACCAATGGTTACAAGATAGGTATCACCAATTGTCTCTAATAGATGAAAGGCGAACCACTGCTATCTTCCATGGTTAGTTATACCAACAAAGGATTGCCAGATCCTACAATAGGAAAGTCCGGCTACGGTAGTTTAAACAACATGACTTGGTTTTGAAGAAGATCATTGACAACCAAGATCAGTCCAAGGGAAAATTCGTCCCAAACTGGGAATGCCTTTTTGTTGTTAAGGTGGTATTGACAGGAGGTGCTCTCAGATTACATGAAATGGACGGCGATGAATTTCCACAGCTCATCAACTTAGACACCGTGAAACGGTACTATGTCTGAGGTTACCATCAAGCAAACATCCTGGTTTTGGATAACCAAATCCCCAATCACTTCAGGTTTTCTAACCCTTCACTACATATAACCCTTCTTCATATCCATCTGCCCCATCAGGGACAAACACACTTTTCAAACCAGCAGCCTGGTTTTAGATCAGCAGATCCTTCGCTCCACTTTGTTTCAAACATTTCACATCTTCAGGTTATCCCACCAGGGATTAAACCTTCACACCTGTAGTTTTGTCCCACCAGGTATAAAACATTTCACACCTGCAGTTTTATCCCACCAGGGATATGACTTTTTCACCTGCAGTTTGTCCTGTACATGGGATCAAACTTTTTCGGCTGCAATTCATCTTGCACATGGGGCGAACTACATCAATCTGATATCCCTAATACACGGGAGTACGTAGGCAACCATTTTTATGGCCCGGTCACACCACATAAAAAATAAATAAATTCTCCACACCCTTCTACACTCTTTCACATACAGCGTTGAACCTCTTACACCAGGTTCGAATTACGCAGACCTGATCTCCTCTTCAATAGGAGTACGTAGGCAGCCATTTATGGTTCAGTCTTACCCCCTACCAAAACATAAAAACTTATCGGCGGTACTAGGATCAAACTTCAATCCACCACACTTTATCAACTTCAAACCAAAGGGATTGAACTAACTAGTCTCCCCACATAAATGGGAGAATCGATGACCATCTAAGCTGTGGTTGAATCCTCAAAGAGAAACACCAATCCATAAGAGATGGAACTACCTGGGCTCCCCCATACAAAGGAGTACTGGCGACCATCTGTGGTGCGGTCAACCTCAGAGAGGAAAGCCACACTCCTCTCCACATCTAAATATAGAAACCAGTCCCAAGACACTAAAGGGTAGGGATACACACAGATCAATGATCCATTCTGAAAGATCCTGAGACATCTCAATGTCCATCTGTCAAGGAGGAGTTCATAATACATCAAGATCACAAACCCTGAAGAAACATACAAATATCAAGAAAGTAATAAGGCACAACTAAAAGGGAAGTGAATCCAAATATATTTCCCTACCATATATAATGTTGTTTGATATATACAATATGTACTGTACATGACAAAATGGCTAAGCTAGTCTGTACAGGAAAATATAAGCCCATCTACAAGTCAGTGTATATGCGAGCTATCAAGTCAAACATGGCATCCCTCTCCAAAGAAGGAGGTAACGCTGTGAGCTCCTACCCAACGGTATCTACACGAGCCAACAAATCCACAGCCAACTGTATGGTGACACTGTGCTCATCAATAAACGTGTTCATCTCTACAATAATAGCAGTGGTATGGGACCTCACTGCAGTACTATCTATAACGGCTACATCCCAGGAAGATATAGTTCCATCCCACTCAATAATTAATGCATCTCTGGATGATCTAGCCTCATCCCGCTCAGCTATAGCGATGACTCTATGAGCTAAATCATCATCTCTCTCTAATAGAACGACATCTCTCCTAGCAAGAGCTGTCAACATCAAGGCCCTAGCCTTATCTCTCTCAAATGTCATCAGATGAAGACTCTGCTGAATGCGGGGTCACAGTAGCACTTAAGCTGGGAGAATCCATCACAGCTGATGGCGACCCAGTAAATAGCTCATCTTTGGTGGGAAAATCAACGTCCTCTGTGCACTCTCCACCATCAGAATCAATCCCCGGCACTGTGGATATAACCACAGCCGATGTGGTCTCTGGCTCCATCCATGAATAATACTCTATCAAACATCCCGGATGGCTAACAGAAAACTCAGATAGCTCACGTTGATCCCAACATGCATACACCCTGGATCTGTGTCCTTTGCTGACAAATGATGAGAAGCCAAACACTGACCTAATGCCCCCTTAAAAGGATGGACGTCCTGAAACTGGTCGAACTGTGACATCACAACCAGTGGGTGGTAAGTAGTCATTCCCCTCAAACCAGCCAGAGGGAGATAATCCATGCCAGATGCATGAGTAATAAAGTTGTAGGGTGAACTGAGCCTTGTACAAGGCAAAATGTCAAATGGATCTCCGATCCCTGCCAAGAATATCGACAAGGATATAGCGTATGTATACTCCGCTGGCTGAAAGGAGTAAGACATGGGTATCTCATGGGAAAAATAATACCCATGTCATCGGAAAGTGTCAATCGGTCTCATGTGTGACATGAACCACACATACAACATGACCAAGCTGCCTATGAATACCCTTGCAGGATAGGTGGAGCAATACGTGGTGGATCTCAATGTCTTTGTCACAATCATTTGCACAATGGTATGACCCTCCCTGAGATCTCTCACTGCCATGACAAAACCGATGTCCAGCTCATCCATATACAATGGCATGTACACATAAGCCATTACGCACATCATAAGTACGTCTACTCTGTCCATACGCCACTGATCCTCCAATGTGGTGAAATCCACTGAGTGCTTGCAGCATAACTCATCACTTAGCTAAATCTATCTATCGAAAATATTTGGGACACCACATGGCTCGATGTAATCTCATCTGAACTACACTACGCCTCAAATTTTGAGGGTCATGGATCGCCGACTCATATCGCCGATAGCCATCCGAAGCGAAGACTGTCCGATCAGGCAACAACAAATCAACCACTCGTACTCCTCTAAGGTAGGAGTCAACTCCTGGGTCCAAAACCAAAAAACCTGCCTCTCCGGTACCCAATGTTCCAGCATACCCTCTACAAACCCCACAGGAACCTGGAACATCAGGAGGGTCATAGAATGTTGTAATAACTGATCTACGGTCAATTGGTCTGGAGGTGACAAACTATCATGCCATGATTTCAGACGAGAGGCTACCAATACTGGTGGGGTATGATCAATGCGGATAAATGTCGAGGAAGACATCTATGTGCGCCGTATCATAAGACCATCCAAGGGTCAATGCTGAATATCTCTGGACATACATATGCATAACATGATACATGTATGATCAACAATAGATGGCAATATGATGTAAGGAATGGAAAATAGTACATACATTCCTAAGTACATCATCATCTAATATATCATCTCTGTACAGCTAAAAATATAGGGAAATGGGGCACAGACGCCCAACGACTAACAGAGGCCTATCAAAAGATATAACGGGAATGGGGCACATCCACCCAGTATCTAACGGAGGCCTATCAAAAGATATAGTGAGAATACACATCAGAAGAAGATAATGGTGTCAATGTCTACATCATCAATCCTGTCCACCTGATGTAACTCCTCCTGAGTTACTGGATCTCTGCCAAGAGGGATGTCATGCCTATACAATGGAGGATCTACGCCGGCAAAACCATATGGGTCACCTGAAGGGCCAGCCCCAGAGCTGGAAGGATCAAAAGTATCTGCCTCTGAAGGATCTCTGCTTAAGAGCCAGATAAAGAAATGTGCCCGATTTAACTCCCGGGTTAAGCTATTAATTTGTGTCAAATGAGTCGGATCTCGAACACATGCCATCCAATCCGTCATCATCGCAGATCCAAGAACCATATCCCCCATAAACTTAGTGGCGCGGGTCTGGGCTCCGATGGTACGAGGGGACTACCAGCGATGGAACATATCCTGAGTATACAAACCCTCTGATAATGTAAAGCCGTCAACGCCCATCAATGGGATATCAATGACAGACGAATGCCACACATGCCAATAACGCCTAGCAGGAGGCAAGATCGGTACACGAATCTCCCCTATAGTGCTCCTAATAACACGCTCTCCCAAATAGAGCTCCCATCCTCCATTTGTGAAGAGAGGAATCCTACGGGTGGATATCACGTACTCGACACCAGTCGGGTACCCATCCTCAAACCCAATGGTCAAATGTTCCCCAGAATAGGGAACACAAGTGATAACATCTGCTGTCAATAACTCCAACTGTAGACGACAATGGGCGAAACCCTCAGCTACAGGAACCTCCTCCGGTATGGAGTGATGCCATCTCCATCCTCTTGGATAGGTATCTAAACCTAACACACTCACAGGACGCAAGCATGGGAGTCTCTCGTAGGCCCAGAACTGCCAACATAAAGGCAAACATCTACTGTCAGTCAACACTCTTAACCTGTACATTGGAAATCAAAAGAGAAATACTCACCTACATCAAATGTAAATCGACGTCAAAAACCTTGCTCCTCATCAATAGGAAAAAGGAAGATCAAACCCAACTTTTACCACATTTACATGCAAGTGAACCGAGGGGTGTCAACTCAAATCACCCAGAAGATCTGGGATCGTCACCTGAATGCCTGAAAAATCCCTATGGGGAACATGAGCAGCAGGAGCGGGTCCGCAACCGGTACATCATCCTCATCATCCTCAACATTCGGTACCTCAACCCGGATAAGACGTATCACCGCCTCCGCCAGACGACGAGGCTATCTAACTGAACAGGGTCAAGGCACATCAGAAGCCCTCCTCCGCACACCTGAAGTGGTCCTGCGAGAACTACTTGGCTGATCTGGATCCATATATATCTGGACACAAGTTTCTAAATCATCATAGAAAGGGTGTGGTAAATTCTAACCTGGAGTTTGTTTCAAATGCATTTTATGACTATATGCATGCATGCATTACTTTAACATATGTCTACATTACAGTTAAAAATATATGTCTACCCAATGCCTACATTTTGGAAACTTTTTGCTAGTCTCCTTTGTAAACAGGACTATCCACATGCACATAGGCATGACTAGGTGGCCATCCAGTAGCACACCTGCCCACAATTATAAATATCCTATATGCATTACACTACCAAACTCATAATCCATAAGGGTAGCCTAATTACCAGGATTACTTTACTTTGCAACCTTTGTTCATTTGTCCTCAAATAGGATAAGAAATAGCAGAAAAAGGTTCCAATTTGACTGTTTTAAAAGTCAAATTTTTTCACATCATTATGTTCAGCATGGTTAAATACTAACATTTACTATGTTGAATATTTTTTATCAAGTCATATGAGTATGTATATTCACTATTATGTGTTTAGAAGTATTTCATGTGATAACTCATTTTCCAACAGATAAAAACTGGAAAAGAAGACATGCATACGTTACCAGGACAGTGTAGAACACTTGTACGGTGACCGATTTTGTAGAAAGTCGCCCGAACTTAGCAAATCTGAAGAAATGCTCTCGGATTCTCTGTGTGGTGCAACTTAAAAATGACTTGTGAAAGCAATAGGTGCCTTAAAGCCACCCACGGTCGGCCGCAGGTGTACTTGCGGCTCCCCTATATGGGGCCCACCCCTCTGGCTCGGTCCAATTTAAGTTTCAAAGGAGGTCTTACAAGCTAAAAAAGTTAAATCAGGAAAAAAGATGCTACACGATTGAGCGGAAAAGCTTGAAATCCTGGTTTTCAGAGACCAAACTGCGGGTCTACATATCACTCATTGGTATTCACCCAGACGCAGGGTTCACTATACCGATGATCACAACTGTTGCAAACTATACTCGACAATACCTCACGAAGGTCCGATGCCATCGGTTCGGGGTTGTAACTCCAAAACATTTCTCCCCAGCGGAAACTTTATCTAGTTCATCCGTTGATGCACATGTCAACGAAAATTAATCAACCTTGACGACATTCAGCCGCTGGTAAGTAAATCCAGCAAAGCATCCAAAGTTATCTGATGATCTCATCCGTTGATGCATACGTCAACGAAGGTCAAGAAACCTTGACATTATCCCCAGCAGGGATCTCATCCGTTGATATACATTTTAACAAGGATCAGGAAACCTTGAAAACATAGACTGTTGGCAGTAACTCTGACAGAGTAGTGGAAGGACCTGGGGATATATACCAGGAAAGAACATCCTCATAGGGGAGGACCGATGATGGAATATGGTATACACATCTTCATCAGACAAAGCACAAATCCCCAGAGTCTCTTGTACATGAGAGATACATCCCCAGTGGGAAGTGTGTACCAAGGATTAAGGTGTAAGAACCCCAAAAATAGGTCCATTCCATCCAACCCATTCTGAGTCGCTAAATACATGGTACAGAAAACAACTACAACTTTATTACAATAATTGTCGTGAAAAATACAGCAACACATATGTTGTGAGTTTGGATACAAATATATACCAACTGTAACTCTGGACACCAACTTTGGATAGCACGTCACAATGACACCTTACATAAAGGTATAGTCAAAAACTGTTTTAGAAATTAGAATCTTTGGGAAGTGCTCAAGGAAACCTTCGTACATAGGAGGCCATGCTTCTAGGTTATGGTAGATATCATATGGCCACAGAATTATACTTGGTTGACCCAATAGACCCCAAAGAAAAATGAGAAGATTACTATCATATTCTTCCCAATGGTGAGTTTTCACTTGACATATCATTATCTCCACTGTCTCTAATTGGGTATTATACTCCAAATAAACACCAAGATTATATAGGTAGTGCTGGTAAATATACTCAGTAAGTGGATGAGTACAACCCTGTCTTATGATGACACGAGGTTGTATGTCATTAGACATCTTGTATGATAGTGGCAAAACACCCTTCCAAGTTAAATTCACCTCACCCTCAACATCTATAGACCATCATTCTATTCCTCGCTATCCTCGCTCGACCCAACCTACACTTTTATTACCGAAAGGAATTGTGAAGCAAAAAGGGTGAGTACAACTAGCTCAAGAAAGAATATCATGACTAAAAATAATTAAATTATCAATAGCCTTCATCAATAATAAATCGTAGATTTAGAACATATGGTAGATGATAAAATTTCAACCATAGTCATAAATGGAATGAGCAATCCATTAGAAGAGTCAAATAGACCATAAAATCTATTATCTCCTCCATGTTAAAAGTCCACCAACAATGTTTTATCCTCGTAACATTAATCAACAATTCTCGCCCACAATCACGCAGTATAACTCATAATCGTAATTGTAGTTCTAAATTCTTTCCTCATCCAGACAAAGTTAATTTTTTTCATCACCAAACATCAAAGATCATGGTTATACCAAATCATAGTTCTGCTCATAATCATATCGATAAATTCAACTTTGCACCACGCCAAAGATATTCATCAACAGTTCATCTGCACACCATCGCCAAAGATATTCAACAACATGTCATCTTTGCACTACAGGCCAAAGATATTCATCAGTTGGTCATGTTCATCTAAACACCTTTTCATCTTCGCACTACTGGCCAAAGATATTCATCAGAAATCATTCATCTTTACACTACAAAGCCAAAGATATTCGGTTATATCATCATTTAGATCGAGGATGATGAAAATATTTTAAGAAAACGAATCCAATTGAAACAAAATAATAAATATTAAGGATTCGTACTTCGGCTATTCCATGTCAAAAAATACCTCATAAATAATCATAGTGGAGTAAAATTCAAGAATGATCAAAACATGGATACAATCAAAGCTAGTATCCATAATAGATATTTTGACGAAAAAATAAAAATTTAATTTTTCCGTGAATAGCTCAGGTATTTGTGAATAGAATGAATAAATGTGAGATACGTGAATAGTGTCGTATACGTGAATAGTAACTCTGACACCAAAATATAGAAATTTCACAAAAAACATAATCATGCTTGGTGAATAATACTCGTGAATAGTAACTCGTGAATAGTAACTCGTGAATAGTAACTCATGAATAGTAACTCATGAATAGTAACCCCGACATGAAAAAGTTCCAAATTTGATAAGAACTCAAACCGATATTTCGACATAATGATATTGAAGAAATAATATCATTTATGAAGAAAATAATCTCCCTTACCTCAGAAAGAATAAGACTTCGATCGAATATCTGGATATAGTGCTAAAAGAACTTGACCAGATATAGCAATACTCGAAGTACTAAAATACTCACAAAATACGCTCGATATTATAGAGAGAGAAATCTTTAGTTTTTGGTGTGATTTTCAATTCTAACCTAAGCACCCTATTTATAGGAAAATGCTTAGAACACCAAAGCAGAAAAATTAATAAATTAATAATATTATTTTTTCAAATTTCCTACGCCCACTAATTTGGTCCAAGACATCAGTCACCATGTGACAAAACATTAAAAATGTTTTTTCTTAATTTAAATAATTAAAACTTCCAAAAATCAATTATTTCGGAACTACGGAACTTCAATAAGTCATAATAAATAGCCCTTTTATCAGAAAAATTTGAATCTCACGACTTTTTATAGGAAATTCAATTCTCTACAACTTTGCAGAAGAAAGTGTTTCCAAATTCCAAATGTAAATCGAACCAAATCCATATACTGACGATTTTACTGTGCTATAATCAAATTTTAGTCAAGAAATGGGGTCCACCGACACACACAAAACATGTGTTAATCATTTAATGCAACAAAAATACTCTTCCTCCTCATATACTCATATATCCCACATTCATTGTAAAATATCATCATTATTATATTATAATAATATAATAAAATATTATTTTATCAAAAAGATAAAATATCGATTTTCAACAATTGTCACTTTAAAATTTTTTCCATCTATATCCACATAAAATGAATATTTTTCTCATCATATAAATCAATAATTAATTATTCACAAATAATATTATAGAATCACAATAATGGCAACCAAAGGCTCCTGTGAAAGAGGGCTTTCCAATAAGAATTTCTCCCATCATGCCAAGCAATTAGGTGACCAAACCTCTCCTTAGATGTAACTTTCTAGACATTGCCAATAATGTTATCTAATAATATTATTCAGATAATATGAATTATTAATCGATAATGGATAATGGAAAATACTTGTAAAATATCAACGCAAAACAATTATTGAATCAATAAAATAAAATATCGAACAAGAATTATCAGAACAATTATTGAGTAGTGCCTTCTTACGTAAGAGTCAATAATTCAAAAATACTGTGCAATACCGTGTGCTACTGTGCAACAACGCGTATTACTTTACTTTACCCACCGGGTATTCCAACAGTGTTAACGGTAACGATTACGCCGTTATTTATAAAAACTTTAATTTGTCATTTTCTTCATCCGATATGCTTATTCATTATGGGCCCATAAATGGTCGCATTCCGTTGCACGAATATATTCAAACGTAAAGAATATTCCACGACCAAACGAATATTCCCTAAAACAACAATGAATATTTTTATAACCACTTCTGTATTTTGAAAAAAATTCATATATCACCCTTAACTTTAACCTTTTATCAATTTAACCATTTCTCAATAGTAATTATAAGAAAATTGAATACTTTTATTTCATAAAATTCGGGTCTTACAATCTCCCTCCTTATGAAATTTCGTCCCCGAAATTTACGTACCTGGTATTTCGAAGAGTTGAGAATACCTTGTTTTCATTTCGGATTCTATCTCTCCGGTCATCATGATTTCTCCATTGCTCATCTCCCGTGATAACTTCATTTGGGTTCCTCACTTGTTGGGAAGTCATGACAACCGTTATCCCTCGAACTACTCGACTTTGACTTGTCTGGGGCAGCATTTTGCGTCATCACTACCGTTGGAACATACTTTTCTATAGGGCATATTCCTCCCTCAACTGCATCTTCGTACTCCTGATTCATGATCTGAATTATCAATCTTCGATCCATATCAAATTCAGGTTGACTGCTCTGTAAAGGGTAATTCAAAACTCGATGTTGGGTTCTCCCAATTGCTTTCCAAAAAGAGAAATTCATATCATCTATTTTAGTCTTCTTAGATCGGACATCTCTTTACACAATATCCATGTGTCGTACGGCTTTTGCCCATGCATCACTTATTCTCACTCGTTCAGTTTTTTCTTCTTTCAGCTCAGATTCCATCTTTATCATCTTATATCGCGCAAAGAATGCTTCATTCAAGCATCACATATCGGGTAACACAAGTTTTAATTGTCAGATCCTTTTGTTCCACACGCTCACCGCCGCTTCTTCAAACCGCTTCTTCTAACTCATGAATACGATTTTGAAATTCTACATTTTGATCATATAATACCTCTAATAAACTCTCCTCAGATACCTCTTCTTCCTCTTCGTCCTCACTCTCAGCTGTTACCTCTGCGACTATCTCGGGTGCAACTATCAATTCTTCACTCACCACATGTATACCTCTAATTTCTTCTTCGTCTGACATCACATTATCATGGTTAGTGATTAGAGGTATCCCCACAGTCTCATTCACTCCATTGTTAGCATTCTCAGCTGCCATTCTCAAATACTGCCGTAAAACAAGGGTTAATTAAGCAAATTAACATATCACATAATATCCGTATATTATGACCGACCAACAATTAAGCTTAGGTAGGACACACTAGTGAAGGATTTACTCATCTCTCCCTCCTAGTTATATTCCCGATCTCCGCCAGAGACCATATCCTAAGCTCGATACCAAATGTAACAACCCCAAAATAGGTCCATTCCATCCAACCCATTCTGAGTCCCCAAATACATGGTACAGAAAATAACTACAACTTTATTACAATAATTGTCGTGCAAAATACAACAACACATATGCTGTGAGTTTGGATACAAATATATACCAACTGTAACTCTGGATGTGACAACCCCAAAATAGGTCCATTCCATCCAACCCATTCTGAGTCGCCAAATACATGGTACAGAAAACAACTACAACTTTATTACTACAATTGTCGTGCAAAATACAACAACACATATGTTGTGAGTTTTGATGCAAATATATACCAACTGTGACTCTGGACACCAACTTGGATAGCATGTCACAATGGCACCTTACAAAAAGGTAAAGTCAATAACTGTTTAGGGAGAACCTCCACAGCTAGAGACCACCGTTCTATTCTCATGTTACCCTCGCTCGACCCAGCTACACTCTTATTACCTGAAAGGAATTGTGAAACAGAAGGGTGAGCACAACTAGCTTCTGAAAAAAGAATATTATGACTAAAGATAAATAAATTATCAATAGTCTTCATCAAGAATAAATCGTAGATTTAGAACATATGGTAGATGATAAAACTTTTCAACCATAGTTGCAGCAGAATGAGCAATCCATTAGAAGAGTCAAATAGACTATAAAGTCTATTATCTTCTCCATGTTAAAAGTCCACCAACAATGTTTTATCCCTGTAACATCAATCAACAATTCCTGTCCACAATCACATGTATAACTCATAATCGTAATTGTTGTTCTAAATTCCTTTTCTCATCCAGGACAAAGATAATTTTCATCACCGAAACATCAAAGATCATGGTTATACCAAATCACAATTCATGTTCATAATCATACTAATAAATTCATCTTTGCACTACGGGCCAAAGATATTCATCAACAGACCATCTTTGCACTACATGCCAAAGATATTCATCAGAAATCATTCATCTTTGCACTACGGGAAAAAGATATTCATCAATATGTCACCTTTGCACTACGGCAAAAGATATTCATCAACAATTCATCTTTGCACTACAGGCCAAAGATATTCCTCAACAGTTCATATTTGCACTACAGGCCAAATATATTCATCAACAGATTCATATTTGCACTACGTGCCAAATATATTAATATCTCAAAGAAATATATAATCATTTCGTAATTTATATAAACAATAATTATAACCATGTTGATCAATTCACATTTGCACTTAAGCTAAAGATATTCAATTATAAATTCAATGGTCATGATCATACCAATAATCTACCCATCTTTACACTCCAGTGAAAGAGAATTTCAACATCAGAGTTATAAAAATGTTATATATGATAATAAAATCAATATAATCAATATATAGTTTTAATCTCCGAGTAATATTCATAAATCAACTATAATTTGGTTAGAAAAAGAAACTAATTTTGTAGTGAATAATGTAAGACCCAAAAATTTTTTAAATAAAAAGGAATTTCCTTTATTTATTATTTTGAAATAGTAAGGGTTGATTTGATTAATGTGGATAGTTAGGGGTAAAATACATAAATATTTCAAAATAAGCAAGTGGTTATAAAATATTCATTGTTGTTTGGGAATATTCGTTTGGTCGTGGAATATTCATCGCTTTCGGGGAATATTAAATTTATCACTAAATGCCCATGTGTGGGCCCCATAGAAAAGCGATTGGATGAGGAAAACGACAAATATAAGTTGTTTAAAAATAACGCGTAATTGTTACCAATTAATATCGTTGGAATACCCGGTGGTTAAAACACACTAATACGCGTTGTTGAACAAAGACAGACTGCAGTATTGCATCAATTATTGATCCTTACGTAAGAAGGCACTACTCAATAATTGTTCTGAAGAATTATCGCTCAAAGATTTTATTTTATTGATTCAATAATTGTCTGCGTTGGTATTTTATATTATTGTTGTTTCAATAATTGTCACCGCACGATTTTCCATTATCGATCAATAATTCATATTATTTGAATAATATTATTAGATAACATTATTGGCAATGTCTAGAAAGTTCTCGTCTAAGGAGAGGTTTGGTCACCTAATTGCGGCGCCAAGAAGAAGAGAGATCCTTATTGAAAGCCCCTCTTTCCAGGAACCGCTCGTCATTATAATTGTGATTCTCGTAATATTATTTGGGAATAATTAATTATTGATTTATATGATAAGAAAATATTTATTTGATATGGATATAAATGATGGATTTATTTATTATATGTGGTTATAATGGAAGGATTTAATGTTGAGGTGTTTTATCAAGATTTTTGTTTGAATGGAGGTATTAAAAATCAAATCAAGATTTTTACGATATATCATGCGTGAGTTATAATTTTTAAATCGACCATTGGATCGCTGCGATTTTTGGATATGTTATACATATATAAGTTGAGTATATGTCTACAAATTTTGAACCGTTAAAATGAACGAATGATTTGTTATAAATTTTAAGAGGTGTTTGATTCTGGAAAGTAGGGTTATAATTGATTTTGGTGGAAAATTCTAGAATTGAGTGGGCCCCACTTGTGGTTGGTGAAAAATGTGCTGAATTTTATTTCAAATGTGGTGGGTGGCAATAGTAAAGGTGTAAAGCCATCAGTAGCAGGTGTCAAGTCCGCTTCTACGGCTAACATTTTCCTATAAATAGAGGGCTAAGTTAGAATTGAAAATCACACCGTAAACAAAGTTTTCTCTCTTTCTCTCTATATTATTGAGCGATTTTATGAGTATTTAGACACTTTGAGAGTTATTGTTCAAGATAAGTTTCATTCAAAGATCACTTCCGATCTTTCCTTCCAAGCAATCGATTCTTTGAGGTAAGGGATGTTATTTTCTTCTCAAATGATATTATTTCTTCAATATCATTACGCCGAAATATTGGTTGGAACTTTTATCAAATTTGGAACTTTTTCATGTCTGGGGTTACTTATTCATGAGTTACTATTCACGAAGTTACTATTCATGAGTTACTATTCACGAGTTACTATTCACGAAAGTACTATTCATGAAGCGTGAAAATGTTTTTTTTGTGGAATTTCTATCTTTTGGTGTTTGAGTTACTATTCACGATACTAAGACTATTCACGATATACTAAGACTATTCACGATACTCAAGACTATTCATCAAAAATAAAATTTCTTCTTTTCGTCCAAAATATCTATTCGGATACTAGCTTTGATTGTATCCATGTTTTGATCATTCTTGAATTTTACACCACTGTGATTATTTTTGAGTAATTTTTGGGACGTGGATAAAATAAAGTACTAATCCTTAATCCTTAATCCTTGTCATTTTGTTTCACCGGATTCGCTTTTTTTAAAATATTTTTCATCATCCCCGCCTTAAATGATGATATTATTGAATATCTTTGGCCCTGTAGTGCAAAGATGAATGATTTCAAGAATATCTTTGGCTCAGAGTTAAAAAAAGATGAATGTGTGTTGAGATGAACACGACCGATCGATGAATATCTTTGGCTCAGAAAGTAAAAGATGAACAGTGTTTAAATGAACATGATTAATCGATGAATATCTTTGGCCTCAGAGTGCAAAGATGAATATTTGATTCCAGTATGTTTATGGATTGTTGTTACAGGATAAAAGATAGACGATGAACTTTAAAATTCATACATGTAAGATAGTAGTTTGCATTCTCTACTTAACTCTTCTAATGAATTATTATTTCACGCGTAATATTGATTTAAAATTTGTTGTCTATTGTATTCTATTAAATTTTTCCCGTTGAAGACTAACGATAATTTGTTGTATATTATCTTAGTCATAATATTCTTTATCGAAGCTAGTTGAGCTCACCCTTTTCCTTTTTGTTCCATTCTTTCTCGGGAGGCTAGAATATAAATAGTATTTAGCCTGGGGTATGGAATGAAGGTTTTAGAAAGGATTGTTTAGTAGTCCTCACCATTTTGTAAAATAATGTATCAATAAATGTGATGAGGATTTATTTGAGTATAGATATTGTCTAGAAGATAATATTTGTATTCAAACTCACAGCTTTTATTGTTGTAATAATAAAGTTGTAGTTGTTTCGTACATCATGTATCGACAACTCGTAATGGGTGATGTATACCTATTTTGGGGGCGCCACAGCTTGGTATCGAGCTTAGGATATGATCTCTCCATGAGATCGGGGAATAGAACTAGGAGGAGAGACGAGTAAATCCTTCGCTAGTGTGTCCTATCTAAGCTTATTTGTTAGTTGGTCAAGATATAGGGATATTATGTGATATATTGATTTCCTTAATTAACCTTTGTTTTACGACAAGATTTGAGAATGTCGATCGAGAATATTAACAATGGAAATGAGAACGTGGAGACGCCTGTACTCACCAACGAGGAGAACGCGTAACAGTCGTGGCAATGTTCCTCCGTGAACAACACCATTGAAAGCGATGATGAACGAGGGGATGTTTAGAAGCTTTTTTGCAGTTCATGCAAAATCGCACGAGGAGACTCGTGTTCAAAATACAGAGAGAAATGATAGCAATTCACGGGTTGTCACAAACAAACAGCTTCAAAGAGTTGGGACCACTGTAATTTAAGGGAAAGCCAGATCCGATCACGGCGGAAACATGGGTCAAGCAAATTACCAAGATATTCGATGTCTTGGGATGCACGGAGAACAGAAGGTTCCATTCGCCACCTTTATGTTCCGTGGCGTAGGCGGCGTATCATCGGTGGGAGTCTCAGGAAGCGCACTCCATCCAAACCAAGACTCAAAGATGTCTTGGGAGACGTTTCAGAAACTATTTAATGACAAATACTTTCCGAAAGTGTTCGGCTATATGAAGGAAGTGGAGTTTATTAGATCGAGAAAAACAGAATGATGCGGTGTCTCAAAGACAAGGCAAAGTTTGCAGAGTTATCCGTGTTTGCACCTCATTTAGTGGAGAATGAGGAACGATGACGCGGATGTTTCTTAGAGGTTTGAAACCCAAGATACGCCAAGATCTCATTTCTCATAAACTTTTCTTTATTCAGATGTTGTTAAAATGTGGCTCAATTATTAGAGCGAGATAACGAGTACGGCCAACCGAGGGACCACAACCAGGATCACTCAGAGATAGCAAACAATGTAATAATGATAACCAAATGGAGAAAGAAACAGACGGACAAAAATGGTTACCACTCGGTGGTAATCATGGTCATGAAAAATGTAAGAAGCGAGTCAGAGGAGATTTTAAAAGAGGAGATTTAACAACGACTATGTGAAGACGACAAAGGTTTAAGCAAAGAATCGGTTCTAATGGAGGAGAACGACCACCCCATTATATGCTACAAATGCGAAAAGAGGGACATATCGGTCAAACCGCCCCACAACAGTTCAAGGTATGCTATAGTTGTGGAAAGGAAGGACATATCGCTTCGAGATCAGACGTAGAAGGAAACCTAGTTCAATGGGACGGTGACTCAAAAGATCGTTCCGTAAAAGTCAAAGTCAACGATTCCGGAAGAGCGTTTGTTGTGATCGGTCATAATGCGAGGAACCCAAACAAGGTGATCACGGTAAGTTTATTTATAAATTCTTTAAGTTTATACCTTACTTGATACCCGGTATACCCATTCATTTATCTCTCCCGCATGTGCTCAACGCTTAAACTCGACTCGAGAAATTAGACTTTGACCTATCTATGGAAACTCCGTTAGAGAAACTTTCATCACATCCATCGCTTATAAATCTTGTTTGATTCAAGTTGGCACCATCACCTTACCCGTTGACCTTATCTCTTTAAAGATACTTGCTTTTGATGTGATTTAGGGATTGATTGGTTAACTACTCATCATGCCAAAATTGATTGTTTTCGTAAGGTTGTTAGTTTTCATATTCCTAACCAACCTGCTTTTATTTAATTCAAGCAACTAAACCATTAAAATCAATCATCATCATATCTAATCATAAAGCTATTCGCTTATTGAAAAACGGATGTCAAGCTTTCTTAGCCCATGTGATGGATTTGAATAAAGACACGCCAAATTTGAATAATATTTCTGTTGTTATTGACTTTTCCGACGATTTTCAAGAACTTCCTGGCCTACCCCGTAACGTGAAGTTGAATTCTTTATTGATCTTGAACCCCGTACAAAGCCCATTTCTAAAACCCCATATCGAATGGCTCCTATTGAACTTCAGAGTTAAAGGTCCAACTACAGAATTGTTGGACATCGGTTTCATTCTGGTCCTAGTAAATCTCCTGGGGTGCCCTGCTTTATTCAGTAAAGAAGAAAGAGACGGAGTATGCGACTTTTTGTATTGACTATCGGGAATTGAACCATGTCACCATCAAGAATAGGTATCCTCTACCTCAGATTGATGACTTGTTTGACTAGTTGTAAGGGGCACAATTCTTTTCAAAATCGATCTTCGCTCGGATATCATCACCAAGATTAGAATCGAGGATATTCCAAAGACCGCCTTTAGAACTCTAAGACGGGCATTATGAATTTTTAGTCATGTCGTTTCGGATCGACTAATGCTCCCGCGCTTTCATGGATATGATGAACCGAGTATTCAAGGAATATTTGGATCGGCTTTGTTGTTGTCTTTATTGATGACATCCTTATATATTCCAAAAGTCGTGAAGATCATGAGCACCATTTGAAGTCGGTACTCCAAAGGCTTCGTGAAAACCAACTATATGCCAAATTGAAGAAATGCGAGTTACGGCGAGGAAGTAGCATTCCTTGGGCACGTGGTGTCAAAACGTGGAGTATCTGTTGATCCGCCAAGATTGAAGCAATACAAAGTTGGGAGCAACCAAGTTTCGGTGGATCAAGTACGTAGCTTTTTGGGCTTAATTTGGTTATTATCGGAGATTCGTGGAAGGTTTTTTCTAATCGCTACTCCATTAACTCGCCTAACTCCTAAGGATACAAAATTCGTTTGGAATGAAGAATGCGAGAAGAGTTTCCAAGAGCTTAAGAGGAGACTTATTTCTAAGACTGTTTCTAACAATACCATCCGGTTCGGATGGATTTGTTATCTACAATGATGCTTCAGTGCAAAGGGTTAGGATGTGTTCTCATGCAACGTGGGAAAGTCATAGCCTATGCCTCATGACAACTTAAAGAGTATGAGAGGAATTATCCTACTCATGATCTAGAGTTGGCAGCAAAAAGTTGCCGCTAAAGATATGGAGGCACTATCTATATGGGGAGAAAGTGGAGATATATTCGCACCATAAAAGCCTTAAATATTTCTTCACTCAAAAAGAACTCAACACGCTGGCAATGACGCTGGCTCAAACTATTGAAAGACTACGACCACACTATTCAATACCATCCCGGTAAAGTTTAACGTGGTAGGTGATGACACATTGAGTAGAAGATCATATGCGAACGAAAAGTGCGATGATGTCAAGTATATGACGTAGAGCCAACTTTAATAGAAAAGTTAAGGTTGCTCAAGCCACCAATCCGGAAGCCGGATGCGTATGAAGAAGAAAGTACAAGAAGGAGCTATTCCTAAGCTTAGAATTGATGAAGAAGGAATACTTTGAGTCCACTCTAGACTTTGTGTTCCTAACGACTCGATTTGAAGTACAAGATTATGATGGAGGCACACAATACACCATTTGCAATCCATCTCGAAGTACTAAAATGTATCGTGATCTTCGACATACATTTTGGTGGAACAATATGAAGAGAGAGATTGCAAAGTTTATCTCAATGTGTTTAACTTGTCAACGTAAAGGCGAGCATCTAGTACCTAAGGGTCCGTTGCAACCACTTGAGATTCCGGAATGGAAGTGGGAACACATTACCATGGATTTCGTTACGGGTCTTCTTACGGTTTCTCAAGGCATCAATGCTATTTGGGTTATATTGTTGATAGATTAACCAAATCTACTCATTTCTTTTTGCCGATACGGAGACTTATTCCTTGAACGCCTTGCTAGTATGTACGTAAATGAGATTGTGAGGTTGCATGGCATGCTCAGTATCCATAGTTTGGATCGTGACCCAAGATTCACTTCAAGATTTTGGGTTAGCTTGCAAAAAGCTATGGGCACGGATTTGCGATTTAGTTCTAAGCATACCATCCCCAAAACCAGACGGACAATCAGAGAGGACTATTCAAACTCTTGAAGATTTATTAAGACTCGTGTCCTAGACTTCAAGGGCGGTTGGGATAAGTATTTACCATTGGTGGAATTCTCCTACAACAACAAAGCTTATCGTGCAAGTATAGGTGTGGCTCCATTCAAGCATTATATGGACGAAAATGTCGTTCTCCAATATGTTGGGATGAGGTGGGTGAAGCAACATTGTTGGGACCCGAAGTTAAGACGTATGACTCACCGAAAAGATCCAAATGATTCGACAACGTATACAAACGGCACAAGATCGATAAAAAAGAGTTATGCGGATCTTCATCGAAAGGACGTGGAATTTAGTGTGGGGATCATGTATTATTGCGAAGTTGCTCCATGGAAGGGAGTTACAAGATTTGGGAAGAGAGGAAAGCTCAATCCACGATTTATTGGTCCATTTCAAATTCTTGACCGAGTAGGAAATGTAGCCTATAGACTTGCAAGTTACCTCCAAGTATGTCTCGTGTTCATAATGTGTTTCACATATCCGTATTTCAGTAAATATGTGAAAGACCCGAACCACGTTATAGAGTTAGAACCGGACGAGATAGCGTAAGACTTAACGTATGAGGAGGTACTGTCAAGATTTTGGATAGGAAGGAGCATGTCCCTACGCAAGAAAGGTCATACCACAAGTTAAAGTTTTGTGGAGGAATCATGCTATAGAGAGAAATGACCGGGAATTGGAAACGGAAATGAAAGCGAGGTATCCTCACCTTTTCAAAACACTGTATACGCACGCCAATTTCGAGGACTAAATTTCATAAGGAGGGAGGTTGTAAGACCCAAATTTTTTTTTTAAATAAAAGGAATTTCCTTTATTTATTATTTTGAAATAGTAAGGGTTGATTTGATTAATGTGGATAGTTAGGGGTAAAATACGCAAATATTTCAAAATAAGCAAGTGGTTATAAAATATTCATTGTTGTTTGGGAATATTCGTTTGGTCGTGGAATATTCAGATCGCTTCTGGGAATATTTGTATTTATGCACATGCAAACCATGTGTGGGGCCCATAACGGAAAAAGCGATTGGATGAGGAAAACGACAAATATAAGTTGTTTAAAAATAACGGCAGTAATTGTTACAGATTAATATCGTTGGAATACCCGGTGGTTAAAACACACTAATACGCGCGTTGTTGAACAAGAAAGACATCAGTATTGCATCAATTATTGATCCTTACGTAAGAAGGCACTACTCAATAATTGTTACAAGAATTATCGCTCAAGATTTTATTTTATTGATTCAATAATTGTTTGCGTTGGTATTTTATATTATTGTTGTTTCAATAATTGTCACCGCACAAGATTTCCCATTATCGATCAATAATTCATATTATTTGAATAATATTATTAGATAACATTATTGGCAATGTCTAGAAAGTTCGTCTAAGGAGAGGTTTGGTCACCTAATTGCGCGCCAAGAAGGAGAGATCCTTATTGAAAGCCCCTCTTTCTTGGAACCTACCGGTTGTCATAATTGTGATTCGTAATATTATTTGGGAATAATTAATTATTGATTTATATGATAAGAAAATATTTATTTGATATGGATATAAATGATGGATTTATTTATTATATGTGGTTATAATGGAAGGATTTAATGTTGAGGTGTTTTATCAAGATTTTAGCCGGAATGGAGGTATTAAAAATCAAATCAAGTATTTTTATTTATATATTGTGTGAGTTATAATTTTTAATCGACCGTTGGATCGTTTGCGATTTTTGGATATGTTATACATATATAAGTTGAGTATATATCTACAAATTTTGAACCGTTAAAATGAACGAATGATTTGTTATAAATTTTAAGAGGTGTTTGATTCGGAAAGTAGGGTTATAATTGATTTTGGTGGAAAATTCTAGAATTGAGTGGGCCCCACTTGTGGTTGGTGAAAAAATGTGCTGAATTTTATTTCAAATGTGGTGGGTGGCAATAGTAGCAGTGTAAAGCCATCGTAAAAGCAGTCAAGTCTGCGCTTTACGGGCTAACATTTTCCTATAAAAGAGGGCTAAGTTAGAATTGAAAATCACACCGTAAACAAAGTTTTCTCTTTTCTCTCTATATTATTGAGCGTATTTTGTGAGTATTTAGATACTTTGAGAGTTCTTTGTCAAAGACAAGTTTCATTCAAAGATCACTTCCGATCTTTCCTTCCGAAGTACTGATTCTTTGAGGTAAGGGATGTTATTTTCTTCTCAAATGATATTATTTCTTCAATATCATTATGCTGAAATATTGGTTGGAACTTTTTATCAAATTTGGAACTTTTTCATGTCGGGGTTACTATTCATGAGTTACTATTCACGAGTTACTATTCATGAGTTACTATTCACGAGTTACTATTCACGAGTTACTATTCACGAGTACTATTCATGAAGCGTGAAAATGTTTTTTTGTGGAATTTCTATCTTTTGGTGTTTGAGAGTTACTTATTCACGATATCAAGACTATTCACGATACTCTGACACTATTCATCGAAAAATAAAATTTCTTCTTTTCGTCCAAAATATCTATTCTGGATACTAGCTTTGATTGTATCCATGTTTTGATCATTCTTGAATTTTACACCACTGTGATTATTTTTGAGTAATTTTTGGACGTGGATAAAATAAAGTACTTAATCCTTAATCCTTAATCCTTGTCATTTTGTTTCACCGCATTCGTTTCTTTAAAATATATTTTCATCATCCCGGTCTTAAATGATGATATTATTGAATATCTTTTGGCCCAGTAGTGCAAAAGATGAATGATTTCAAGAATATCTTTGGCCTCGTAGTGCAAAGATGAGCAGTGTTGAGATGAACATGACCGATCGATGAATATCTTTCGCCTATAGTGCAAAGATGAACAGGTGTTTAAATGAACATGACTAATCGATGAATATCTTTGGCCTGTAGTGCAAAGATGAATATTTGATTCCAGATGTTTATGGATTGTTGTTACAGGGATAAAAGATAGACGATGAACTTTAAAATTCATACATAGAAGATAGTAGTTTGCATTCTCTACTTAACTCTTCTAATTAATTATTATTTTCTGCTAATATTGATTTAAAATTTGTTGTCTATCAGTATTCTATTAAATTTTTCCTCGTTGAAGACTAACGATAATTTGTTGTATATTATCTTAGTCATAATATTCTTTATCGAGCTAGTTGAGCTCACCTTTTCCTTTTTGTTCCATTCTTCGGGGAGGCGAGAATATAGCGAGTATTTAGCCTGGGGTATGGAATGAAGGTTTTAGAAAGGATTATTTAGTAGTCCTCACCATTTTGTAAAATAATGTATCAATAAATGTGATGAGGATTTATTTGAGTATAGATATTGTCTCAGAAGATAATATTTGTATTCAAACTCACGCTTTTCTTGTTGTAATAATAAAGTTGTAGTTGTTTCTGTACCATGTATTGACAACTCAGAATGGGTGATGTATACCTATTTTGGGGGCGTCGCAAATAATACCCGTGAATAGTAACTCATGAATAGTAACTCATGAATAGTAACCTGTCGTGAATAGTAAATCGTGAATAGTAACTCGTGAATAGTAACTCATGAATAGTAACTCGTGAATAGTAACTCATGAATAGTAACCCCGACATGAAAAAGTTCCAAATTTGATAAAAATTTCAAACCAATATTTCAACATAATGATATTGAAGAAATAATATCACTTACGAAGAAAATAACATCCCTTTCAATCCCTTAAAATCCCTTACTATCCCTTACCTCAAAAGAGCAAAGATTTACGTGGAATAACTTATTTGAACGAACTTGCACCGTATAGCAACACTCAAGATATCAAAATACTCACAAGAATACACTCGATAATATAGAGAGAGAAATAGAGAGAAAACTTCAGTTTCTGGTGTGATTTTCAATTCTAACCTAAGCACCCTATTTATAGGAAATTGTTTAGAACACCAAAGCAGAAAATTGAATATAATAATATTATATTTATAAAATTTTCTTACGCACACTTTTAACAACTGATTTTAGCTAATCTCAACCACCAGTGGGCCCCCCAAACATAACAAAAACGTTTTTGTTATTAAAATTAATTAAAACTTTTAAAAATCAATTATTTCGGAACCATGGAACTTCAATAATTCATAATAAATAGCCCTTTTATTAGAAAATTCGAATCTCGCGAATTTTTATAGGAAATTCAATTCTCTACAACTTTGCAGAAGAAAGTTTTTCCAAATTCCAAACAAAAATTGACCGAAATCCACAAACGGATGATTTTACATGCTATAATCAAATTTCAGTCAAAAATGGGCCCACAGACATGTTTAACATGTTTTAAACAACTTTTACAACAAAAATACTCTTCCTCCTCATATACTCATATATCCCACATTCATTGTAAAAATATTATCATTATTCTATTATAATAATGTAATAAAATATTATTTTATCAGAAAAGATAAAATATTAATTTTCAACAATTGTCACTTTAAAAATTTTCTCCATCTATATCCACATAAAATGAATATTTTTCTCATCATATAAATTAATAATTAATTATTCACAAGTAATATTACAGAATCACAATACCGACAACCAGACAGTTCCCAGGAAAGAGGGGGCTTTCCGATAAGGATTTCTCCTTATTAGCGCGCAATTAGGTGACCAAACCTCTCCTTAGATAGAACTTTCTAGACATTGTCAATCATGCTATCTAATAATATTATTCAAATAAAATGAATTATTGCTTCGATAATGTAAAATACTGTGTAGTGACAATTATTAAAACAACAGTAATATGAAATATCAACGCAACAATTATTAAATCAATAAAATACTGAACAGTAATTACTGTAACAATTATTGAGCAGTGCCTTCTTACGTAAGAATTAATAATTGGTGCAATACCGTGTGCTACTGTGCAACCACGCATATTATTGTATTTTAACCACCGGGTATTCCAACAGTGTTAACGGTAACAACTACGTCGTTATTTATAAAAAAACTCATACTTGTCGTTTTCTTCATCCAACAGTTATTCTGTTATGGGGCCCACACAAGGATGCCCCGTCGTACAAATATTCCTCGACAGAAAGAATATTCCACGACCAAACGAATATTCCCCGACAACAATGAATATTTTATAACTACTTGCTTATTTTGAAAATTTTCATATATCACCCTTAACTTTAACTTTTATCAATTTAACCATTTACTGAAAAGTAATTTATAAGAAAAATTGAATACTTTTATTTCATAAAATTCGGGGTCTTACACTGGACACCAACTTTGGATAGCACGTCACAATGACACCTTACATAAAGGTATAGTCAAAAATTGTTTTAGAAATTAGAATCTTTGGGAAGTGCTCAAGGAAACCTTCGTACATGGGAGGCCATGCTTCTAGGTTATGGTAGATATCATATGGCCACAGAATTATCCTTGGTTGATCCAATAGACCCCAAAGAAAAACGAGAAGATTACTATCATATTCTACCCAATGGTGAGTCTTCTCTTAACATATCATTATCTCCACTGTCTCTAATTGGGTATTATACTCCAAATAAACACCAAGATTATATAGGTAGTGCTGGTAAATATACTCAGTAAGTGGATGAGTACAACCCTGTCTTATGATGACACGAGGTTGTATGTCATTAGACATCTTGTATGATAGTGGCAAAACACCTTCCAAGTTAAATTCACCTCACCCTCAACATCTATAGACCATCATTCTATTCCTTCATATCCCGCTCGACCCAATTTGACTACACTTTTATTACACGAAAGGAATTGTGAAGCAAAAGGGTGAGTACAACTAGCTCAGTAAAGAATATCATGACTAAAAATAATTAAATTATCAATAGCCTTCATCAATAATAAATCAGAGATTTAGAACATATGGTAGATGATAAAATTTCAACCATAGTTGCAGTGGAATGAGCAATCCATTAGAAGAGTCAAATAGACCATAAAATCTATTATCTCCTCTATGTTAAAAGTCCACCAACAATGTTTTATCCCTGTAACATTAATCAACAATTCCTGTTCACAATCACGTGTATAAGTCATAATCGTAATTGTAGTTCTAAATTCCTTTCCTCATCCAGGACAAAGTTAATTTTCATTACCTGAAACATCAAAGATCATGGTTATACCAAATCACAGTTCCTGTTCATAATCATACTGATAAATTCATCTTTGCACTACGGGCCAAAGATATTCATCAACAGTTCATCTTTGCACTCTTGGCCAAAGATATTCAACAACATGTCATCTTCAGACTGCGCAGCCAAAGATATTCATCGATTGGTCATGTTCATCTAAACACTGCTCATCTTCGCACTCATGGCCAAAGATATTCATCGAAATCATTCATCTTTGCACTACAAAGCCAAAGATATTAGGTTATATCATCATTTAGACCGAGGATGATGAAAATATTTTAAGAAAACGAATCCAATGAAACAAAATAATAAATATTAAGGATTCGTACTTTCAAACTATTCCATGTCCAAAAATACCTCATAAATAATCATAGTGGAGTAAAATTCAAGAATGATCAAAACATGGATACAATCAAAGCTAGTATCCATAATAGATATTTTGGACGAAAAACAAAATTTAATTTTTACGTGAATAAAGGTCAGTATTCGTGAATAAAGTGTCGATATATCGTGAATAGTGTCATATACGTGAATAGTAACTCCGACACCAAAAGATAGAAATTTCACAAAAAACATCATCATGCTTCGTGAATAATACTCGTGAATAGTAACTCATGAATAGTAACTCGTGAATAGTAACTCCGACATGAAAAAGTTCCAAATTTGATAAAAACTCAAACCAATATTTCGACATAATGATATTGAAGAAATAATATCATTTATGAAGAAAATAATCTCCCTTACCTCAGAAAGAATAGTACTTCTGACTGGAATATTGGATATAGTGCTAAAAGAACTTGCACCGTATAGCAATACTCGAAGTACTAAAATACTCACAAAATACGCTCGATATTATAGATAGAGAAATCTTTAGTTTCTGGTGTGATTTTCAATTCTAACCTAAGCACCCTATTTATAGGAAAATGCTTAGAACATCAAAGCAGAAAATTTAATAAATTAATAATATTATTTTTTCAAATTTCCTATGCCCACTAATTTGGTCCAAGACATCAGCCACCATGTGACAAAACATTAAAAACGTTTTTTCTTAATTTAAATAATTAAAACTTCCAAAAATCAATTATTTCGGAACTACGGAACTTCAATAATTCATAATAAATAGCCCTTTTATCAGAAAAATTTGAATCTCGCGAATTTTCATAAGAAATTCAATTCTCTACAACTTTATAGAAGAAAGTTTTTCCAAATTCCAAACAGAAATTGACCGAAATCCACATACGAACCATTTTACAGGCTATAATCAAATTTCAGTCAAGAAATGGGGTCCACCGACACACAAAATATGTGTTAATCATTTAATGCAACAAAAATACTCTTCCTCCTCATATACTCATATATCCCACATTCATTATAAAAATATCATCATTATTATATTATAATAATATAATAAAATATTATTTTATCAGAAAAGATAAAATATCGATTTTCAACAATTGTCACTTTAAAAATTTTCTCCATCAATATCCACATAAAATGAATATTTTCCTCATCATATAAATCAATAATTAATTATTCACAAATAATATTATTGAGAATCACAATAATGGCAACCAGTAGGTTCAGGAAAGAGGGGCTTTCCAATAAGAATTTCTCCTTCTTTGGTAGCAATTAGGTGACCAAACCTTTCCTTAGACAGAACTTTCTAGACATTGTCAATAATGTTATCTAATAATATTATTCAGATAATATGAATTATTACTTTGATAATGGAAAATACGGTGTAAAATATCAACGCAGCAATTATTGAATCAATAAAATAAAATACTGAAAAGTAATTACTGTAACAATTATTGAGTAGTGCCTTCTTATGTAAGAGTGAATAATTCAAAAATACTGTGCAATATCGTGTGCTCCTGTGCAACAACGCGTTTTACTTTACTTTACCCACCGGGTATTCCAACAATGTTAACGGTAACGATTACGCCGTTATTTATAAAAACTTTAATTTGTCGTTTTCTTCATCTGACAGTTATTCTATTATGGTGCCCACAAATGGCTGCGCCGTCGTACGAATATTCCCCGACAGAGAAAATATTCCACGACCAAACGAATATTCCCCAACAACAATGAATATTTTTATAACCACTTATGTATTTAATGTCAAATTCTATAAAATGCTATGATTAATAACTTGAATTTCATCCCAAGCCCTTGTCATGTTAGCCTCTGTCATATTGGACCATGTTGGAGTACTTATTGGAAAAAATACTCCATTGCGAGCAAGACACCCGAGAAAAGTGGTTAACTTATTGGCCTCTCCCCCAACAGGATGACCAGTTGCATCATAAATTACTTTCTTGAGTGCATCAATATTTGACCATAACTTTGCTCCCATCATTGGTCCACGCTTCCTCTTAGATCGAGAAACTAAAAGAGAGAAAGAATCAAGATATATGAACTAAACATTTGACCATAGCAGTCCATATTTAGGCACAGTTTTAGCTATAAATTTACAAATAGTCCATAATAGAATTTAAAAGAAAACTCATTATTATTAGAAAGCTAGGAGTATTACAAGTGCCCTGTATATAACTCCATAGGAGTATTATTAGAAAGCATACTACAGCTGTAGCCAAAGCTAAATTAGAGCATTCATAGTATTTTACCATACTGTTTGTGATAACAAGTTTCACAAATTAGCAGAAGCAGGTCGTCCACTGGAGTTCTGCAATATTAATAGTATTATTATTATTATTCCTTTATTTCTCTCGCTCTCTTCTTCTCTACAGAATGTATTTGTTGTCAATTCATAACTTTTGCATTTGTTTTATAGGCCAACAAGGCAAATGAAAGGTTGTCTCAAGGAAGATCCAGTACAGTAGTATAGTATACAGTAGTCAGTAGTCACTACTATATAATTTGATCATATGACACTAGCTAGTATCTGCTAATCCCCATTAAAACCCAATGAAGAGTGTAAAAGTTGTCATTCAAGTGAAGAAAACGAAGTGTGTAAGAGTTGCCTTCATGACAATGCAAGTATAAGTGTAGATATATGCATGGTACCTTTAGCATTCTCATGAATACTTTCCTCCTCTACATGTGGTTCATCGGCATGGATCTCATTATCATTAATTTTCAGGCCATTGGAACAGTTAGAACGAGATCTAGACGTTCTATTAGAAGCCATTAAAGCAACCCGAGAAACAAACATATGAATGTGACACTCGTAAGCATGTGATAAATGTGACACTCATTACTTTTAGACACAACTAAACTTGCCCAAATCCACCTTCACCGATCTTAGTTGCAGGGTCAAAGTTATTGCTAGCAGCTTTGATTTGTCTTAAACTAAAATAACCTGTTTGTAATTCTATTACTCCTCGCAGTTCTGTAATAAGGATAGAATTAGAAATTGCTCAAACTGCAGAGTCAGTACACAATATTTTTTCAAAATCAAGACATAAACAACAAAAGTTCTTAGTTTCTGTTCTTTACATTCAAATGATCCGGACATTGTAAAAAGACAAGTTCATCCGGCAGCATCTTATGCTCGATTTACTTGTTTTATAACTCATTCAATCAAATGAACTGTTACCATGTTATTTTCTTTGAAAAGTGAAAAAAAAAACATGGGAAATGAACTGTTTTTACATGGTTTCAAGCTCTTTCTCTCTGCTTCATTTTCCGGGGACTTTATGAAACTGCTAGTAAGAGAAGATAAGGAGATTGATGGATTTTATGTGAATCAAATTTGAAGTTTAAGCCTTCTTTGATTTCCAGGAATCCCAATCTTCTGCTATTTAGCTTGGAGAAAAGGATTATTCCAAGATGTTCAGTTTTGCATCTTTTAATGTCTAATAATCTTATAAAGGATAATTTAAGCATAGTTTATGCATTCACAATGACTGAAAAGATGTTTGTGTAGAGGTATGTCTGCAAGTTTCATTTTGTGATGACTGAAGTTGTTGAGGCACATCAAGGCAAGATGCAAGTTTTGTAGCCTATGTTTGGGGCCAAATATCAGCGTGGCACAACAATTACTGCATGATCTTCAAATCTACTTACATTGAAATGTTGACAAAGAAGTGTGTTTAAAACACTAATAAGATGACGTAGAAAACAAAGTAAAAGATATACTACATCTTTTGATATTTGCTAGATATTTGCTAATAGTTTAGATATTTGCTAATAGTACAAGGAGCACCAAGATATCCTCTTCATTCT
Source organism: Panax quinquefolius (assembly GCA_020205615.1). Lineage (NCBI taxonomy): Eukaryota > Viridiplantae > Streptophyta > Magnoliopsida > Apiales > Araliaceae > Panax > Panax quinquefolius. The sequence continues at coordinate 38,089,776 of CM035166.1, forward strand.
TCGTCAACTTCATTTTCCTCGCTATCACCCTCCTCTTCATCTTCGGGACCCTCATCTTCTCCTTCATCTTTGTCTTTGTCTTCATCTTCGTCTTCGTCTCCATTCTCATCTTCATTTTCATCAACAATATGTTCAATCATTCGTCTTTTGAAACGAGATGTATCAATTTGAGATCTTGTTTTTCGCTTACTTTCCAGTCTTTTTCGTTCACTTTCAACTAATTCAGCATCAACGTCATTCCTAACCCAATTTATGTTTTCAATATCAACTTCTGCAACTGGAGTGATGAATTCTTCATTGATATTGGGTAATTCGTCACTATCAGAATCTACTTCAGCATCTTCACATAAATCTCTCAGCTTTGTTCGTATTACCACACGCCAATTGTTATCCCTTTGATCATCAACATAAAATATTTGTTGAACCTGAGCAGGCATTACAAAGGGCTCATCGGTTGAACAAAATTTTTGATAATTTACAAGCGTGAAGCCATAGTCATCAATTTTGACCCCTCTATCACGTGCTAAACTGTCATACCACTTACTTGGCAAAAGCCATCCCCATAACTTGGCAAAGGCCATATGCCGAATCAAGTCGACCACACGGTTACTACAATACACAGAATCATTTTAGAAAATACATACAGGCTAAAATTGATACTAGCTATGAAACACGGTGGCCAACATACCACTCAAAACAAGTTACTGGAAAGGCATGGTCCACAAGTTTAATAATTAACTGATTCAGAAAAATGACATGTTACACTTCCCCTTTTTGTACCGGTACTGCCATCAGCTAGTAACGATATGCAAGACTATACAAACCAGTTTTTGAGGGGGAAGGCCACACAAATAAGTTTTTTAAAATCCAAGTTAATCTTATTTATAATATCAATTACTATAAGATAAAGAAAATATTACTTAAAGCATGTTGCAAGTTTCCAATATTGATATTAATACTATAAGGAAAAAATTATCAAAAAGCTATCATGTCTCACTACCAAGAGACTCTACAATTGCAAATTAGCAGATAAAACAATAGTCAGTAGCAGGACTAAGATAAAAATACTCAAAGTTAAAGTTGTTCCCTTATTATATTCAAAAAATCATATATAGCTTCAAACTTTATATATAACCAAACAATCAAGGAAATGAAACGAATGCACCAAGATATAATATCACTGTAAGTACCAGCAAATAGCAAATATCACTAGAAATAGCACTGTAAATGCTAGTCGGTATAAACCAATATAAAAACTCTCCTTACCCAGAAAAATGCTACTCTAATCAAGTTTTGAATTTCTCAAATACTTGTCACAGCTAAACTGGATCCGCACTGAATCTTTCTTTTGAAAACTTATCTAAGACTCCGGTGACAGTCAAGTCAAAATTTAGGGCTTGTTAGATGGATGAGAGAAATAGAGGATATCATAACTTAGGGTTAAATATAAATCGAAGCTTGAAATTACCTGCTCAAATAGTTTCAATATGCAAGAATGCATTCAAGTTGGACGGAGAGATAGAGTGAGATGAGATGCAGTGATAAGAGGTGGAGTGAGACCATATGACATGCAGTGACGGAGAGATGGAGTGATAAGAGATTTGATCGACTGACTAAGATGCTAATGTCGATTTGGGCGAGAATTGCCTGGTATTGATTTGGGGGAAAATATAGAAGGGATGTGTGCGCGCCCAAACCGAATTAACAAGCCCTAAATTCCAAAACAGAAAGGTCCCTTATGACTCTCGTTAAAACCCAAACAAAAGTCCTATACCGACGGCCAATTTGTGACCCTCAGAACAGATTCCCTTCAAAGAGATATACCGACGGTCATTCCGTGACTATCGTTATATAAACCCTATAGCGAGGGTTCCGTCCTGACCGTCGCTATAGCTCGTCGCTATATGTCAAATTTCTAGTAGTGCTAGAGTTTCAGTGAATTCGTAAGAAATAATGAAGGAATGAGCTTCTATTTATAGGAGAATGGACTGAATAGTAACTAATTCATGAATGGTCCAGATTGATTTACTTTTAAACGGATGGTCCATATTGGTTTACTATTAAAACTTAAAAAACCACGGTCCATCTTGATTTACTATTAAAACTTTAAACCAATGATCCATATTGATTTACTATTATAACTTTCCACCAAACGGTCCATATTGATTTATTATTATATCTTCAACCAACTGATTCGAAAAATTAGCACATTTCCTCGTGGAATAATATTGTACCCAAAAATTATTTGGACCGAAAAGAAATATATTTTACGGGTGAATAATGCCCCGTGAATAGTAACTCGTGAATAGTAACTCGTGAATAGTAACTCATGAATAGTACTCACACCACGAAAAGTGTCCGAATAATTCGATTGACCAATATAACCTCCGGACATCAATTATTATTATAAAACAAATGTCGATTTCTACTAACACAAATAATTCCAACACAATGGAACTGTAAAATTCATCTTTAATCAACACGAACTTATTCATCATTAATATTATAATTCACAATATTTAACAACGGGTGTTTCAGGAAAAAGGGGCTTTTAGATAAGGATTTCTCCTTATTGGCCGCAATTAGGTGACCAAACCTCTCTCGATAGAACTTCAGACATCATCGATATTGCAAATAATAATATGAATAACTGCCGTCTCAATTATTGATTTAATAATATATCATATTATGCAGATGATCTCGTAACAATAATTGAATCAATAATACGAGAGATATGATGCATTAATTCTTTGTAGCAATAATTGAGTATAAGCGAGTGACTTCTCACGCAAGCATCAATAATCAATACCTGGTGTGCTACTTATGCAACCACATGTATATCGTACTTTTTACTACCGTGTAGTTCACACGCTTTTAACGGTAACACCTCATTTGTTATTTTTATAGAAAGATAATTTTGTCATTTTCTAACTACGACAATACTTCCGTTGTGGGGTCCACCAATGATTGTGTTATCGTACGAATATTCCCTGTTAAAACGAATATTCCCCGACCAATCGAATATTATATAACCACTTGCTTATTTTGTAAAATTTATAAATATTACCCACAACTATAACATTATATCAAATCCACACCATAATATTCAAAAATATATTTTGAGAAAATTATTCTTTATTCATAAAAGTTGGGGTCTTACACACACACACACACACACACACACACACATATATATATATATATATATATATATATATATATATCAACATGTGATTAAATACAATGATTATCCAAGTGGGGACACTTGTATAATCATATTTAGAAATTGACGAACATAATATATATATCTGAATTACAATATAGTACCATGTTGATAATCAATGACCGGATATAACATATATAACAATAGGGTTAATAATCTGATACAATAATAATATAATTCTGAATCTTCTTACTCATGTCCATTGCATAAAGAAAATGAAAAGGTAGGATACTTGCCTGGTCTGCTGCTTACAGTATGCAACTTAGTTTTTATCTTTTGTATAACAACCTATCAGTAATAAGATCATTTTCCTGATTAGAATAACATATCGTAACACATTGTCACACATTGTCAGCACATAACCTAATCACATTGTCACACATATTCAACAGTCATTGAATAACAAATAAACATTAATATAGTCAAAATATTTAAGTCCAGATCAATTTATGAAATATTTCGGTGTACCGATAGCTTTATCAGGTAATTATCGAGTCTAAAACTCCATCGTGTAGTTTAATATTCCTTTAGATATTTTAAATATCAGTCGTATTATTTTTCACAGCCTTATAATAATTTTTAAATAATTATTAAAAATTTTCAAACACTGGAATCATTATTAAATGATTTAAATACTAAATAATTCTATTATCATTAATATTTAATTAATATTAAATTATTAATGAAACCATCACAAAATATTAAAGTTATTTATAATAACTAAAAATATTTTATTACCCTTAAATGATTTTTAAAACAATTAAAATCATTTTTAAATAATTACCATTAATATTTAATTATTAATGTCTTATTTATCAAAATATTAAAAGTCATTAATTATTACTTCAAATATTTTTAAAGTATTATTATTACCCTTAAATGATTTTTAAAACAATAAAAATCAATTTTAAATAATTATCATTAATATTTAAGTATTAATGTATTATTTATCAAAATATTAAAAATCATTAATTATAACTTAAAATATTTTAATTCATTTATTTCCTTTTAAATTATTTTCAAATCAATAAAACCATTTTTAAACTATTTATTTAATATAATTATTAAATAAATTTAATATCAAATTATTAATGAAATTTACCTTTAAATATTAAAAGTTATATTTTATAACTTAAAATATTATTAAACTATTTATTTTCATTTAAAATTATTTTTCTAATATAAAAATCATATTAAAACTAATTTAGTTAATATAAGTATTAAATAAATCTAATATCTTTAATATAAAATAATTAAGGAAATGTGCCTTAAAATATTAAAAGTTATGTTTTATAACTTAAAATATTATTAAATACCTTATTATCTTTTAAAATGATTTTTAATATGATAAAATTATTTTAATTAATTTATTTAATGCATTTATCAAATAATCTAAATATCAATAATATTCAAATAAATACTAATATTTATGAAAAATATGTAAAATTACTAAAAGTTAATTTTTATAACTTAAAATAACTTTTAAAATTATTTTTGTAATTTTTCAGAGATAAATTTCTATTTTAAATAATTTTTAGAATTTATTTCTATTTTTAATCATTTTCCATAAATTAGAAAACTAAAATAATTAATCTGTTATTAAAAGGTGTTCTTGAGGCTCAAGAACACTCATATGCTAGTATCTGACATTGAATTCAATAATATGAATATCTGAAGGATTCAACAATATGAATATTAGAAGCAAAGATAATGATTGCTTTTAGAATAACTGTTAGTCAAGTAGATTTTGAACTATAACACTCCAATGGAATCAATAGCAAATTGACCCTTTGGTTACTGGCTACTGAGAATAGATACTTGAGGGGATCACTTTATAGACACTATTTATGTATATGCATAACATTTAAACGACAAAACTAATGATTTAATCATCAAGTTGTGCGTTTTATTGAATACCGATTGAACTTTTAATTTCTCAAATTAACTCACTGAACTAATTTATATTTTCAAATTAGGTCATTCTGTTAAAAAAAAAATTGACAGACGTTAATTTTTTATCTACGTGGCGCTGACGTGGACGTAAAAAAAGAGAGGAAAAATGACATGAAAAATAAAAAAAATCAAAACAACTTTTTGCAAAACAGATCTGTTGGGTGTGTTTCGCTCGAATTTTAGTTTGAGAAGAGAAGCGGTGGAAGAGCGGTGAATGGCATCTTTGAGAAGAGAAACAGCTTTGAGGTCTGTTTGGGTATCGATTATGTGGTCTAGGGATTTGTTTTTGACCCATTTGAGCTGCACTTTTACTAGGGTTCGGCATTGGAGGTGGTGGTGGTGCGGCGGTCGTGCTAGTGGTGCTACCATGGCTTTTGCCCTAGATTTTAGATCTGCTAGCTGAAGTATGGGTTTGCCCGTAAAGGGGTAGCCAGCTAGACATCGAGCCGTTCCCTGGATATCTCTTCTTCCTATTATAAGCAGCCAAGACTATGACAACGGCAACCCCAAAAGCAGCAGCACCACCAGTAGCTCCACCAACTATCGTGGCAGTGTAACTTTTCTTAGGAGCAAATTCCTTTGTATTGTGATCAGCCTATTGTTGTTTAAGCATCAAACCCGACATCTCGGGGTTAGGCCCTGCCAAATTCCCCTTTGTATCAATTTATTTGTTGGCTTATAATTTTAAAGAATTGGTTGCTGTGTAATTTGATGAAAATTTGGGGAAGATGAAGATTTGGGGAAGATGAAAATACTCACCTGACCTCATCAATTGGGTCCGAAAAGAAGGGGGTTTACTGCATCCTTGAGTTGATTGCCTCTAAAGAAATTCCAAAAGGGTCTGACCTTATTGCCCTTCCCCACTACATACCATTGCGGGTTGGGTCCTCTGTAGAAGAAGATGGTGGAGATGATGTTTATTCTGTTTTGGTCAGCTTGGTTGGTCAAGTTCCTTGTAGAGTATTTTGTGCTCAAAAATTCCATGTAGACCGACGGATGCACGAAGCCCCCTTCTTTTCTATTTTTTTTTTTTTTTTCATTTTTACGTCCACGCCAGCGCCACGTATATAAAAAATTAACGTCTGTTAAATTTTTTTAACGGAATGACCCAATTTGAAAATAAAAATTAGTTCAGTGAGTTAATTTGAAAAATTAAAAGTTCAATCATGTATTCAATAAAATGTGCCAACTTCGGTAGCTAAATCATTAGTTTTGCCACATTTAAATCTACTCTTTGTATCTTATTTTAGATACCTGGGGTACTCCCTTATCATAAAAAGGGTGTTCTTTCAGTCTAAGAATCCTTACCATCAATTGATTTGGATAGCTTTTATAAAAATTCATACAATTGTCTGACCGAACAAAAGTTCAGACTCTATCTAACATAGTTCAAGAATTATAGAACTTTAAACGATGTACAAGTCCAAGACTGTACGAACTCAAGTGCACTAAGTGCGAATATCAATAATATCGATGTGGAATAATTGTAAGGTAATTAAACCACTTAATAGCATGCTTGGAAATAAAGTTCAAGCTTAAATGAATGACTTTCTTACTCATGTCCATTGCATAAAGTAAATGGAAATGTTAGGATACTTTGCACAATAAAAATATGGTTCAAGGAACTTGCACATCCAAAGAGTGAAGTTCAAGAAAGCTTGCTCAATATAAATTTGAGTAAGGTTAGGGATTTTGTCTGTTTGCTCAGCTATAATTAATTCTAGCTTTAATTAACTTGCGTTGAAACGACCTAATGTTAACAAGTTGGTCTTTCCAATTAGTATGTGTAAACTAATACGAGTCTACATTTACAATAATCAAGTCATCACATAGCATGCTTCTCAACACATTATATGGTATATTGGTCATATATTACAAGGTACAAAAATCATAAAAGCATGCCTTGAATTTCATAATCAAAAATAGAATCTTGGCAAGATATATAGATCGGTAGCAATTGCTACTGGTATAAACTTAGGGAATGTAGCTTGATTCTTTGATCTAAGCTTAAGGGACAGGAGTCTGCTACTGTCCCCCGCCAGCGAGAGCAGTTTGAGCTTTGCTCTCCTGACTTCAGTCCAACTCTAACACACCAATTACACATATATTTTAACATACATACATGCTAGAGTTTCTCACATAACATAAGACCATTCTTGAGTTCATTACCACAAGTCTAATTTATAATTTATTTGACATTAAAGCATAAAAATCATGTAACCATCATGCTTAATACATATGTATCATGTCTAGGGATATTATAGACATAACATGACAACTTAACCCTTTAGCATCTAGATATTCATGTAATGGAACTAGATTTTAGCAAATACGCTCAAGGTTGCCTTTGAAATCACTTTAGCATGAATGATGTAACCCAGCACATGTAAGACAAATCTAAAACCTTTATCATAAGTAAATAAGTTATGATAATCTCTTTTCAAAATCAGAAACTATATCTTGTAATCATTCATGTCCATTACCTTATTATACTAAGCTTTTCTTTCTAACACCAAGCTTATCAAGTTGATCATGAATATAATAGCTATGAATCATATATCATGTGTATTTAGGTTCCAAATCAGTCATGTACTTGAGCCACTAAGTTCAGAACTTGTGAACATAAGTTTTCCACAAGGTTAGTTTTGAAAAATTTAAGTTTTGTTACAAACTTTCTTACTAATCCAAGTTGATTACTTCATACCACATAAGATAACTTTATATATCATGTTATACTTCTGTCCAGGTACATATATGAGTTATCATACCAAATTGGCAATGCCTAGCATAATGAAACCAAAGAATTGAATCGAGGTAAGTGCAGGCGTGGGCTGCGTTTTGCCCTAGTACAAATAGAATTAATGCGCCATGCTTACGCTCGCACACTGCAGGCGATAAGAACTCGCCTGCTGCTCAGAGTATCAAACAACAACAATCCTCCTTGATTTAAACATGCTTAATACCATCATTTAAGAGTTCAAACATGTAAGCCTACTTCCTAAACACATTATAGCATGCTAATTCACTTTTATTAACAAAGAATTCCAAGTGATTTCAAGAATTTGACAAAAACCCAACTAAGAACAAAAGCTTAGGATTTATACCTCTTGGAGCTTAATAGACTTAGTTTCTTTCTGCTGTGATTGCTAACCTCTTCTTTGGACAAAACACACTCAAATTCAATTTCTCAGAGGTTCCACAGACAAACACAATCAACATAAACTCTGAGAATTGGGCTACTAGTTATAGAAGAACTTTGGACTGGGAATTAGCTTTGTATGGAAGGTTGAAACTGGAATGTAGAAAGAGAATACACTAGTTCATGAGAGGTTGCTCAACCACCCACCATCAGCTACCTCCCTAGCCAATGATCACAGACTTGGAAATTACGTATATAGAGCATAGGTTACTGTTCATGTACCTTGTGACACTCAATTTGGGACAAGAGCAATATCTCAGCAATAAGTTTGGTTTGGATACTATAATTCCCAAAATGAAATTTTAATGTATAATTATTACCATATTAGAAAATTTATGAATTATTTAGGTACTCACATCATATAATCCATGTACATTAAATACACATAATTAAAATAACACATTTAGGTATTATTAACAGGGTAGCTCCTTAATTATTTCTGTATTAAGGATCACATGGGATTTCTTGTACTACTTGATATTTTATATCAACCTAATGTACCTTTATCCATATGATTTATTAATGTCACACATACAACAAAGTGTTCCATTTCATTTTCTACAGTAAACGAACTAATATTTCTCAGATTAAACACTTACTTATTGCTGCGCCCATTTTGTATCTTTGGGAGGCGTGGCTACCTTATTTGGTCCCCAATGTAATACAGAAAAAAAGAAGTATTTATGTTTGTGTTTTAAATATATTGTTTGATTTTTTTTTTGTCTTTAAATTGGGTCAAATTAGCCATTTAAATTATGCGAGCTAATAAATATTAATAAGTGATAGATAATATTATGTGGTTAAAATTTGGGCCTTAATATTAATTTAACCCAAATAGAAATTTATTAGGGCAACTTAATTAATAAATAGCTAAACCTAATATTACTTCATTATACAAACTGAATAAGAAGAGGTGGCTACTTTGGAGATAAAGGGAACAACTACAAAGGGGGCTCGGGTGAAGAAAGACTAGAGATTTTGATCACTAGTGGGGAAATTTCATCAGTAATAAGTAAGTATATTATACATTATATAAAGTGGGGATAAATCACGTGGTTCCATATTAAATTATTAAATTTAGTATGTTGTTTTTTTTCATCATGAGCAAGTACTTTTGTAATTCAAGAACTAAGAGCGATCTTTAAAGATGGGAGAGTTTATTTATTAATGTAATACTTATACGGATGTACTTATTATTATTATTATCACTTTATTCCAATCAGATTGAACGGAGGGAGTAGTCTGTGATTGATTTTGGAGATCCTAAAATAATAAATTGATGATTTCTTTAAATAAAAAAAATATATAGCAGTAGTAATTAAAGTTTACGAAAACTTGCATAATTTGCAAGAGATGTTATACAAATAAATATGTAAGAATATATGGAATGAATTAAATCTTAATATTATAAGTAATTATATTTTATAGTCGTACCAAATAGAAGTGTTCATATTTTTATAAATGTACTTACATTTAGTATTATTAATTTGTGTAATTAGTTTTGGACGAAAGGAACTTAAAGAGTTATATTTGGAATATAAATTTTGGAGTATTAATAATTGATATAAGGCGATGATTAAATGCATATTAAATAGATTATGAATTATTTTGGAATTATTGAATTGGATTATATTTAATTTGAGGTGAATATGTTTAGGTGATGAATAACGTTTCGTATTTGACATTGTTGGCATTTGAGGGTAATATTTTGTGGAGTGTGTTATAAATAGTTTGGAAGTATCAGGTACGGATTCCGTACTCTTTCAGTGACATTTTTGATACATTTGATTTGTTCGTTTTGTCCCTTATTTTAAATTTCGTTATTCTTTCACATAATTGTTTCTTGTGAAATTCATATAATAGTTTCATTTTGGAGTTGATACATGACTCGAATTTGTACTCTTTGAATTAGGTTATCATGTTTAATTAATATTTATTTTTGATAATTGTAGAGCAGTACATGTTGCTATCTTCTTTTGAGACATTGTGATTATAATTTGATTTTGTTCAATATGTACATATATAACCCTTTTGTTGGTATTATGTCGCATGTGTTGTGATATGATATTTTGTTAGAATATACCGTAGGGTATACCTGAGCTATAACCACCTGTGGGGGTACCACAGGCATGTCGTCTTGGCACGAGAGACATGACACTTTCTGTGGCGATGTGATTAGTCCACGACGTCTCCGTTTTGGGCTCCGGAGGAAGTGGGCCATTTGGTGTTTTGTTGTGGAAGGCGTATGGGTTAACCCTAGTTTTCTGTTCTGCAAATTTGTGATATTGTGCCAAACACACATATCCGATTTGCATACATTTGGATTCGCGGTCCAATGTGTGATTTGTCTGTGTGCAATTATTTTGGTTTCCTGTGTGGCATCATTTGACTTGCTTGTGTGGCATTATTTTGACTTGCCTATGTGGCATTATTTTGACTTGCCTGTGTGGCAACATATATTTCTGAGCTCACTCGGTATGAAATAACACCCAACCATTTGATTCAGCCTATTATTTCATTGTATTAGTTTTATTTGTTTCTGTTCAGTTCAATTTATTGAGTTAGTTACTTCAGTTCGTTATTTCTTTATTCTTTTATTGGTTTCGTCAATTATGTTGATTCAGGTATATTCCATTCAGATCTTTGGATATTGTATTTTCGTTCGTATTTACACTTGAGACTTGTTCAGTATTTGGTCTCAGTTGTTCTCGTATATCAGTTGTATATCTCAGATCCGTGATCGAGCAATTAGCTCATCTTTGTGGTTTTTCTTCCGGGTTTCGAGGGGTGATTCAGGGCTAGTGTGATGAGAGAGTTATCTTTGACCATCTAGGTTGTTTTGAATTTTAAGTTTTGATTATTTTGACTCTATTTGGAGAATTGTATTTAGTACACTATTAATGGATCACCACTATTAATATTTTGAGGTTATTAGTGATCTGTTTTCTTATTTTGAGGTTTGTTGTGCTTTGCACGTGACCTCCCTTTCCTATTCGGGAAGGGGGTGTTACACCCTGGCAGTGCCAAAATGAGTTAGCTTCAAGCCATTTCAAATTTCTATCACCACATAAGTTCCATATGATATAGTTTAACTTCTATATGGGTGATATATCCATAATAGAAATGAATCAATATGTTCAAATCTTGTCACTATATTCAAATAGATTGAATATTTAATCATTAAGAATCCTAACAATTCTTTGATACCAAACTCTTAGGGTTAGTCCACCAATTTAAATAACTATTAGTGACTCCCTTTAATCCTTTTATAAATTCACATAACCACATAAGGTTTAAATAGACTCACAAAACTAACTCATTAAAAATTAAATCACATATTTAATTAAATAAGGAGTTTAAAATTCACAGTCATTACATCCCTCCCTCCTCATAAAAATTCCGTCCTCGGAATTGTAAAAATAAGGTCACTCAAATAAAAACGGATAATTCTCTCTCATTTTCTCTTCTAGTTCCCACGTAGCTTCTTTGATTGCGTGATTCCTCTAGAGAATCTTAACAAAATGGATGATTTTATTCCTCAATTTATGTTCCTTTCTATCTAGTATCTGGACAGGAACTTCCTCGTACGATAAGTCTTTCTCGACTTGGATTGGTTCATAAGAGATAACGTACTTATAGTCTGGTTTATACGGTCGTAATACTGACACGTGAAACACGTTGTGAATGTGCTCAAGTTCAGGAGGTAACGCTACCTCGTACGCCACTTCACCGACCCACCTCAGAATCTCGAACGATCCTATGAACCTAGGGCTCAACTTTCCCTTCTTCCCAAAATGAATCGTCCCTTTCCAAGGAGATACTTTCAAAAATGCATGGCTTCCTAATTCAAAATCTTTCTTTTTGCGATGTAAGTCTGCATACTTCTTCTGATGATCTTGAGCTGCTACTAGTCGAGCTCTTATCGCCTTAATGATTTCTACCGTTTGTTGTACCAACTCTAGTCCCAACAGTCTTCGTTCTCCAACTTTATACCAACATAAGGGCGTTCTACATTTCCTCACATATAGTGCTTCGTACGACGGCATTCTAATACTGGCGTGATAACTATTGTTATCCTAACAATTCTTTGATATCAAACTCTTAGGGTTAGTCCACAAATTTAAATAACTATTAGTTACTCCCTTTAATCATTTCGTAAATTCACATAACCACATAAGGTTTAAATAGACTCACTGTGACACCCCCAAATTCGAGCACTTAAATTCCCACATGATTTAGTGTTCACTAATCAAACACCATATGTCTACCTACCCATAATAAATGAAAGCATAAATAGGTAGAAATAAATCATCTCCTTAAGGAGCTACATCATCTGAAATAAGTACATCAATCCCAGGTCATACTAACCTTAAATCTCAAATACGAAAAAATAAACAATTAATAGTCTTACACAACATTGTCATAAGTCTAAAACATAAATACATAATCACATTAACAACAAGTCTTCATCACTTGTTAATCTTGCCCTTGCCTTTGCTAAAAGAAGGCTCGTCGAACTTTTCGTTCTTAATTGCAATGTTATTATTACGCAAGAGTAAGCACGATTGCCCACAAGTATAATAATATAACAACAATATAATAACATTTGAGTGAATCAAAGAGTTATGGAATAAGAAACTCAACTTTTGAATCAAGAATGAATAACAAGAATTTAAAGAACTTCCGAGGGTCATAAGACCTTGAACTATGTCCTAGGTTATCAAGGGTTAAACTTGAAACCTTTAACAGTCACGAGACTATGGACTCTTCTACTCATACTTAAGGGGATCAGGTCTTAGTACCATACTGTGCACAATATCTTAACGCTAAAGCATAAGTAATCCCCTATACAGGGTTGTTCATCTCAGTTTGACATTAGAGTCCGCACCAAAGGAAGTTTGGTTTGGATAAATTCATCAATAGTTCTAAAATTTAGAACGCTCATCAACTATGGACTAGTCGACTCAATAATGGTTCGCTAGTCTTACAAGGTTTCAAAAGAACTGATACTCAATTTGAATAACAATTCAAAAAAGTATAAAATCGAATAAGTATTTTATGACTGAATTCATGCTTTAAAAGAGTTATATCATCTAATATGAAATCTTGAACTTGAACAATTAATAATAAGAACTTACTAGATATAGAATACAAGTCTAAGACTTGATCAAGGAATAATTTAGAATTTAAGGAACTTACTTAACAACAATAATTTAGGAATAGAATACTTGCTCAATATAAAAGTAAGGTTTAGAAACTTGCATAACGATAACAAGTAGGGTTAGTAAACTTGCCTCTTGCACAAGCTACATTTAATTCACATTCTTTATTAATTCCTACATATCAAATACATTCACAATACCCATTAATCAATAGTTCGATATACCTATCGAATCCCACATTGGTCTTTGAATATGTTATTGGACTTTTACGTCTTATTAATTAATCACATAACGTAAGTTAATTAACATATTATTATATGCTTGACATGTCTTCGTGTTCATTACATTAGGTTTTAAAAACACATTTTCAAAACTTGAACACTTAGAAAAATTTCTGAAGTTTTGCGGTATAGAATGCAAGCGCGTTGATTTGCGATGGGACCGCTCCATTCGCTTTTTTGGAGCGGCATGAACCAAGACTACGACGAACCATATGTCTTCGATTCGCGAAGAACACACAGAACAACACAAAATCTACCAATTTCTTTATTAATACATGAATTTAAACATACCTAGACATTATAATATACACATAATCATTGTTCAACCTTCCTAGCATGATTTTAATAGGTTAAAACATACAATTACTTGATTTAAATTATATAATTTTTACTGTTCTTGTTGTTTTTGAAAGTTTTGAAAATAAATCATGAAGATTGACACTACGGGTTCGTTATAACACTAAACCTGACCATTCGAAGTTTGATTTCTTCGTTTTAACATACCTAAGCATACACAAGTATAAATTTATGATACAACATATGATTAAAGCATTAAATTTGTACGTAAGGGCCATATGGCCATATTTACACTTTTATAATCTGTAACTTTTAAAATAATCCAATTACAACATATTTATATACAATTGATGTTATGAAAACACACATATATATGATAAAACATATTATGATGACATATTATCATATATATATATATATATATATACACACACAATTATTACTCTAGCAACTACAGAGACTTGAACAGAGACTTGAAAACCATTATTTTATAAAAACTTTAATGACGTAAATAAAATTGGGTTGAAGAAATTACCCTAAAGCAATTCTTCTGACTCTTCACGTTCTTCTACAATGTCACAATTATTCTCACTGTTTCTCTCTAATTCTCTGAAATTCTCTAAGTTCTTACTAAAAATAAATGTACGTAAAAGGAAACTGATCATTTATGCGCACAATTGGGGTCAATTAATCCATCGGTGGTTTAACTGCTCCCAACTCCTCATAAGGACACGTTTGGCTAAACTTAAAAACTCATTCCCATTTAATTTAATTAACCTACTAAAATATAGTTTTAATAATGTCACACTCAATTACACAATAAATCAAATATCTTATTTAATTTAATTTAAATAAAATATACTATTTTCTCATTAATTCACATATCTACATAATTAGATTCCTCATTTATTAATTATGTCAAATTATTAAATCTCTAATTAATTATTAAATTAATTAAAATAACATTATGCTTATTAAATATTTCATTTAATTCAATAAGCTCACATAAATACATACTTTGAATAATAAAATTCTCCACATTAATTTAATAAATATAACACATACAATTAAATTAATCTACCATAATTTTATCAATTAATTATTTAATCCAATAATTAAATCATCAAAAAATATTTATTTAATTCAATAAATATTCAAGTTAAAGTACAAAATCTCGTTCGTCACATTCACAAAACTAACTCATTAAAAATTAAATCACATATTTAATTAAATAAGGAGTTTAAAATCCACGGTCATTATAGGAACCTAATGCTCCTCTGAGCATTCTAAGACATCAAATATCTTGGTGATCTGTTTTATACACGTCTCTACCTTAACTAGTTCTGGCTTTTCCAAAAACTCTGGTGGTCCCAGCTGTGAGACCCCGAATTTTATGAAATAAAAGTATTCAATTTTTTCTATTTTGGTAAATAGTTAAATTGATAAAAGTTTAAAGTTAAGGGTAATATGTGAATATTTTTGCAAAGTAATCAAGTTGATATAAAATATTCTTTTTATCGGGGAATGTCCGTACGACGGTACAATCATTGGTGGACCCCGCAACGAAATTATTGTCGGATGGAGAAAACGACAAAAATATTTTTATGAGAATAACGGCGGAAGTTTTACCGTTAAAACTGTTGAACTACTCAAAGAGTAAAAGAAATAAGATGTCTGGCTGGCGTGCTTGCATAGTAGACACACGGTATTGATTATTGATGTTTACGTAATAAGTCACTCAAATTTGTTTTATTAGTATTATTAATGTAATAAAACAGAAAAGCTTTTTATATAAAACAAAATACTTTTATAAAGTTATTCTATAAATAGAATATATTATATTCTATTATGCATAGTATTTTGCATAGTAAAATCTTTTTATATAAAACAGAATACTTTTATAAAGTTATTCTATAAATAGAATATATTATATTTTATTATGCATAGTGTTGCAAAGTGCCTGCATAGTGTTTTATATAGTAAAATCTTTTAATATAAAACATAATACTTTTATAAAGTTATTCGTTTTATTAGATTATAAATAGAATATATTATATTTTATTTAAAAGATTTTGCTTTAAATATGGACCGTCTGATTAAAAGTAAATCAATTTGGACCGTTCATGAATTAGTTACTATGCAGTCCATTCTTCTATAAATAGAAGCTCATTCCTTCATTATTTCTTACGAATTCACTGAAACTCTAGAGAGAGAAAGTATAGAGAGAGTTCTTCTTCTATAATCTTGAGCTTATTTCTTTAGAGTTTAAGAAAGCTTTGAGCGTAGTGCAAGTTTTTTTCGATTATATTCTCGCCCTACCAGTCGGAAAACTCTTCTTTCAAAGGTAAGGGATATTATTTGTTGTACTCGTAAGGAGTATTATTATTTCGTATTCATGAAGAGAGTTATTGTCTTTCAATACTCGTAAGGGTTGTTATTCCATTTCTTATTATTCAGTTGGAATAACCTGTCTGTGCGGTCTATCGCATGCATGGTGATTTCTGTTATTATTCTATTCTTTATTATTCTGCCGGAATATCACATGCATGCGTTTACGCTGGACACTGGTTCCATTATTTATTATTCGCTTGAATATCCTATCTCGCAATGCTTACGCCTGGGACTTGGTTCCATTATTTATTATTCATTGGGAATAACACATGCATGCGATCTATCGCACGCATGGTGAATCCTTCTATTATTCCATTCTTTATTATCATGTTGGAATAATCTGTCTATGTGGATTACCACATGCATGGTGAATGATCCTTTGTATTCATTCCTTATTAAATTGTGAAAATGATCTGTATACGTGGATTACCGCATGGCGGGTGAAAATCTATTTGTAGTTTCATATATTCTCTTATACTCAGTTTGTTAAAGCTTTAACTTCTATACTCCATGAAATTAGTGGAATATCCTGGACATTTGCGCTTCATCCAGTATCTTTTCATGGAAATATTCTTCTGAGCATTCTTGAATTTTACTCTACAAAGAAGTATCATGTTGACAATTTGGACATTATTGAGTTCAGGATAAATTAACTTATAAATCTTTAAAATTTATTCTTGAACTTGTTTATTGAATTATTATGTCATTGTCATGATGAGTTATGTTGGTTATTATGTGAAAACATGAAAGTTTCTTAGAAATCACAAGGGTTAAAAATCAAATTTTGGTGAAAATGGAACATGAAATTCAATTGACCATATCTCCTATTATATTTCAAATTTTTGAGTGTGATCAAGTTCTAGAGTTAGATCTATGAGTTTTCTAACTTATCCAAGTGGAATCACTGTAAAAGGGGTTGTAGATTTTCGTGTGGATTGATTTTAGCAAAAGAGTCAAAAGCTGTAAATTACAAAAAGGCTACTGCCCAGAAGTTTAAAAGGGAATTTTTGGCCATTTGATGAATTATGAGAAAAATTCCAGCCTTTTGGGACATAGAAATATATGGTATAAAGTAACTCCGATCCAAAAATGAGCTCATTCCGACTTAAAATGAGCAAGTTATAACCATTTCAATATTTAGATTTTTTCGACGGAAAATGCTATAACCGGAGTTCTGTAACTCCGATGACCATGAAATTTAAACTGGAAGCTCACGATAACTTGTGTAAGATCCTGCCAAGATTTGGGAATTTTTGGAGTTAACCTTGAGGTAGCTAATTTCTTAAGGAATTAATTAGAAATTATATTTTGAAAAATAGTAAATGAATTTTAAAAATTCCAAGAAAAATATATGTTCAATATGGGACTATATTCTGCTTAATCCCAGAAAAGAATAATTTTTGGGACTGATTTGGTATTTTTCATGAAAATAGTTTAGTTACGAACATATGAATTAAATATGTTATGTGAAGTGAAAAATTGGTAAATATGATTTTATGGCTTGAAAATCTTATATAAGGTATATGCAGATTTTTTATAAGTAATTTGATTATTGGTGATGAAATCTTATGAGTATGGCATTTTGAATGATTAAATGCATTATTTGGAAAAGTGTAAACAATTAAATTAAATTGTTTATAAATTTAATGAGTGATTAAAATATTGTTATAATATTAACAATATTAGATTATGATTTTATTAAGTGATTGATAATATTTGGATAAATTTAAAGTCTTTAATATTTATCATTGATTTAGTTTGACTAATGCTTATAATATTGTCATCATCCTCATGCTTATATTATGTTGAAAGTCATATGTGGCCTGTAGTGCATAGATGGACTTGGTATGATTATGACCAGGGATTATTCAGTATAATCATGACCGTAATATTACAAATGATGTAGAAAAAGTCCTTATTGGCCCGTAGTGCATTGATGGACAGTTTTTGGTATGATTATGGCTATGGATTCTCTTCGGCCAAGGGTGCAAAGATGAATTGTTTTATGGCATGATCGGGACCATTGATGAAAACACGATTATCTTTGGCCCGTAGTACATGGATAATTCGTGGTCGTGATACTAAAAAATATCCTTGGCCTGTAGTGCAGGGATGATTCGATGATGTGGATTAATTATTGAGCTGAGTTTCAGCAATGAAATATTAATTCATGGATGTGATAATAAAGAATATCCTTGGCTTGTAGTTCAGGGATAATTCGATGATGTGGATTAATTATTGAGCTAAGTCTCAGCAATGAAATATTAATTCATGGATGTGATAATAATGAATATCTTTGGTCGTAGTGCAAAGATGATTTAATGATTACGAGCAGGAATTGTTATTTGGTATAACCATGATTTTTGATGTTTTAGGTGAAGATAGGTGATGAAAATTATCTTCGTCCTGGGTGCGAAAAGGAATTCAGAATCACAATTATGATTATGAGTTATTCATATGATTGTGGACAGGAATTGTTGATTGATGTTACAGGGATAAAACATTATTGGTGGACTTTTAACATAGAGAAGATAATAGACCTAATGGTCTATTTTACTCTTTAAATGGATTGCTCATTCCACTACAACTATGGTTGAAAAGTTTTATCATCTACCATATGTTCTAAATCTCTGAGTTATTATTAATAAAAGCTATTTATAATGTAATTATCTTTAGTCATGATATTCTTTCTTGGGCTAGATTCATACTCACCCTTTTGCTTCACAATTCCTTTCTGTGTAATAAGAGTGTAATGGGAATTGCCGGGGATAATGAGGAATAGAATGGTGGTCTATAGCTGTTGAGGTTCTCCCTAAATAGTATGAAAATAATTTTATTGAGAACTTTAGATAAATGTGTCGTATTATATATGTTATTTGATATTTAATTTTGGTGAACCAAATAGGGTGCGGTGAAACCAACTTTAGAAGGGTGTTTCGCCACTATCATACAAGATGTCTAATGACATACAACCTTGTGTTATCATAAGACAGGGTTGTGCACATACACTTGCTGAGTATATCTACGAGCACTACCTATACGATCTTGGACTTTATTTGAAATATAATTTTCACTTGGAGACAGTGGAGATAGTTATATGCCAAGAGAAGACTCACCATTGGAAAGAAGATGATAGTAATCTTCTCATTTTTCTTTGGGGTCTATTGGGTCAACCAAAGATAATTCTGTGGACATATGATATCTATCATAACCTAGACGTATGGCCTCCCATGTACGAATGTTTAATTGAGCACTTCCCAAAGATTTTAATTTCTAAAATAGTGTTTGACTATACTTTTATATAAAGTATCATTGTAAGGTTGTGGTCGAGGTATCATGAGAGTTACATACATTTGTATTAAAACTCATAGTTAACTGTGGTCGTATTCTATCTGACATACTCAACGAACATATAAATGAAGTTGTATTTTAATTTTGTAGCATGTATCTGGCGACTCAGAATGGGTGATGTATACCTAATTTTGGGGGCGTCACATTTGGTATCAGAGCTTAGGGATATGGTCGCTGGCGGAGATGAGAGTCTAGAAATAGGAGGGGAGAGACGAGTTATATACTTCGCTAGTGTGTGACTTACCTAAGCTGAAATTGTTTACTTGATAAGTTGAAAAATTGTGATATGTCAATTAACCTTTATTTTAAAGATATATTCTAGAATGATATCTGAAATAGAGGAGATGAGCAATGGAAAAATGAGGATATAACCGGGAAGGTACAATCTGAAAAAAAGCAAGGTATTTTCATCTCTTCGAATATCAGGTACGTACGTAAATTTCAAGGGCGAAATTTCATAAAGAGGTGAGATTGTGAGACCCCGAATTTTATGAAATAAAAGTATTCAATTTTTTCTATTTTGGTAAATAGTTAAATTGATAAAAGTTTAAAGTTAAGGGTAATATGTGAATTTTTTTGCAAAGTAAGCAAGTTGATATAAAATATTCTTTTTGTCGGGGAATGTCCGTATGATTTCGGTACAATCATTGGTGGACCCATAGCGGAATTATTCATCGGATGGAGAAAGCGACAAAAATATTTTTATGAGAATAACGGCGGAAGTTTTCTTTGTTAAAGCTGTTGAACTACTCGGTAGTAAAAGTCTGATGTCTGGCGTGGTTGCATAGTAGTAGTACTGGCGGTATTGATTATTGATGTTTACGTAATAAGTCACTCAAATTTGTTTTATTAGTATTATTAATGTAATAAAATGCAGAAAAGCTTTTATATAAAACAAAATACTTTTATAAAGTTATTCTATAAATAGAATATATTATATTCTATTATGCATAGTGTTTTTGCATAGTAAAATCTTTTTATATAAAAGCAGAATACTTTTATAAAGTTATTCTATAAATAGAATATATTATATTTTATTATGCATAATGTTGCATTGTACAAAGATAGTATTTTGCATAGATAAAATCTCTTTATATAAAATAGAATACTTTTATAAAGTTATTCGTTTTATTAGATTATAAATAGAATGTGAAACCCCAGATTTTATGAATAAAAAATTAATTTTCTCGAAATAATTTTTTTATATATTATGGTATGAATTTGAGATAATGTTATAGTTGTGGGTAATATTTATAAAATTTGCAAAGTATGCAAGTTGTCATATTATATTCGATTGGTCGGGGAATATTCGTTTTAAATAGAAAATATTCATACGACGGCACAATCATTGGTGGACCCCACAACGGAATTATTGTCGGATTGAGAAAACGACAAAAATATTTTATTGAAAATAACGACGGAAGTTTTACCGTTGGTACTGTTGAACTACTCGGTAGTAAAAGTACAGTAATACGCGTTGTTGCATAGTAACACACGGTATTGATTATTGATATTTATGTGAGAAGTCACTCAGTTTTGTTCAATTATTACTACAATAGTTACTGCATAGTATCTCACATTATTTGATTCAATTATTGTTGATTTAGAAGTTTTGTTTTATTCGTATTATTAACGTAATAAAATAGAAACATCTTTTATATAAAATGAATACTTTATTAAAGTTATTCTATAAATAGAATATATTATATTCTATTATGCATAGTATTTTGTATAGTAAAATATTTTTATATAAAATAGAATACTTTATTAAAGTCTATATATTATATTTTATTATGCATAGTGTTTGCATAGTGCCCGTATAGTGTTTGCATAGTAAAAATCTTTTTATATAAATAGAATATATTATATTTCATTTAAAAGATTTTTCTTTAAATATGGACCGTCAGATTAAAGTAAATCAATCTGGACCGTTCATGGATTAGTTACTATGCATTCCATTTTTCTATAAATAGAAGCTCATTCCTTCATTATTTTCTTACGAAATCACTGAACTATAGAGAGAGAAACTATAAAGAGAGAGAAGAAAAGTTTTCTGCTACTTCACTACTCTTATATCAAGTATTATTTTACGGTAAGGGATATTATTCTTTTGTATTCCAGAAGAGAACTTCTGTTATTCCATTTCTTTATTGTTTTGTTGGAATAACCTGTATACTCGGGCTACCCTATAATTGGTGACATTCTTCTATTATTCTGTCTTTATTATTCGCCGGAATATCCATGTTCGTGCTATCTATACGGATCTGGTTCCATCATTTATTATTCGCATTTATTATTACATTGGAACATCTATCGATTGTCAATTTCACGACCTAGTTCCGTTATTTAGTATTACGTTGGAATAACGTCATGCATCGAAATACCGCATGCATGGTGATTTCGTTGTTATTCCATTCTTTACTATTATGTTGGAACATCCTGCCGGTCTTAATTTCGCTTTGACCGGTTCCGTTATTATTATTACGTTGGAATAACACATACATCGCAATACCGCATGCATGGTGATTTCTTTTGTTATTCCATTCTTTATTATACTCGATTGCTTAAAGTTTTGACTTCTATACTCCATGAAATTAGTGGAATATCCTTGATATTTGCGCTTCATCCAAATATCTTTTCATGGAAATATTCTTCCGAGCATTCTTGAATTTTACTCTCTAAAAAGTATTATGTTGACAAATTTGGACGTTATCAGTTCCTAGATAAATTAATTCTTGAACTTGTTTTATTGAATTCTTATATCATTGTCATCATCCTTATGTTTATATTATGTTGAAAGTCATCTGTGGCCTGTAGTGCATAAATGGACTTGGTATGATTATGACTAGGGATTATTCGGTATAATCATGACCGTAATGTTATAAATGATGTGAAAATTAAAAGTCCTCATTGGCCCGTAGTGCATTGATGGACAATTTTTGGTATGATTATGGCTATGGATTCTCTTCGGCCAAGGGAGCAAAGATGAATTATTTTATGGCATGATTAGGACCGTTGATGAAAACACAATTATCTTTGGCCCGTAGTGCATGGATAATTCGTGGTCGTGATACTAAAGAATATCCTTGGCCTGTAGTACAGGGATGATTTAATGATGTGGATTATTTATTAAGCTGAGTCCCAACGATAAAAGTGATGAAAAGCTTTTTAAATCATAAAAGATAGTAGATTCTATTCTCTACTTGACTCTTTTAATGGATTGCTTGTTCCGTTGCAGTTAAACTTGATGTCTATTGTATTTTATCAGTTTAACATTGTTGGATGCTAATAATAATTTATTCTGCATTATCTTAGTCATAATATTTCTTACTGGGCTAGTTGAGCTCACCCTTTCTTCACTGTTCTCTTCAAGAAATGAGAATATAGCTGGGACAAGTCGGGAAACTGGGTGATGGTCCAGAGGATAGCATTAGTAGTCCTCACTATTCTGTGAAATAGTGTGAAAATAATTGTAATGAGGACTCCTTTTGAGTTTGTATAATCTCTAGTAGACAATAATTGTATTCAAACTCACAGTTTATGTTTTGTCGTATTGTACACGATAGTTGTATTAGTAAGTTGTATTTGAATTTTGTACCATGTATCTGGCGACCCAAGATGGGTGACGTATACCTAATTTTGGGGGGCGTCACAGTTGGTATCAAAGCTTAGAGATATGATCCCTGGATAAGATGTGAGACTAGAACTAGGTGGGGAGAGACAGGGAATTCCTTCGCTAGTATGACCTACCTAAGTTTATTTGGTATTTAATTGGTCGGTTAGAGTATAGAGATAATATGTGATTTGTTAATTAACCATTATTTTGTGGTAGCATTTGAAAATGACATCCGAGAATGTTGAGAATAACAATGGAGCAAAATAATATGACTGTATCGCAGCACAAGGCTAAGTTTGCGGAGTTATCCCGGTTTGCATCCCATTTGGTCGATAATGAGAAGCGAATGATGCGAATGTTTTTGCGAGGTTTGAAACCCGATATACGTCAATACCTCGTTTTTCACAAACTTTGTTTATATTCAGATGTTGTGAATAGGGCTCCGTTATTGGAGCGCAATAATGAGTCAGCACAACCAAAAGGCAACGACCAACAACACGATAATAATCATACCGGTGGCAACGGTCATCAGAACAACGATAACCATCGTGGGGGATATTATCATGCCAAGAATGGTAACCATTTAGTGGTAATCATGGCCAAGATAATAAGAATGGACATTTTAAGAAGAGAAGGTTCAACAATGACGTGAAGACGTCGGCACTAGCACCCGTTTCAAAGGAAGAAGAACGCCCATCGGTCATATGTTTCAAATGCGGACAAGAGGGACACATCCGTCCAAACTGTACGCAACAATCCAAAGCGTGTTTTAATTGTAGAAGAGAAGGTCACCTAGCTCGATTTTGTTGTATGGTGAAGTTAAGTCCAACCGGGATAGTGATGCCAAAGGATATCCCAGAAAAGCCAAAGCCGGTAGTTTAAGAGAGAGCGTTTTTTTTTCTCGTGACGAGGAAACTGAATAAAATTATCACGGGTAAGTTAATCATAAGCTCTTACGAAGTCTATACCGTGTTAGATACCGGTTCTACTCAATCTTTTATTTCACCTAGTTGTGTTTCAATGTTTGAAGTTAATTTCGAAGAAGTTAGACTTTGATATATCTGTTTAAACTCAGTTCGGAGAAACCTTCGTTACCTCTATTATTTATAAATCTTGTTCAAATCAACACTTTCACATTACGTGTTGATCTTGTCTCTTTGAAAATACTTGCCTTTGATGCAATTTTATGAATCGATTGGTTAACTACTCATCATGCTTTTCGTAAGGTTGTTAGCTTTCATATTCCTAACCAACCTGTTATGCGAATTCAAGAAACCAAACCACTAAAGTCAATCATTGCCATATCAAGCCATAAATAAAGAGCCCTGATCCTTTCGTTGTTGACTTTCTTGTGTGTAATGCACCGAAGCCAGACTTTCTATAGGCAACGTCATGAATGACGATGACAAGTTGAGAGGTATCATTGTGAGGTGCTATCTAGGTTAAGGGATAGAAGTCATAGTTGGTATCAATGTGACGTACTATCCAAGTCTTGGATAAGAGTAACAGTTTTGAATGATATTTCTATCATTAATAAATCTCTTGACGTATTCTTGAAGACTTCTTAGCCTACCCCAAGAGCATGAAATCGAATTTTGTATTGACCCTGGTACAAAACCTATTTCTTAAACCCTCAAAATATTTCTTCAACTAAAACGAACGTAACATGCGCCAAAGATGTTGACTCGAGCTGTTGAAGATTACGATCGTACTATTCAATATCATCGTGGAAGAGCGAACGTGGTAGCTGACGTGTTGAGTAGAAGATCGTATGCGTTTACAAGTGCGATGTTGTTAACACAAAGACTCATTTCGTATAACCTGCAAATGATAAAGATAGAGTTAAAGACTTTAGGGACCCACGTGAAGATAACGAATATACGAGTAAAATTGACTTTAATTGATAAAGTTAAAGATGCTCAAGCTACATACCCGAATCTGATGAATGTGAAGAAGAAGGTTCAAGAGGGCGTTATTCTAGAAGCAAGAGTTGCTGAAGAGAGGAAATCTCAACCCTCGATTTAATTGGCCCATTTGAAATCCTCGATTGAGTAGGAACTGTGGCTTATAGACTCATTTTACCGCCAAATATGTCGCGTGCTCATAACATTTTTTACGTATCGATGTTACGTAAATATGTGGATGACCCGAACTACATTATTAATTTAGAATCGGACGAGATAGAGGATGATTTAACGTATGAGATCTCGTGTTAAAATCTTGGATAAGAAGAATCGTATCCAACACTCAAGGGTTATACCTCAAGAGTTAGAATCTGAAATGAAGTCAATGTATCCTCACCTGTTCGGCATACTAGGTACGTACGTAAATTTTGAGGGCGAAATTCCATAAGGAGGGGAGATTGTGAAACCCTAGATTTTATGAATAAAGAATTAATTTTCTCGAAATAATTTTTTTTATATATTATGGTGTGAATTTGAGATAATGTTATAGTTGTGGGTAATATTTATAAATTTTGCAAAGTATGCAAGTTGTCATATTATATTCGATTGGTCGGGGAATATTCGTTTTTAAGCGGTAAATATTAAGACGACGCAACACAATCATTGGTGGACCCTACAATGTAATTATTATCGGATTGAAAAATGACAAAAATATTTTATTAAAAATAACGGCGGAAGTTTTACCGTTGATACTGTTGAACTACTAGGTAGTAAAAGTACAGTAATACGCGTTGTTGCATAGTAGCACACGGTATTGATTATTGATATTTATGTGAGAAGTCACTCAGTTTTGTTCAATTATTGCTATAATAGTTGCTGCATAATATCTCACATTATTTGATTCAATTATTGTTGATTTAGAAGTTTTGTTTTATTCATATTATTAACGTAATAAAATAGAAACATCTTTTTATATAAAACAAAATACTTTATTAAAGTTATTCTATAAATAGAATATATTATATTCTATTATGCATAGTGTTTTGCATAGTAAAATCTTTTTATATAAAACAAAATACTTTATTAAAGTTATTCTATAAATAGAATATATTATATTTTATTATGCATAGTGTTTTGCATAGTGCCCCAGATAGTGTTTGCATAGTAAAAATCTTTTTATATAAATAGAATATATTATATTTTATTTAAAAGATTTTCTTTATATATGGAGTCGATTAAAGTAAATCACTGGACCTGTTCATGGATTAATTCTTATGCATTCCATTTTCCTATAAATAGAAGCTCATTCCTTCATTATTTTCTTCTTAATTCACTTTGAACTCAGAGAGAAAAACTATAGAGAGAGACTATAGAGATAGAAGAAATGTTTTCTCGCTACTTCACTACTCTTATATCAAGTATTATTTTACAGAAGGGATATTATTCTTTTGTATTCCGGAAGAGAACTTTTGTTATTCCATTTCTTTATTGTTCGTTGGAATAACTTTGATAATGAAGCTACCCTATACTTGGTGACATTCTTCTATTATTACATCTTTATTATTCGTAGAATATCCCATGCATGCTATCTGTTGGACTGGTTCCATCATTTATTATTCCGCATTTATTATTCTGTTGGAACATCCTTTCGGTGTGAATTTCACCTGACCTGGTTCCGTTATTTAGTATTTTGTTGGAATAACCTGTCTATGCGAAGTACCGCATGCATGGTGATTTCTGTTGTTATTCCATTCTTTACTATTATGTTGGAACATCCTGTCAGTGCGAATTTCTCCTGACCTGGTTCCGTTATTATTATTCTGTTGGAATAACCTGTCTATGCGAAGTACCACATGCATGGTGATTTCTTTTGTTATTCCATTCTTTATTATACTCAGTCGCTTAAAGTTTTGACTTCTATACTCCATGAAATTAGTGGAATATCCTTAATATTTGCGCTTCATCCAGTATCTTTTCATGGAAATATTCTTCTGAGCATTCTTAAATTTTACTCTACAAAGCAGTATCATGTTGACAATTTGGACGTTATCAGTTCCTAGATAAATTAATTCTTGAACTTGTTTTATTGAATTCTTATATCATTGTCATCATCCTCATGTTTATATTATGTTGAAAGTCATCGTGGTGGCTGTGAGTGCATAGATGGACTTGGTATGATTATGACCGAGGATTATTCAAAGATAATCATTATCGTAATGTTACAAATGATGTGAAAATTAAAAGTCCTCATTGGCCCGTAGTGCATTGATGGACAGTTTTTGGTATGATTATGGCTATGGATTCTCTTCGGCCAAGGGAGCAAAGATGAATTATTTTATGGCATGATTAGGACCGTTGATGAAAACACGATTATCTTTGGCCCGTAGTGCATGGATAATTCGTGATCGTGATACTAAAGAATATCCTTGGCCTGTAGTGCAGGGATGATTTAATGATGTGGATTATTTATTAAGCTGAGTCCTAGAGATAAAGTGATGAAAAACTTTTTAAATCATAAAAGATAGTAGATTCTATTCTCTACTTGACTCTTTTAATGGATTGCTTGTTCCGCTGCAGTTAAACTTGATGTCTATTGTATTTTATCAGTGTAACATTGTTGGAGGCTAATGATAATTTATTCTGCATTATCTTAGTAATAATATTTCTTACTGGGCTAGTTGAGCTCACCCTTTCTTCACTGTTCTCTTCAGGAAATGAGAATATAGCTAGGACGAGTCGAGAAACGGAGTGATGGTCCAGAGGATAGCATTAGTAGTCCTCACTATTCTGTGAAATAGTGTGATAATAATTGTAATGAGGACTCCTTTTGAGTTTGTATAATCTCTAGTAGACAATAATTATATTCAAACTCACAGTTTATGTTTTGTCGTATTGTACACGACAGTTGTATTAGTAAGTTGTATTTGAATTCTGTACCATGTATCTGGCGACCCAAGATGGGTGATGTATACCTAATTTTGGGGGCGTCACATAGAATATATTATATTTTATTTAAAAGATTTTGCTTTAAATATGGACCGTCCGATTAAAAGTAAATCAATCTGGACCGTTCATGAATTAGTTACTATGCAGTCCATTCTTCTATAAATAGAAGCTCATTCCTTCATTATTTCTTATGAATTCACTGAAACTCTAGAGAGAGAAACTGTAATACCCCAACTTTTTGAATAAAGATGAATTTTCTATAAATATTATTTTTGAATATTATGGAGTGAAATTGATATAATGTTATAATTATGGGTAATATTTATAAATTTTGCAAAGTACGCAAGTTGTTATATAATATTCGATTAGTCGGGGAATATTCGTTTTAATAGGAAATTTTCGTACGACGGCACAATCATTGGTGGACCCCATAACAGAATTATTGTCGGATTGAGAAAACGACAAAAATATTTTATTAAAAATAACGGCGAAAAGTTTTACCATTAATACTGTTGAACTACTCGGTAGTAAAAGTACAGTAATACGCGTGGTTGCATAGTAGCACACGGTATTGATTATTGATGCTTATGTGATAAGTCACTCAGTTTTATTTTATTGGTATTATTAATGTAATAAAATAGAAAAGCTTTTTATATAAAACAGAATACATTTATAAAGTTATTCGTTTTATTAGGCTAATAGTAAAATCTTTTTTATATAAAATAGAATACTTTTATAAAGTTTTCTATTTTATTAGACAATAATTAGAATATATTATATTTTATTATGCATAGTGTTTGTATAGTGCTTGCATAGTGTTTGCATAGTAAAATTTTTTATAAAGTTATTCGTTTTATTAGATTATAAATAGAATATATTATATTTTATTTAAAAGATTTTGCTTTAAATATGGACCGTCAAATTAAAGTAAATCAATCTGGACCGTTCATGAGTTAGTTACTATGCAGTCCATTTTTCTATAAATAGAAGCTCATTCCTTCATTATTTCTTACGAATTCACTGAAACTCTAGAGAGATAAACTATAGAGAGAAAGAAGAAAAGTATTCTGCTACTTCACTACTCATATATCTAGTACTCTTCTTCTTAAGGTAGGGGATATTATTTGTTGTACTCGTAAGGGGTATTCTTTCTTTCTTATTCATGAAGAGAACTTCTGTTATTCCATTCTTTATTATTCTGTTGGAATAACCTGTATACGCGGGATACCCTATACTTAGTGAAATTCTTCTATTATTCCATTCTTATTATTCTGTTGGAATAACCTGTTTATGCGAAGTATCGCATACATGGTGAAATTCTTCTAATATTCCATTCTTTATTATTCGCCGGAATATCACGCTCAGTGCGTTTACACATGGACACGGGTTCCATTATTTATTATTTCGTCGAAATATCTTATGCGTGCATTTACGCTGGGACTGGTTCCATTATTTTATTATTTTGTTGGGAATAACTTGTCATGCGATAGCCTATCGCACGCATGGTGAATCATACGTTATTCCATTCTTTATTATTACGTTGGAATAACTTGCCTATGTGGATTACCACATGCATGGTGAATGATCCTTCGTATTCATTCCTTATTAAATTTTGGAAATGATTCGTCTCGTGGATTACCGCATGGCGGCGAAAATCCATTCATAGTTTCATATATTCTATTATACTCAGTTGGTTAAAGCTTTGGCTTCTATACTCCATAAAATTAGTGGAATATCCTTGATATTTGCGCTTCATCCAGTATCTTTTCATGGAAATATTCTTCTGAGCATTCTTAAATTTTACTCTACAAAGAAGTATCATGTTGACAATTTGGACGTTATTAGTTCCTGAATAAATTAATTCTTGAACTTGTTTTTTTTGAATTCTTATATCATTGTCATCATCCTCATGTTTATATTTTTTTGAAAGTCATCTGTGGCCTGTAGTGCATAGATGGACTTGGTATGATTATGACCAGGGATTATTCGGTGTAATCATGACCGTAATGTTACAAATGATGTGGTAAAAGTTCTCATTGGCCCGTAGTGCATTGATGGACAGTTGTTGGCATGATCATGACCATTAATGAATACACAAATATTCTTGGCCCGTAGTGCATGGATAATTGTGGTCGTGATACTAAAAAATATCCTTGGCCGTAGTGCAGGGGTGATTCGATGATGTGGATTATTTATTAAGCTGAGTCCCAGCGATAAAAGTGATGAAAAACCTTTTAAATCATAAAAGATAGTAGATTTTATTCTCTACTTGACTCTTTTAATGGATTGCTTGTTCGCTGCAGTTAAACTTGATGTTTGTTATATTGTATCAGTTTAACACTATTTAAGGCAAATGATAATTTATTATATATTATCTTAGTCATAATATTTCTTACTGGGCTAGTTGAGCTCACCCTTTCTTTCACTGTTCTCTTTAGGAAATGAGAATATAGCTGGGACGAGTCGGGGAACGAAGTGATGGACCAGATGATAGTATTAGTAGTCCTCACTATTCTGTTAAATAGTGTGACAATAAATGTAATGAGGACTTATTCTGAGAGTGGATATTGTCTAGAAGACAGTATTTGTATTAAAACTCACAGCTCTCTTGTTGTATATTAAAGATTGTATTTGTATTCTGTACCATGTATTTGGCGACTCAGAATAAGTAATGTATACCTATTTTGGGGGCGTCACAGAAACTATAGAGAGAGTTCTTTTCTATAATCTTGAGCGTATTTCTTTAGAGTTTAAGAAAGGTTTGAACGTAGTGCAAGTTTTCTTCGAGTATATTCTCGCCATACCAGTCGGAATACTCTACTTTCAAAGGTAAGGAATATTATTTGTTGTACTCGTAAGGAGTATTATTATTTTGTATTCATGAAGAGAGTTATTTTCTTTCAATACTCGTAAGGGTTGTTATTCTATTTCTTATTATTCAGTTGGAATAACCTGTCTGTGCAGTCTATCGCATACATGGTGATTTCTGTTGTTATTCCATTCTTTATTATTCGCGTTGAATATCCTATCTCGTGCGTTACTTGGGACTGGTTCCATTATTTATTATTCGTCAAAATATCTCGCTTGTGCGTTTCTGGTGGGACCGGTTCCATTATTTATTATTCATTTGGGAATAACACATCATGCGATCTATCGCACGTATGGTGAATCCTTCTGTTATTCTATTCTTTATTATCATGTTGGATAACCTATCTATGTGGATTACCACATGCATGGTGAATGATCCTTTGTATTCATTCCTTATTAAATTGTGAAAATGATCTGTATACGTGGATTACCGCATGGCGGACGAAAATCCATTTGTAGTTTCATATATTCTCTTATACTCAGTTTGTGACAACCCCAAAATAGGTCCATTCCATCCAACCCATTCTGAGTTGCCAATAACATAGTACAGAAAACAACTACAACTCTATTACAACAATTTTCGTGCAAAATACAACAACACATATACTGTGAGTTTGGATACAAATATATATCAACTGTGACTCATGTCCCAACCGTGGACAGCACCTCATAATGACACCTTATATAAAGGTATAGTCGAAAACTGTTTTAGAAATTAGAATCTTTGGGAAGTGCTCAAGGAAACCTTCGTACATGGGAGGCCATGCTTCTAGGTTATGATAGATATCATATGGCCACAAAATTATCCTTGGTTGACCCAATAGACCCCAAAGAAAAATGAGAAGATTACTATCATATTCTTCCCAATGGTGAGTCTTCTATTGACATATCATTATCTCCACTGTCTCTAATTGAGAGTTATATTTCAAATAGACTCCAAGATCATATAGATAGTGCTGGTAGATATACTCAGCAAGTGGATGAGCACAACCCTTTCTTATGATGACACGAGGTTGTATGTCATTAGACATCTTGTATGATAGTGGCAAAACACCCTTCCAAGTTAAATTCACCTCACCCTCAACATCTATAGACCACTGTTCTATTCCTTTGTTATTCCCCCGCTCGACCCAGCTACACTTTTATTACCTGAAAGGAATTGTGAAGCAAAAGGGTAAGCACAACTAGCTCAGTAAAGAATATCATGAGTAAAGATAAATAAATTATCAATAGCCTTCAACAGTAATAAATCAGAGATTTGGAACATATGGTAGATGATAAAACTTTTCAACCATAGTTATAGCGGAATGAGCAATCCATTAGAAGAGTCAAATAGACCATAAAGTCTATTATCTTCTCCATGTTAAAAGTTCACCAACAATATTTTAACCCTGTAACATCAATCAACAGTTCCTGTCCACAATCATGTGAATAACTCATAATCATAATTGTAGTTCTAAATTCCTTTTCGCATTCAGGACGAAGATAATTTTCATCACCTGTCTTTACCTGAAACATCAAAGATTATGGTTATACCAAATCACAGTTCCTATTCATAATCATACTAATAAACTCATATTTGCACTACGGACCAAAGATATTCATCAACAGTTCATCTTTGCACTACAGGCCAAAGATATTCAACAACAGGTCATCTATGCACTACGGGCCAAAGATATTCATATCTCAAAGAAATACATAATCATTTCAGAATTTATATAAACCATAATTATAACCATGTTGATCAATCCACCTTGCACTTAAGCTAAAGATATTCAATTATAAATTCAATGGTCATGATCATACCAGTCACAATTCAACTTTTCACTACTGGCCAAAGAGAACCCTAGTCATGATCATACCAATAATCTACCCATCTTTACACTCCAGTGAAAGAGAATTTCAACATCAAGGTTATAAAAATGTTATATATGATAATAAAATCAATATAATCAATATATAGTTTTAATCTCCAAAGTAATATTCATAAATCAACTGTAATTTGGTTAGAAAAAGAAACCAATTTTGTAGTGAATAATACCCGTGAATAGTAACTCATGAATAGTAACTCGTGAATAGTAACCCGTCGTGAATAGTAAATCATGAATAGTAACTCGTGAATAGTAACTCATGAATAGTAACTCGTGAATAGTAACTCATGAATAGTAACCCCGACATGAAAAAGTTCCAAATTTGATAAAAATTTCAAACCAATATTTCAACATATTGATATTGAAGAAATAATATCACTTACGAAGAAAATAACATCCCTTTCAATCCCTTAAAATCCCTTACTATCCCTTACCTCAAAAGAGCAGTACTTATGACTGGAATAACGCTGAACGAACTTGCACCGTATAGCAACACTCAAGATATCAAAATACTCACAAGAATACACTCGATAATATAGAGAGAGAAATAGAGAGAAAACTTCAGTTTCTGGTGTGATTTTCAATTCTAACCTAAGCACCCTATTTATAGGAAAATGCTTAGAACACCAAAGCAGAAAATTTAATAAAATATTAATATATAATTAAATTTTCTTACGCCCACTTTGAATTCTCTAGCTTCAGCACTTTGCACATGTTTAATGAGGCCACAAAATATAAAAAACGTTTTTATTAATAAAAATAAATAAAACTTCCAAAAATCAATTATTTCAGAACTTTATAACTTCAATAATTCATAATAAATAGCCCTTTTATTATAAAATTCGAATCTCGCGAGTTTTTATAGGAAATTCAATTCTCTACAACTTTGTAGAAGAACGTTTTCCAAATTCCAAACAGAAATTGACCGAAATAAATATACGGACGATTTTACAGGCTATAATTAAATTTCAGTCAAGAAATGGGGTCCACCGACACACAAAATATGTGTTAATTATTTAATGCAACAAAATACTCTTCCTCCTCATATACTCATATATACCACATTCATTGTAAAAATATCACCATTATTATATTATTAAAATATAATAATAAATTATTTTATCGAAAAGATAAAATATCAATTTTCAACAATTGTCACTTTAAAAAAATTTCTCCATCTATATCCACATAAAATAAATAATTTTCTTATCATATAAATCAATAATTAATTATTCACAAATAATATACTGAATCACAATAATGACAACCAAAAGCAGGTTCCAGAAAGAGGGGCTTTCAATAAGAATATCTCTCATCTTGGCGCCGCAATTAGGTGACCAAACCTCTCCTTATGTGAACTTTCTAGACATTGCCAATAATGTTTTCTAATAATATTATTAGGATAATATGAATTATTTCTTGATAATGGAAAATACTTGTGTAGTGACAATTCTTAAAATAATGATAATATAAAATATTAACGCAAGCAATTATTGAATCAATAAAATAAAATATTGACAAGTAATCTTTGTAACAATTATTGAGTAGTGCCTTCTTACGTAAGAATCAATAATTGGTGCAATCTGCAATGCTTCTTGTGCAACAACACGACATTCGTATTTTAACCAATGGGTATTCCAACAAGTGTTAATCTGTGAATAACTACGCCATTATTTATAAAAACTCCATTTTGTCATTTTCTTTATCAAACGCTTATTACATTATGGGCCCACAAATGGGCGCTACACATCATCATACGAATATTCCCGAACGTAAAGAATATTCCACGACCAAACGAATATTCCCCGATAGAAATGAGTATTTTATAACCACTTGCATATTTTGAAAAAAAAATTCATATATCACCCTTAACTTTAACTTTTATCAATTTAACCATTTACTGAATAGTAATTATAAGAAAAATTGAATACTTTTATTTCATAAAATTCGGGGTCTTACACAGTTGGTTAAAGTTTTGACTTCTATACTCCATGAAATTAGTTGAATATCCTGGACATTTGCACTTCATCCAGTATCTTTTCATGGAAATATTCTTCTGAGCATTCTTGAATTTTACTCTATAAAGAAGTATCCTGTTGACAATTTGGACATTATTGAGTTCAGGATAAATTAACTTATAAATCTTTAAAATTTATTCTTGAACTTGTTTATTGAATTATTATGTCATTGTCATGATGAGTTATGTTGGTTATTATGTGAAAACATGAAAGTTTCTTAGAAATCACAAGGGGTTAAAAATCAGATTTTGGTGAAAATGGAACATGAAATTCAATTGACCATATCTCCTATTATATTTCGAATTTTTGAGTGTGGTCAACTTCTAGAGTTAGATCTATGAGTTTTCTAACTTATCCAAGTGGAATCACTATAAAAGGTGTTGTAGATTTTCGTGTGGACTGAATTTAGCAAAGGAGTCAAAAGTTGTAAATTACAAAAAGGATACTGCCCAGAAGTTTAAAAGGGAATTTTCGGACACTTGAATTGTGAGAAAAATTCCGGCCTTTTGGAACATAGAAATATATGGTATAAAGTAACTCCTGTCCAAAAATGAGCTCATTCCGACTTAAAATGTGCAAGTTATGACCATTTTAATATTTAGGTTTTTCCAATGGAAAATGCTATAACCGGAGTTCTATAACTCCGATGAGCATGAAATTTAAACTGGAAGCTCACGTTAACATGTGTAAGATCCTGCCAAGATTTGGGAATTTCTGGAGTTAACCTTGAGGTAGCTAATTTCTTAATGAATTAATTAGAAATTAATTTTTGAAAAATAGTAAATGAATTTTAAAAATTCCGAAAAAAATATATGTTCAATATGGAACTATATTCTGCTTAATCCCAGAAAAGAATAATTTTTGGGACTGATTTGGTATTTTTCATGCAAATGGTTTAGTTACGAACATATGAATTAAATATGTTATGTTAAGTAAAAAATTGGTAAATATGATTTTATGGCTTGAAAATCCTATATAAAGTATATGCAGATTTTTGATGAGTAATTTGATTATTGGTGATGAAATCTTATGAGAATGGCATTTTTGAATGATTAAATGCATTATTTGGAAAAGTGTAAACAATTAAATTAAATTGTTTATAAGTTTAAGGAGTGATTAAAATACTGTTATAATATTAACAATACTAGATTATGATTTTATTAAGTGATTGATAATATTTGGATAAATTTAAAGTCTTTAATATGTATCCTTGATTTAGTTTGACTAATGCTTATAATATTGTCATCATCCTCATGCTTATATTATGTTGAAAGTCATCTGTGTCTTGTAGTGCATAGATTGACTTGGTATGATTATGACCAGGGATTATTCGGTATAATCATGACCGTAATGTTACAAATGATGTGGAAAAAATCCTCATTGGCCCGTAGTGCATTGATGGACAGTTTTTGGTATGATTATGGCTATGGATTCTCTTCGGCCAAGGGTGCAAAGATGAATTGTTTTATGGCATGATCAGGACCGTTGATGAAAACACGATTATCTTTGGCCAGTAGTGCATGGATAATTCGTGGTCGTGATAGTAAAGAATATCCTTGGCCTGTAGTGCAGGGATGATTCGATGATGTGGATTAATTATTGAGTTGAGTCTCAGCAATGAAATATTAATTCATGGATATGATAATAAAAAATATCCTTGGCCTGTAGTGCAGGGATAATTCGATGATGTGGATTAATTACTGAGCTAAGTCTCAGCAATGAAGTATTAATTCATGGATGTGATAATAATGAATATCTTTTGCCGTAGTGCAAAGATGATTTAATGATTACGAGCAGGAATTGTGATTTGGTATAACCATGATTTTTGATGTTTTAGGTGAAGATAGGTGATGAAAATTATCTTCGTCCTGGGTGCCAAAAGGAATTAAGAATCACAATTACAATTATGAGTTATTCATATGATTGTAGACAGAATTGTTGATTGATGTTACAGGGATAAAACATTATTGGTGGACTTTTAACATGGAGAAGATAATAGACCTGATGGTCTATTTGACTCTTTTATTGGATTGCTCATTTCGCTGCAACTATGGTTGAAAAGTTTTATCATCTACCATATGTTTTAAATCTCTGAGTTATTATTGATGAAAGCTATTGATAATGTAATTATCTTTAGCCATGATATTCTTTACTGGGCTAGTTGTGCTCACCCTTTTGCTTCACAATTCCTTTAAGGTAATAAGAGTGTAGCTGGGTCAAGCGGGGATAACAAGGGAATAGAACGGTGGTCTATAACTGTTGAGGTTCTCCCAAAATAGTATGAAAATAATTTTATTGAGAACTTTAGATAAGCGTGTCGTATTATATACGTCATTTGATATTTAATTTTGGTGAACCAAATAGGGTGAGGTGAAACCAACTTTGGAAGGGTGTTTTGCCACTATCATACAAGATGTCTAATGACATACAACCTCGTGTTATCATAAGACAGGGTTTGCACATACACTTGCTGAGTATATCTAGGAGCACTACCTATACGATCTTGGAATTTATTTGAATTATAATTTTCACTTGGAGACAGTGGAGATAGTTATATGCCAAGAGAAGACTCCCCATTGGAAAAAAGATGATAGTAATCTTCTCATTTTTTTTTGGGGTCTATTGGGTCAACCAAGGATAATTCTGTGGACATATGCTATCTATCATAACCTAGACACATGGCCTCCCATGTACGAAGGTTTCATTGAGCACTTCCTAAAGATTTTAATTCCTAAAACAGTGTTTGACTATACTTTTATGTAAAATATCATTGTAAGGTTGTAGTCGAGGTACCATAAGAGTTACATACATTTGTATTAAAACTCATAGTTAACTGTGGTCATATTCTATACGACAGCTCAACAGTTGTATAAATGAAGTTATATTTGAATTTTGTACCATGTATCTGGCAACTCAGAATGGGTGATGTATACCTAATTTTGGGGGCGTCACACCAGCTCTTGGAACTATTTAGCGATGACCAGCCGTGAGTTGTTAGTGTTTCCACCTACATTTTGAAAAGGAGTCTTTGTCGTTTGATTTTGCATAAATTTAAAAAAATTCCTAAACGTACCATCGTTCATCATTTGGTCGGTGTTGTTGTTTACACGAGGATTGTTGCATTTCTGATGCACATTATCTGGGGTATTGATCGGTGGTGACTCAACGGTCTCATGTGCTCCATTGCTTATCTCAATAATTTCATATGCCATTCTCAAACACTGTCACAAAATAAGGGTTAATTGACATGCCACATATTATCCTATTGTGACCGACCAGTTAAATAACAAATAAACTTAGGTAGGTCATACTAGCGAAGGATTTACCCGTCTCACCCCTCCTAGTTCTAGCCTCACATCTCAACCAGAGATCATATCCCTAAGCTCTAATACCAACTGTGACGCCCACAAAAAAGGTATACATCACCCATTCTGAGTCGCCAAATACATGGTACAGAATACAACTACAACTTAATTATACAACTATAGTGTACAATACGACAAAACATATCTGAGAGTTTTAACACGAATATTATCTTCTAGATAATATCCAAACTCAAATTCAATCCTTATTACAATTATTATCACATTATTTCACAAAATAGTACCGAGGAATACTAAAACAACCATCTGGACCGTCAATCCATTCCTCGACTAGTCCCAGCTATATTCTCATTTCCTGAAGAGAACAGTGAAAGAAAAAGGTGAGCTCGACTAGCCCAGTAAGAAATATTATGACTAAGATAATGCAGAATAAATTATCGTTAGCCTTTAATAGTATAACAACTAATAAAATACAATAGACAACAAGTTTTAGATCAACAACTGCAGTGGAATAAGCAATCCATTAGAAGAGTCAAGTAAAGCATGATATCTACTATCTTCTATGATTTAAAAGTTTATCATCAATTTTATCGCTGAGACTCAGCTTAATAAATAATCCACATCACTGAATTATCCATGCACTACGGGCCAAGGATATTCATTAGTATCACAACCACGAATTATCCATACACTACGGGCCAAGGATATTCGTGTTTTCACCAATGGTCATGATCATGCCAAACAACAATTCATCTTTGCACCCTTGGCCGAAGAGAACGTTGGTTATGATCATACCAACATCTGCTCATCAATGCACTACGATCCAATGAGGACTTTTACCATATCATTTATAACATTACGGGTCATGATTATACCGAATAATCCATGGTCATAATCATACCAATCAACAGTCCATCTATGCACTACGGCCAAAGATAACTTTCATCACAATATAAGTATGGGAATGATGACAATGATATAATAATTCGATTAAATGAAAGTAGGGATAAATTTTAAAGATTTATAATTTAATTTATCCAGAATTCAATAATATCCAAATTGTCAACATGATACTGCTTTGTGGAGTAAAATTCAAGAATAATATTATATCAAAAATGATTTGGACTGAAAATAAATCAATTTTTGTCATGAATAGTACTCTGAGTGAATAGTACTTTATGAATAGTACCTCGGGAATAGTACTTCGAGAATAGTACTTCATGAATAGTACTTTATGAATAGTACTTTATGAATAGTACTTCGTGAATAGTACTGTATTTATGAATAGTGCCCTTGAATAGTACCGTACGTATGAATAGTGCCGTATAAATAAATCATACCCGTGAATTGTACTCCGGCATGAAAAGCATAAAATTTAACAAGAATGTTCAGAAAAATATGCTTGTGAAACGATACTAGATGAAGCGCAAATTTTAAGGATATTCTACTAATTTCACGGAGTATAGAAGCAATACTTTAACAAAATGAGTGTAGAATTAGGAATACGAAACGAAATAATATTACTTACATACTACAGAGTATGGAAGAAACTATTATTTCATACGAGTACTGAACAAAATAAAATAGTGAAGTAGCAGAATACTCTTCTTCTTTCTCTCTATAGCTTCTCTCTCTATAATATTGCTCTTGTGAGTCTTAGTGAATTGGTGAGAATGAAAGAAGAAATGAGCTTCTATTTATAGGAAAACATAGTTTCGATAATTGCAAGTTTAAGGGCTCAAATTATTACAGTATAGTACCTTCATCTTTACCTCTATTTTTAATTTAGTCCTTGAAATATTATCAATCTTGCACCACCTCCCCTAATAGTACATGCATGTGAATCAATAGTTCCATACACGTGATCAACAGTTATTTGCATGTGAACCTATAGCAATTAATTGCTCATTTATCCGAATAATTATCCGTTTGGTCAATAATAACAAAACCAACAAATCACAAAATTACCTCTTTTGAGGACAATTGGGACACAAAAGAATTAAAGAAAACTAAATGAACAAACATCTTTAATTAACACGAACTTATTCATTATTAATATAATAACTCACAATATTTAACAACCTGATTATTCCCAGGAAAGAGGGGGCTTTTCGATAAGGATTTCTCCATATTGGCATGTAATTAGGTGACCAAACCCCTTTCCTCGACAGAACTTTCTAGACATCGTCAATAATGCAAATAATAATATGAATAACTTTGTCGTCTCAATTATTGATTTAATAATATAAAATATTATGCAGATGATACTATGACAATAATTGAATCAATAATATAAGAGATACTATGCAACAATTATTGTGGCAATAATTGAATAAAACTGAGTGACTTCTCATGTAAGCATTAATAATCAAAGATACTGTACAATACCGTGCGCTACTATGCAACCACGCATATTACTGTACTTTTACCACTAGGTATTTCAACAGTCTAATGGTAAAACTTTCGCCGTTATTTTTATAAGAAGATATATCTGTCATTTTTTAACTCTGACAGTAATTCCGTTATGGGGTC
This sequence comes from Panax quinquefolius, assembly GCA_020205615.1. Lineage (NCBI taxonomy): Eukaryota > Viridiplantae > Streptophyta > Magnoliopsida > Apiales > Araliaceae > Panax > Panax quinquefolius. The sequence goes on from CM035166.1 coordinate 38,130,711, forward strand.
CACCAATGATTGTGCAGTCATACGAATATTCCATGATAAAATGAATATTCCCCTACCAATCAAATATTTTATAACAACTTACTTACTTTGTAAAATTTGTAAATATTACCCACAACTATAACATTATATCAAATCCACACCTTAATACTCAAAAAAATATTTTGAGAAAATTAATCTTTATTCATAAAATTTGGGGTCTTACATCCCCTTCTTATAAAACTTTGTCCTCGAAATTGGTGTACGTACCTGGTATGACGAAGAAGTGAGGATACCTTAATTTCATTTTGGATTCTAACTCCCAGGTCATTTCCTCAACATCGTTGTTTCTCCACAAAATCTTGACTTGAGGTATAACCTTGGAGCATAGAATATGTTCCTTCTTATCCAAGATTTTAACAGGTACCTCTTCATACGTTAAATCTTCTGCTATTTCATCCGGTTATAAATTAATAATGTAGTTCAGGTCTTTCACATATTTACGTAACATAGATATGTGAAAAATGTTATGAACACGAGACATACTTGGCGTTAAGGGGAGTCTATAGGCCACAGTTCCTACTCGATCGAGGATTTCGAATGGGCCAATGAATTGAGGATTGAGCTTTCCTCTCTTTCCAAATCTTGTAACTCCCTTCCATGGAGCAATATGTAACAACATATGATCTCCAACATTGAATTCCACGTCATTTTGATGAAGATCAGCATAACTCTTTTGTAGATTTTGTGAGGTTTTTATACGTTGCCGGATCATTTAAATCTTTTTTGTAATCATACGTACCAATTCTGGTTCCAACAACATTGCTTCACCCACCTCATCCAAGCATAATGGAGAATGATACTTGCGTCCATACAATGCCTCGAATGGAGCCATGCCGATACTTGATTGATAACTGTTGTTGTAGGAGAATTCCACCAATGGTAAAAATGTGTCCCAATTTCCTTTGAAGTCTAGGACACAGAGTCTTAATAGATCTTCAAGAGTTTAAATAGTCCTCTCCGACTGGCCGTCCGTCTGATGATGATATGTCGAACTGAATCGTAAATTCGTGCCCATAGCTTTTTATAAACAAACCCAAAATCATGAAGTGAATCTTGGGTCTCGATCAGAAACTATGGATACCGGCATACCATGCAGTCTTAAAATCTCATTTGTGTATATATGAGCAAGATGTTCAAGTGAATAAGTTTCTCGTATAGGTAAGAAATAAGCATACTTGGTCAATCTATCAACAATGACCCAAATTGCATCTATGCCTTAAGAAACCTTGGGAAAACTAGTAATAAAATCCATGGTAATGTGCTCCCACTTCCATTATGGAATTTCAAGTGGTTGCAATGGACCTTTTGGCACTTAATGCTCTGCCTTGACACGTTGACAAGTTAAACACCTTGAGATAAACTCCGCGATCTCTCTTTTCATATTGCTCCACCAAAATGTATATCGAAGATCATGATACATTTTGGTACTCCCAAGATGGATTTTAAATGGTGTGTTGTGCGCCTCCATCATGTTTTTATACTTTAAATCAGAGTCGTTAGGAACACAAAGTCTGAAATTGACTCAAAGTATTCCTTCTTCATCGATTCTTGCTTCCGGAATAGCACCTTCTTGCACTTTCTTCTTCACACGCATCAGCTCCATGTCTGTAGCTTGAGCAGCTTTAACTTTATTGATTAAAGTTGGTTCTATTCGTATATTTGACATCATCACGTGGGTCCCTGAAGTCTTTAACTCTATCTCCATCTTTTGTAAGTCATACAAAATGGGCATATAATCTTCTACTCAATGCGTCATCTACCACGTTTATTTTTCTAGGATGGTATTGAATGGTGTGATCGTAATCTTTCAAAAGCTCGAGCCAACGTTGTTGTCGCATGTTGAGTTCCTTTTGGGTGAAAAAATATTTGAGGCTTTTCTGATCTGTATAGATCTCCACTTTTTCCCCATACAGGTAATGCCTCCAGATTTTAAGCGCAAAAATGACTGCTGCCAACTCTAGATCATGAGTATGATAATTCCTCTCATATTCTTTGAGTTGTCGTGAGGCATAGGCTATGAATTTCCCATGTTGCATGAGAACACATCCTAACCCTCTTCTTGAAACATTGTTGTAGATGACAAATCCCTCTGAACCAGATGGTGTTGTCAGAACAAGTACTGAAATGAGTCTCCTCTTGATTTCTTGAAAAATCTTCTCACAATCCTCGCTCCAACCGAATTTTGTATCTTTTTGAGTTAGCCGAGTTAATGGAGTATCGGTTCGATAAAATCCTTCCACGAATCTCCGATAATAACTAGCTAAGCCCAGAAAGCTAAGTACTTCGGTCACTGACTTAGGTTGCTCCCAGCTTTGAATTGCTTTAATCTTTGTCGGGTCAACGGATATTCCGTGATTTGATATCATGTGCCTAAGGAATGCTACTTCCTCAAGCCAGAACTCGTATTTCTTCAACTTGGCATACATCTTGTATTCACGAAGCTTTTGGAGTATCAGCCTCAAGTGTTGCTCATGATCTTCACGGATTTTGGAGTATATAAAGATGTCATCAATAAAGACAACTATAAAATGATACAAAATTTCCTTAAATACTCGGTTCATCATATCCATGAAGGTAGCAAGAGCATTAGTCAATCCAAAAGACATGACTAGGAATTCGTAATGCCCGTACCGAGTTCTGAAAGCAGTCTTTGGAATGTCATCAGTTTTAATCTTTAACTGATGATATCTGGAACGCAGATCAATCTTTAAAAAGAATTTGGCTCCTTGCAACTGGTCAAACAGGTCATCAATGCGTGGCAACGGGTACTTATTTTTTATGGTGACATGATTCAACTCCCGATAGTCAATATAAAATTGTATACTTCCATCTTTCTTCTTTACGAATAGAACATGAGCACCCCAAGGAGACGTACTAGGACGAATGAAACCAATGTCTAATAATTCCTGTAGTTGGGTTTTTAACTCCTGAAGTTCAATAGGAGCCATTCGATATGAGGCTTTGGAAATTGGTTTTGTACCGGGTTCAAAATCAATACAAAATTTGATTTCACGCACTGGGGGTAGGCCAAGAAGTTCTTTAGGGAATACATCAGGAAATTTATTAACAATAGAAATATCACTCAAATCTAACATATTTTTGTTTAAATCTATGACATGGGCTAAGAAAGCTTGACATCCATTTTTTAATAAACGAATAGCTTTATGGCTTGATATGACAGTGATTGACTTTAGTGGTTTGGTTTCTTGAATTCGCGTAATAGGTTGGTTAGGAATATGAAAGCTAACAACCTTACGAAAATAATCAATTTTAGCATGATGAGTAGTTAACCAATCAATCCCTAAAATCACATCAACTGCTAGTATTTTCAAAGAGATAAGATCGACAGGTAACATGAGGGTGGCGATTTGAACCAAACAAGATTTTATAAACAATGGATGTAATCAAAGTTTCTCCCAATGGAGTTTCAACAGATAAGTCAAAGTTTAATTTCTTCGGGGTTAAATTTAAACGTTGAGCGCAAGTAGAAGAAATAAAAGAATGGGTAGAACCAGTATCAAATAAGGTATAGACTTTGCAAGAGTTTATGACTAGCTTAACCGTGATAACCTCGTTCAGGTTCCTCACTTTTTGGGAGGTCAAGACAAATGCTCTCCCTTGAACTACCGGTGGGCTTTTACTTCTATGGGACGACCTTTGGTGCCTCCATCCCAGCTGGACTTGACTTCACTACATGACAAAATAGGGCTAGGTGACCTTCTCTTCCATATTTATAACATGCTTTGGACTGCATCGTGAAGTTTAGACTGATGTGTCCCTCCCCTCCGTATTTGAAGCATTACTGGTGGTCGTTTTTTTTCCTTAAAAACGGGTGCTGGTGCTGCTGTATTTCCATCATTGTTGAACCTTCTCTTCTTGAAATTTCCACTTCTATTGTCTTGGCCCTGATTACCACCAAAGTGGTTACCATTTCTGGTATGTTGATTCCTTCCACGTTTGTTGTCACCACTTCAATGACTGCTACCACTGGAATTATCAATTTACCGGCTGCTCTCTCTTGGTTGGGTTGACTCATTATTTATAACATCTGAATACAAGAAAAGTTTGTGAGAAATGAGGTATTGATGTATTTCAGGTTTCATACCTCGCAGAAACATCTGCGTCATTCTCTCCTTATTATCTACCAAATGGGATACAAATCAGGATAACTCCGCAAATTTAGCCTCGTACTGCAATACAGTCATATTTTTTTTCTCTAACTTGATGAACTCTACCTCCTTCATGTGACGAATACTTTCAAGAAAGTTCTTGTCGTTGAACAGTTCTTGGAACTTCTTCCAAGACATCTTTAGTGCGGCAAGTTGAGTACGTTTTATAGATTCTTACCAATAATTTGTCTCTCCTGTCAACATGAAAGTGGAAAATGGAACCTTTTGCTCCTCGGAGTATCCAAAGACATCAAATATCTTAGTGATCTACTTTATCCACGTCTTTGCCTTAAGTTTTTCTGGCTTTTCTAAAAACTCTGATGGTCCCAGCTCCTTGAACTGCTTAGCGGTGACCGTCCGAGAGTTACCAATGTTTCCACCTGTATTTTGAAAAGGAGTCTCTCTTGTCTGATGTTGCATGAATTGCAAAAAGCCTCTGAACATCCCATCGTTCATCATTTGGTCGGTGTTATTGTTTACATGAGGATTGTTGCCTTCCTGATGCACATTATCCTGGTTATTAATCTGTGGTGACTCAACGGTCTACTGTGTTCCATTGCTTATCTCAACATTTTTATATGTTATTTTCAAACACAGCCACAAAACAAGAATTAATTAACATGCCACATATTATCCTTATATTCTGATCGACCAATTAAATAACAAATAAGCTTAGGTAGGTCATACTAGAGAAGGATTTACCCGTCTCTCCTCTCCTAGTTCTAGTTTCATATCTCAGCCAGTGATCATATCCCTAAGCTCTGATACCAACTATAACGCCCCCAAAATAGGTATACATCACCCATTCTGAGTCGCCAAATACATGGTACAAAATTTAAATACAAACCTCATTTATACAATACGACAAAAAGCATAGATGAGAGTTTTTACATGAATATTGTCTTATAGACAATATCCAAACTCAAATGGAGTCCTCATTATATTTATGATCACACTATTTCATAGAATAATGAGGACTACTATAGCCACCATCTTGGACCGTCACTTCGTTCCCCAACTAGTCCCGGCTACGTTCTCATTTCCTGAAGAGAACAATGAAAGCAAAAGGGTGAGCTCAACTAGCCCAGTAAGAAATATTATGACTAAGATAATGCAGAATAAGTTATTGTTAGCCCTCAACAGTGTTAAACTGATAAAATATAATAAACAACAAGTTTAACTGCAGCAAAGGTGAACGTAGTAGCTGACGCATTGAGTAGAAGATCATATGCGGGTACGAGTGCGATATTATCAACGCAAAGGCCCATTTTGTATGACTTACAAAGGATAGAGATAGAGTTAAAGACTTCAGGGACCTACGTGATGATGGCAAATATACAAATAGAATAGACATTAATTGATAAAGTTAAAGTTGCTCAAGCTACAGACCTGGAGCTGATGCATATGAGGAAGAAAGTATAAGAAGGTGCTATTCCGGAAGCAAGAATCGATGAAGAAGGAATACTTCAAGTCAACTATAGACTTTGTGTTCCTAACGATCCTAATTTAAAGTAAAAGTTCATGATGGAGGCACACAACACACCGTTTACAATCCATCCTAGAAGTACCAAAATGTATCGTGAAATTCGATATATATTTTGGTGGAGCAATATAAAAAGAGAGATCGCAGAGTTTATCTCAAGGTGTTTAACGTTTCAACGAGTCAAGGCAGAGCATCAAGTGCCAAAAGGTCCATTGTAACCACTTGAAATTCCAGAAATAAAGTGGGAGCATATTACCATGGATTTCGTTACTGGTCTTCCCAAGGTTTCTCAAGGCATAGATACAATTTGGGTTAGAATAACCAAGTCTGCTCATTTCTTGTAACGACCCCAAAATTCATACCATTTAAATCTCAACTTCAGTCGTTAACCATACATTAAATCTCTAATTTTACATCATTATTCGATATTAAAAAAACTAAATTTTCGGAATATTTAAAACGTTTATACATTTCCTTCTTTCTTGCCCTGAATCGCAACCTTTACATTACATCTCTTTGATTCAGTCTTATATCATGAATCGTTACAACAAAATGACTATACAAAGTCTTACATCATAACTAAATATCCATATACTCACTTAGCACATATCTTTACCTTAAAATCTTAACCTGCAAAAGTGGTTATTTGCAAGAATGAGCTCGACAGCCCAACAAAGTCTAACAATTTTCATGCATCACATAGCACATAATAACATGCTCGATATACATCTCATTAAAGTAACATGGCATACATGCTTTTAATTCACATATCAAATATAAAGATTGAGTTCCTTACTCAATCATCATTACTTAACCAAAATAATGCAGTCATAAATTGACTTTGACATTTCATGATTTCAACATGTATAACATATCATTCAATTTCAACAATGCAGTCAGGTTACATGATGCATTAATGATATAAAATATATTTTGATATATTGCAAATCATTTTTGTCAGTCAAGCAATTAGCATGTAGACATACTGAATACGGTATTGTTGTTAAAACTCATTAGTTCCATCATTTGATCCAATGTTTTTCAAGAAAATAAAAGTGTAAACATCAGCACGAAGTCAATAAATTTCGAAAGTCTAGCATAGCTAGTAGATTTAGAATACATATGCTTCCACCATCAACTCCACTTTCAATAATGATCCATTGCTTAATAGGTCTATCTATTCCCATCATCCTCAATACTCCATTCACACTTATCTATACCCAGTTCGTCAAACTTATCACACGTTATGAGTTTAGGAACTTGCCACAATCATATGAGTTTAAGAACTTATCCTAGTCAGACCATAGGCGTCCATTTGCTGAGGGGTTCAAAAACATACCATATAATTATGAGTCATGAACCTACCATAAGTATGAGTTTTAAGAACTCGCACTTAACCTTATAATATTCTCTAACTATACTCTACCTATCTGTTATACACATGAGAAAAGAATCACCTTCTCAACAGGCATATAGCAAATAGCGCGACACAAACATTCCAATGATTATCAATGTGATAAATTGAGTACAAGCACAAAACCCTCGCCCATACAAAGATTTGTACAACTCAGCCATCGCAGAAGTCCTCAATTGAAATCCCACCTAACTCTATCTTGCTTATAACTTGCTCTTTGCTCGATACGAATTCCTCGTATCACATCATCTATTACTCCTCATGAGTTATCTCGTACTATTTCATAGTACACCATCTTCATAGCATTAAGCTATAATCATTCAAAAATTACATACCATCTTTCTTTTATAACTTAAATTGATCACGTCGTGATCTTATTCTATAATCATCTCTCTTAAAATTTTTTTGTTAACTGGTGATCGTTTGTTTTACGATCCCCTTTCTTTCCTTTCATTTACGACATTATTCGTTATCTTGGCTATTGGAGTTAGGAAACTCCCATTTCTTATCTTTATATATCTTCAAGATTTTTTTTGAATCTTCTTGTTTATATAACAATTCTTCCTTTAAGAATTTCTAACTTCATTTACATCACTCAAAATTTCATTCGAGTTCTACACTTTCATCATACGTGCCCATTTACTAAACTTGGTACACATCGAGTGTCTAACAGTTTCAATATGGTACGCTGAGTGGTTTCCCACAAACAACCAAAAAACTAGGTTCTGAGTACTAGTTCGTATATACCTCCGCTCTATGAAGGAATCGTTTAGCCCAGATACCATACATCAACTACTAAAGAGTACAATTGCACCATACTTAGATATAACTCTGTATTCTTAACTTCTTTATCATTCTCTTCTTATAGACATTGTCTATTTATTATCACCTTACATCCTTATTATTGGAGTTGGGTAACCCCACATTCATAATCCTTATAACTCTGTGAGATTCTTCTTTGAATCCTTTCACTCAAGTTTTAATCCCTCAATGTTCAAACTCTATTTGAGCTTATTCGTTCATTATCTTCACATCTCATCTCAAAGGTTATAGCCTAAGGTACTCTTACCTAAGGTTTCTAACCTCTGACTTTGATACCAACCCGTAACGTGACCCCAAAATTCATACCATTTAAATCTCAACTTCGGTCGTTAACCATACATTAAATCTCTAATTTTACATCATTATTCGATATTAAAAACACTAAATTTGCGGAATATTTAAAACGTTTATACACTTCCTTCTTTCTTTCCCTGAATCGCAACCTTTACATTACATCTCTTTGATTCAATCTTATATCATGAATCGTTACAACAAAATGACTATAAAAAGTCTTACATCATAACTAAATATCCATATACATTGGATAACTCAACTTACAATTCAACAACATGTTACGTTCAAAATATGAAATACATTTCTCATAAAATATAAGTAATCTTCGTGAATATAGATCTCTATAACTCACTTAGCACATATCTTTACCTTAAAATCTTGACCTGCAAAAGTGGTTATTTGCAAGAATGAGCTCGACAGCCCAGCAAAGTCTAAAAGTTTTCATGCATCACATAGCACATAATAACATGCTCGATATACATCTTATTAAAGTAACATGGCATACATGTGTTAGGTTTGTAATATTCATGAAGCAATCAAATTGCATAAAAATGCAGAAGCGTGTAAAATCAGAGTTTAAAAAATTTACAAACCATATACCCGGATCACCTTTTATGCACAATTATTAATTAAACGAAAAGATAAAGAACGAATCATACCCTTGAAGATCGAGCTTCCTCAGGTACAAGTTCACCTCCAAATCCTTTCGCGTTCAATCTTGAATCCACCGGGTTTGGTTCCTTCCTTTGATCAACGTTAGCCACCCAAATGTTTGGCCTCTAGAGGTGATCCACCAAGGAAGAAGAAAATTCAAGAAGAAGGGGTATTGGCTCAAACCCTAGTTTTTCCTATCTCTATAGAAAAGGGTACTCTCCAACAAATTGGAATTATGTCGTTGTAAAAGTCAACAACCCCCACCACCCATAATAAGACTCCTCTTATTTATAGATGTGGGCAACCCATCTTAACAATTAAGGAATTGGGTTTTAATTAATTAATTAAATTCTTTTAATTAATTAAGCTCCCTAATCTTATTAGGGATAATTAATTAAACTCCTTTAACTAATTTTCCTTCCTAATCCAATTAGGAATAAATGAGAGTACTTATATTAAATTAATTTCTAAACTCTTTTAGAAATTAAAATAATAATAATTGTAATAATATTAATAAGACTCCTCTTATTAATTTATATTTAATATTTCTAAAATATTAAATAATAATATTAAGTTATTTAATTTATTCTATCACCATAGATTAAATTAAATATACATAATATATTATTACGATTATGCCATTAACTTCTTAAATAATTATTCTTCCTTTTATGGTGTGACCCTTTAGGTTCTCCATATTAAACCTGGGTTGTGAATAAATCAATTAGAATAATTCTAATCTTATTTAAATAAATAAATTAAACAATTAATTTATTTAAATAAATAATATTTATTCTACAATAGGGATAAGCTCTCCTAGCGATCAACGACTTTCCGGATAATATAGAATTCAATATTAATCATTAAAGAACCTTTGAGTAAATAGTTACCGCATAATTCAATCCTTCCACCATACTGATGTCCCAATTAAATATAAGACATGGAATTACATCACAAGTCTTATTTTATTTAATTATATGTATTTCGATCCTTAAATGCACAACTCAAATAATGCAAATTAGAAACTCTTTTCTAATTTCATTCGCCTTGGCCAAGGACTCTTTGGGTTGTCATTTATCGAATCACATAGGACATTTCTCTTCTTTTATTAGAAGTGGTAGATTCTTTATTGATCATACATTATCTCCATGTATAACTTATTATACCCAAGCATACCCTTTGATATACCCTAAGGGTCTTAAGGAATAAGTCAAAGTATAACTCATCATACATAAGATACTATGATGATCTCAAGTCCAAGGATTACTTGACTACTATCACTACAGAATTCCTATTGACAGCAAATAAAACTCCATTAGGTATTCCTTAGCGAGCCAACGTTCATTGAACTTATTCTCTAATAAGCACCTACATACTTGCTTTAGTGTCTCCACACAAATGATCATGAGATCAATCATCCTCATCCAATGAGCAAGCAACGTATGTACCAATCTATCCGGATTCACTAATCCCCAATCTAGTAATCCAATGATTGGGAACTATTTTAGTTTTAAGCTTTCTAAGAATTTAGATCTCATTAGAATGATCATCATCATTATTCTAAAAGCATTGCTTAAAACTATGGGTTTATCACATATTATAAAACAGCATCATGTAGATAATTAAAAGCCTTTAATAAATTAATACTTTTTATTAATAAATGAATAAGATTGTTACAAAGTATATGTTTTATCATCAAACATGATTGGCTTGTGTGCATACTACTTTCAATCTCCCACTTGCACTAAAGCTAATCGTCATGGTATCTCATACTCTTCTTCTCTAAGTGACGATTATCCCGATGTTGGATAAGCTTTAGTTAATGGATATGTAATGTTGTTCATGAGATTTCACTATCTCTATATTGATTTCCCATCTTTCAATGATTCTAATAATCAAATGAAAGTGCCACAACACATGTTTAGATCCAAGATGAGACTTAGGAACTATTCCTAGTTCTGTAATGAACTTTTAATCCAAACAATCAACTTGCAGCTTCATTTATAGCTATATACTTTGTCTTTATCACTAAACCAAAGAACTTTCTTTGTTTGGAACCTTTCCAATTCATCGCACCCTTTGTTCAAGATAACGCTTTACCTTAAAGTGGATTTTGATGGTCGTCTTAGTGTCTCGAAAAACTTGAGTGCGTAAAGCCCTCTAGTTTTAATTCGGACCCACCATGTATGCTCACATCCTTAGTGCCAGTTAAGAACTTTAAGATGTTTTTCACTGACTCATAGTGAACTTCTCCAATATGACCGATCAACATCGTGTCTCAGATATTTCATTGCATACATGATCGTCATTCATGCGACCTCTATTTCGAGAGTCTCGTAGGGGCTATTAAGAGAGATACACTCTATAGCTCATCGACATGAGACATCTCTTGGAGTTTGCCATGCTAAACGACTTTAGCATCAAATGAATATACGTTCCTTGGGTTAAGTCGAGCATCCTCTTAAATCTATCTATATAGATTTATATCCCCAATTAAGATACTCTTCCAAATCATTCATGGAGGAATGTTTAGACAACTTTATCTTTACTGATTGTAGCATAGGTATGTCATTCCTTATCCGTAATATATCAACATGTAGTACTAGGAATGTCACGATGCTCCCACTGACCCTTTTGTACACACTAGGTTTATTCTTATTTTTGATAAAATCAAACTCTTTTGATTTGTTTCATCAAAACGAATGTTCCATTTTTTGAGAATATTGCTTCAATCAATTTCTCTCGAAAGTGTCACAACTCTTAACTCATCGTATGTAACTGGATCATCATCTTCTATGATGCGTACCTCATCATCATCATCTATGATGAATCCATACCTCCTAGGTATCTTCGGTACTATTCCAGATTTACGATTCGGTTTGTGGTACAATGGAGTTACATCTACGAGTTCCTTATTTGACTTATAGTGTTTTGTGGTTCTTGAACTTTTCAAGATCAATTATCCTCCCACTAGCCCCTTCAATGATAAACGCCTTTATCTTAGAAGGCAGCGTGTTTCGTAACAAACACCTTTTGCTAAGTAGAATTATAGAACATATACCCTAAACTTACTTTAGGATGTCCCACAAATCGACACTTGTCAAATCTTGTCCCAAGCTTATCCTTTTGAAACCTTTTCACATAAGTTGGACAACCCCTTATCTTAACATACTTAAGATTAGGAATCCTCCCTATCCATAACTTTTATGGAGTCTTGGGGCTTTGGGATTTTGAGGTTACCATTTTCGTGAGATATGCGTACCATTTCTAGGACATTATCCCGAAGGATTTGGAATGTCGGTAAAATCATTATGGACCGCATCTATGTCCAACAAGGTACGATTTTTCATTCAGATACATCAATCAATTATCAGATATCGGGATGTGTCCATTATGAGAAAACTATTTGAGATGATCTAGAAACTTATTGCACAAGTATTTATCCTTGATCTAATCAAAGAATCTTAATACTTTGCCAATTTGTTTCACTTCGAATTCTTTGAACCTTTCAAATAATTCACGCTTGTATTTTAGCAAATACACACATTCAACTCTTTGAATGATCATCTCCTTTTCTTATACTAATTTGTTCAATATGCAAAATTATTTTCATGTAAGTCAAGTATACAAAATTTATTAAGTAATATTCAAGTTCTATACAAAACATTATTATTATAAATAGAACAACAATTGTTCTTAATTATAATACCAAAGTTTTCATTGCCCAACAATAAAATGGAAATAATATTTTTAACAAGAACGGAATACAATAACAACTTATTGACTTAATAGATTTGCCCGTAAGCGATGCTAAACTATAAGTTTCTATAGCTAATGCAAAGAACCTTTGCTTCATTTTCCACACATAGGATTACTTATCTTTGTTTAACTTTCTACTTACGCTTGGTCCCTTCATAAATCTATATTTATGATAACCAAAGTCGGTATCCAATACCCAAGTAGAACCTCGACTTAAAGAAAAATTTATTTCAATCATGAACAAAAGCGTATTATGCAAAGAAACTTCACTAAGCTTCTTTGGCTAGCCTCTCGCAAAATGCTTCTCGCAGCTTTCTTTCCGGTGTCGAAGCTTATTGCGGTGGAAGCAAACTCCTTTGCTATCCATATCGCTTTTGTTCTTATTATCCTTTGTTTATGCCTTTCTATTTACCTTCTTTGAATCGTTCTTTATTTGAGAAGATCCTTTGGCCCCTACCAAGAAGACTTGATCTTTCTTGGTTGGAAAGTGACTCTCAACATTTTTCAACATGTTAAGCAAATCGCAAAGGCGATATCTAGCTTGTTCATATGAAAATTCACAACAATTGTGAAAGGAGTCCAGGGAGTGAGTGCAAGATCAAATCTTGGCTCAACTCTCCATCCATGACAAAACCCGTTGTCTAATTGATCAATCAAATTGATAATGTTAAAGACTTTTTATGCATCTTTGTAGTGTCATTGGCCATTCTAGATCGGAAGAGCTCCTTAGATATCTCGATATCTATCGGCCCCTACTTTCCTCACCATCAACTACTTGATGTGCAGAATATAGTAGGAGCATCCATGGTTTCATCTTGTGGCTGAAGCTCGTTACTCATGGATGCGAGCATGATGCATTGAGCCAATTGTGCATCATCTTGCCACTTTCTAAAAGTAGCAATCTCTTCCTCGAGGCATTATGCGCAACCATTGCGAGGATAGGCGTATTAAGGACATAAGATAGGCTGTTCACTATGAGAACTATTCTCAAATTCCTTAACCAATCCGTTTAATTGGGCCGATTAATTTAGCATCTAATATGCTTCGCAGGTGATAGTAATTTTAGACATTGTAAAATTCTGTAAATGAATTTATAATTAACAACATTTTTAACATACATTCTTTTATTAATTACCAAAATAATTTAGGTCTTGTTTTAAATTGGTATCTCCCACTATTTTCTTCAAACTATATTACCCTCACTTATATAGTTCGGCAAAATCTAATTAAAGATCTCACATCGAGAATAAGGATCCCATTTCAAATGTATATAGCCTTGTGGTGACACAACAAACTATATATAAATAAATAGGTAGACAACTCTTGTCAATTACATCAACTATGCAACTCCTTGTATTTTGCCTCTTAGATTATTTTGATCAAGTGGTGGCACATCCGAATCAAAATTATCCAAGTTAAGTCCGACCTAGCACTCCATATATTCAAAAAAGAAAAATATCATCCTTGTGGTGACACAACAAAATAATATTGTTCAATTTTCTTTATAAGCATCAAATGTGATAAATTAACATCTTAAATACTTAATACTTGCCTTGTGGTGACACAACAAACTCAATTTAAATATTTAATACTCTATTAATTTTATCATGCTAGAAGGTGACGTTCGATATTCCAAATATCTTTGAGCGCTTAGGACTTAATATAAAATTGAGGATTTGTTATTAATTTGTCTCATCTTGTTTAGCATGCACGCACATATATATATAAAATACGTCATATTAATGAACATGCGAAGCATGTTTGCATAATATATAATATATATAATATAAGCATGCACATATAGAATACTATATTCTACCCGGATTGATTATGGACTTTTATTCTAGTTTGGTTCACTAGAGCCACCAAGTGAACCAAAAGGTCAAACCCTAGGGGTGCAAGAAATAATATTTAAATATAACTATTACATTTAAACCCGGCTCTATTACAACGGGTCTTCAAGCGCTTCTTGTCCCTTGATCTCTAATTCTTCAAAATTAATTCTAAATATTCCTATTACAAAACTATTTTAAAATAAATAGAAACCTTGATCAGCAGTCAAGGGGAAGTACATAGGAGGGAGATAGAATTTACATTCAGAAAAATTAGAGAAGGCGAGGTCTGTGAGACCCATTTAATAAAACCCATACATTCATGCATCCAACTAAAATAAAATCCAATCACATTGGTCAATAGTCCATAATCAATCCCATTTATTATCATACACATCATCATATGCATCAATAAATAACATTCATCCTATGAATAATAAATATTTAATATATATATTGATATCATTTAATGGGCAAATTTAGTTAGTATAAAATCTATTTTTGAATCAAAATAAACTCCTTTATTTTAATCCAAATTTAAATCAAAATAAAACTATTTTATTTTAATTTATCCAATTTTGAATAAAATAAACTATTTTATTTTAATCAAAATCTTTAATCAAAATAAACTCATTTATTTTAATTAATTATGGAATCCAATTCCATATAAAAAAAAATTTTAATTAAAATAAACTCTTTTATTTTAATTAATTATGGAATCCAATTCCATGTAAAAAAAAATTTATTAAAGAAACACGGATATTCTTTCATATTCACAAATAAACTCCTTTATTTTAAATAACAATAAACTTCTTTATTTAAGGAAATTAGGCAATCCAATTTCAACTCCAATTAGTTATCATAGAATCAAATTCCAACTCTAATTAGTTAGCAAGAAATTTAATTTTAAAATTAAAATAAATCTTTTTATTTTAAGATTAAAATAAACATTTTATTTTAAAATCAAAATAATTATTTATTTTAATAATAAAATAATTAAGATTTATATATATATATATATATATATATATAACTATTATATATATATATAATATAAATAATTAGCCACGAAAAATTGAACATCCAGGACCACGAATCAACATTCAATAAAGCAAATCATGCCAATGCAAATTGACCGGACTTCAATAAAGCAAAAAAAACTGACCATGCCAATGCTTTTAAAAAAACAAATTAACCTATCATGTTAACATATGTAATCCGTGAAGTATAACATATATATGGTCATGATTGATATTGCCGCACGGATTTCTAGGAAAGTCAGGCTTCACGTTTTTTTTTTTTTGTTTTTTTTATTAAATAAATTTTATACAATAAAATTATGCCCAATTAAATTGTTCTAAACACATATCAATATAATATCAAATTAAAACAATTAATAATTCGCATAAAGGTTTGGCTCTGATGCCACTGTTAGGTTTGTAATATTCATCAACGCAATCAAATTGCAAAAGTGCTAAGCGTGTAAAATCGAGTTTAAAAATTTACAAACCATATACGGATCACCCTTTATGCACAATTATTAATTAAACGAAAAAGATAAAGAACGAATCATACCCTTGAAGATCGAGCTTCCTCAGGTACAAGTTCACCTCCAAATCCTTTCGCGTTCAATCTTGAATCCACCGGGTTTGGTTCCTTCCTTTGATCAACGTTAGCCACCCAAATGTTTGGCCTCTAGAGGTGATCCACCAAGGAAGAAGAAAATTCAAGAAGAAGGGTATTGGCTCAAACCCTAGTTTTTCCTATCTACATAGAAAAGGGTACTCTCCAACAAATTGGAATTATGTCGTTGTAAAAGTCAACAACCCCCACCACCCATAATAAGACTCCTCTTATTTATAGATGTGGGCAACCCATCTTAACAATTAAGGAATTGGGTTTTAATTAATTAATTAAATTCTTTTAATTAATTAAGCTCCCTAATCTTATTAGGGATAATTAATTAAACTCCTTTAACTAATTTTCCTTCCTAATCCAATTAGGAATAAATGAGAGTACTTATATTAAATTAATTTCTAAACTCTTTTAGAAATTAAAATAATAATAATTGTAATAATATTAATAAGACTCCTCTTATTAATTTATATTTAATATTTCTAAAATATTAAATAATAAATATTAAGTTATTTAATTTATTCTATCACCATAGATTAAATTAAATATACATAACATATTATTACGATTATGCCATTAACTTCTTAAATAATTATTCTTCCTTTTATGGTGTGACCCTTTAGGTTCTCCATATTAAACCGGTTGTGAATAAATCAATTAGAACAATTCTAATCTTATTTAAATAAATAAATTAAATAATTAATTTATTTAAATAAATAATATTTATTCTACAATAGGATAAACCTCCCAATGATCAAAGCGACTTTTCCGGATAATATAGAATTCAACATTAATCATTAAAGAACCTTTGAGTAAATAGTTACCGCATAATTCAATCCTTCCACCATACAATGTCCCAATTAAATATAAGACATGGAATTCTTGTCAAGTCTTATTTTATTTAATTATATGTATTTCGATCCTTAAATGCACAACTCAAATAATGCAAATTAGAAACTCCTTTCTAATTTCATTCTCGCCGCCAAGGACTACTGGGTTGTCATTTATCGAATCACATAGGACATTTCTCTTCTTTTATTAGAAGTGGTAGATTCTTTATTGATCATACATTATCTCCATGTATAACTTATTATACCCAAGCATACCCTTTGATATACCCTAAGGGTCTTAAGGAATAAGTCAAAGTATAACTCATCATACATAAGATACTATGATGATCTCAAGTCCAAGGATTACTTGTCTTTACTATCACTACTGAGAATTCCTATTGATAGGCAAATAAAACTCCATTAGGTATTCCTTAGCGAGCCAACGTTCAAATTGAACTTATTCTCTAATAAGCACCTACATACTTGCTTTAGTGTCCACACAAATGATCATGAGATCAATCATCCTCATCTAATGAGCAAGAACGTATGTACCAATCTATCCGGATTCACTAATCCCCAATTTAGTAATCCAATGATTGGGAACTATTTTAGTTTTAAGCTTTCTAAGAATTTAGATCTCATTAGAATGATCATCATCATTATTCTAAAAGCATTGCTTAAAACTATGGGTTTATCACATATTATAAAACAAAGATCATGTAGATAATTAAAAGCCTTTAATAAATTAATACTTTTTATTAATAAATGAATAAGATTGTTACAAAGTATATGCTTTATCATCAAACATGATTGGCTTGTGTGCATACTACTTTCAACATGCTTTTAATTCACATATCAAATATAAAGATTGAGTTCCTTACTCAATCATCATTACTTAACCAAAACAATGCAGTCATAAATAGACTTTGACATTTAATGATTTCAACATGTACAACATATCATGCAATTTAAAATAGTTCATCAAGTCCACGTAACAACTAGG
The DNA here is from genome assembly GCA_020205615.1 of Panax quinquefolius. Taxonomy (NCBI): domain Eukaryota; kingdom Viridiplantae; phylum Streptophyta; class Magnoliopsida; order Apiales; family Araliaceae; genus Panax; species Panax quinquefolius. Next base: position 38,148,645 of record CM035166.1, read on the forward strand.
AACTGAAAGACTTGCCTTGATCGTTGTTTACCAATAATAGATTAACAGCTTACAGTTATCTGCACTTCACGTGCCCTACACAATTATATAATCATACACATCAACTATTAGTCACATAACAACACATAGTAATTGTAATGTAAACTCTACTCCACATCTCATAATCTTTCCTATTAATTAGCACACAATGTTCAATTAGATTGTGTTAACTTTTCGACTTATATCTCACTGTATTTCATATTCGAAGTTCATTCAAGTGCTTAAGTCTTGCTAGGACTACTTATTGGTTTTATATTAAATCCATTCCATATCATATAATATTCTTTTCAATTGAATTGAAATACTTTTTAAGTTCATTAACACTTGGCACGGCGTTTCGACGTTCATTCGCCACACGCCCGATTTGCCTCTCTTGTGTATGTTTACTATGCTTCTATAACTTATCTAATACATTATTTTTTAATGTCAAGCATCATTATATTTACTAACATACGTGTTTTGTAACTTAGGACATCATCGTTTATCGTCAGGAGCACTACACATGCATATGTGCATGCCCGACGCCCTCCGATTGCCCTAAAAAACATAATAGTCCTAACAATGACCATTTTGACTACTGTTACAGACCTCAATTTAAAAAACTTAAAGCATGAAAGTTGTAGGTCTATTCGTCCTCGTTCCGGATCATCTTGAATCACCTCAATCAGAGTTTGTATGAGAAAGTTATGGCCGTTTTACTACAGGAGGCCAAAACTGTCTAACTCAGACTTTTGATCTGCATATGGCGAGAACTAAGTCATATAGAGTGGCCGCAAGACGAGATTAGTATTTGGGGCGCAAATTTCAAAGACTTGGGGCACGAACGAACTTACGTCATTTGAGGCATTTCTCATTTTTTTGGCGAAAGGCGCCAAACTTCTGTAACGACCCCCACAAAGAATAGAACAACTAAATTTATGTCTATAACTTAATTTCTAACACTAATTAACATGCATAACTTCATCGTAAACTACTTATAAACGTTAACTATCATCCATATAACAATTACCAATAATTAAACAACTACTTTAGAAAACATAATTCTTTGAAAACACTGTTTTAAGAAAAACTCCATTGTTAACGTTGTTTAACACTGTAATATCAATAATAACCCAAACTTGATTACTTTAAAGTACGATTCTCTGAAATTCATACCCAATTAACATACATGACGTTCAATTTCATAAATAGCATACAATCACCTACTAATTTTTGTTATCATGCAAAACATACGTTCATACATATATATTAGATTGTAAAAACTATTTCCTTCTTGTAAGCGTAATTTATCATACAATTCTTCATCTAACACTAGTTATAATCCTCATAATCACATACCATCACTATAATTCAATTGTATATAGCAACAATTACGAAATTATACCACCAACGCAGTTGAATTTCAAGAACAAGAGACTAGGGAATTATAGTATAACACATATATGTTAAGATTATAAAACATACCTTTTGTTGCTTTGAAACTATTTGTTAATCACTGATAATAGCTAGAAGAAGTCAGAACTTGCTTTGAAAATCACAGCCTTTTCTCTCTCAAATTTCTTTTCTTTTCTTTCTTAGGTTCAATCTTAGACTAGGCTAGCATAAACCAATAACTGATAAAAGTATACGTCAAAAATAAAAACTGATATGGCAATAATAAGCTTACTTATTATATCAGTTACAGAAGATAACGTATAGATTAAATATATTTTATTTATTTATTTTATTTTGTAAATAATTTAAATTTCAAAAATCCAAAAGCCATAGGGCTTTGTTTGGCAAACCAGTTAAAATTAAGGAATTTATATCCTTAAGCATTGTTTGGGTAAAACCATATCAAAACTACTTTAATTTATTTTAATAACCAATAATAAAGTTATTTGTCACACTTCTAATTAATTAAGTTTTCATACTTAATTTAATTAATTCTAATAACAATTCATTGCATAACATAATAATTTATTTAATCATTATAAACTCTCTAACTTAATTATTAAATTAAATTAGATTACTATTTCAAAATATTTACTTTCCTTAACTCATTAATTATTTATTAAACAAATAAATAATCAAATCACATAAAATCAATTAAACAAATACTTATTCAACGATAAAAACATCCATTAAATATTTATATAATTCAATAAATATTTAATTAAAAATCTGAATTGTTACATCATTCACTCCTTACAAGGATTCTGTCCTCAGAATCACAACTCAAACCACTCATTCGTTACATTTCTTACCTATACGAGAAACTTATTCACTTGAACGTCTTGCTCGTATATACATAAATGATATTGTAAGACTGCATGGTATGCTAGTATCCATAGTTTCTGATCGAGACCCAAGATTCACTTCACGATTTTGGGTTAGTTTGCAAAAAGCTATGGGCGCAGTTTACGATTTAGTTTAAGATATCATCCTCAAGCAGATGGGCAAATGGAGAGGACTATTTAAACTCTTGAAGATCTATTAAGACTCTGTATCCTTAACTTCAAAGGGAGTTGGGACAAGTTCTTGCCATTAGTAGAGTTTTCCTATAACAATAGTTATTAAGCAAGTATAGGCATTACTCCATTCGAGGCGTTGTATGGACGCAAGTGTCGTTCTCTAGTATGCTGGGATGTGGTGGGTGAAGCAACATTGTTGGGATCGGAATTAGTATGTATGACTACGGAGAAGATTCAAGTGATCCATCAACGTATAAAAATCTCACAAGATTGACATAAGAGTTATGTTGATCTTCATCGAAAGAATGTGGAATTCAATGTTGGTGATCATGTGTTGTTACGTGTTGCTCCATGGAAAGGAGTTACAAGATTTGGAAAGAGAGGAAAGCTCAATCCTCGATTCATTGGCCCATTTGAAATCTTTGACCGAGTAGGAACTGTGGCCTATAGACTCGCATTACCGTCAAGTATGTCTCGTGTTCATAACGTTTTTCATATATCTATGTTACGTAAATATGTGAAAAACCCGAACCACATTATTGAATTAGAACTAGATGAGATAGTGAAAGATTTAACGTAGAAGATTTACCTGTTAAAATCTTGGATAAGAAGGATCATATTCTACCCTCCATTATACCTCAAGTCAAAGTTTTGTAGAGAAACCATGATGTGGAGGAAATGACCTAGGAGTTAGAATCTAAAATGAAATGAAGGTATCCTAACCTCTTCGACATACCAGGTACATTCGAGGACGAAATTTCATAAGAAGGGGAGGTTGTAAGACCCCAACTTTATGAATAAAGATTAATTTTTCTCGAAATATATTTTTGAATATTATGGTGTGGATTTGATATAATGTTATAGTTGTGGGTAATATTTATAAATTTTGCAAAGTAAGCAGGTTGTTATAAAATATTCAATTGGTCGGAGAATATTCGTTTTAACATGGAATATTCGTATTGTGACACCCCCCAAATCCGGGTACTTCGATTCCACGGGATCTGGTGTTCACTATACAAATATCGTCTATCTATCTACCCATAATAAATGCAAACCATGCAATAGATAGAATAAAAATCTTCCCCTTAAGGGTTACAACATCCAAATAATAATAATACAATCCCAGGTTAAACTAACCTTAAATATCTGTGCGGAATCATAAATAAATAAGTCTTAAATAACATCATTAACTCAAGTCTTAAACATAAATACATCATCTAATAAAAATAACAAGTCTTCATCACTTGCTAACTTTGCCCTTGCCTTTACTAGTGGAAGGTTCATCGGTTCTTTCATTCTTAACTGCAATGTTATTATTAAGCAAGAGTGAGGACTATTGCCCACAAGTATAATAATGAAATAACAGTATAATAACATGCGAGTAAATCAAAAACATCTGAATGAAAGCTCAACTTTTGAATCAAGAATGAATAACAAGAATCAAAAGAATTCTGAGGGTCATAAGACCTTGAACTATGTCCTAGGTTATCAAGGTTATACTTGAAACCTTTAATGTCTATAAGACTATGGACCTTTCTTCTCCTCGTACTTAGGGGGATCAGCCCTTAGTACCATCACATGCACAATATCTTAACGCTTAACGATAAGTAAATCCCTTTCGCAGGTTGTTCATCTCGGTTTGACATTCGAGTCCGCACTAAAGGAAGTTTGGTTTGGATAATTCAATAAGGGTTCGAAATTTAGAGCGTTCATCAACTAAGGACTAGTTGAATCAATAAAGTTCACTAGTCTAATAAGGTTCAACAATAATGATATTCGATTTGAATAATAATCTCAAGAAGTATATAATAGAAAAATTATTGTATAAGCTGAATCATGCTTTGAAAAGATAATAAATCTTTAATATAACAATTGAACTTGAATAATAGTAACGATAATTTACTCGAGGTAACTAATAACTTGAACAATAATGACAAGTAGGGTTAGAAAACTTGCGCCAAATACGTAGGCTAAACGATTACTACTTACTCACCACAAATCCTACACACATACCATATGTATTCACGACATTCATTAGTTACATTTTCACTTAATTATTTAATATAAACTCCACTTTATTTAACAAATCATTACCCTTCTAATTTAATTACTTAATTAAATTAGAATATTTTCATTCTCTTACAATTATTACACTCGAATAAATTATTTCATAATAATTTTCATTGAATATTTATTTTATTCCATAAATATCTCAATTAAAATATTTACTTTATTTTATAAATATTTTAATAATAATTTTCATCTAATATTTATTTTATTCCATAAATATCTCAATTAAAATATTTAATTTATTTTATAAATATTTTAATAATAATTTTCATCAAATATTTATTTTTATTTTTATTATTTATTTATTTATTTATTTATTATTTTTTCAATTGTTTAGTAGGGATAATTTAGTTTAGTAACGCTTCTTAGGAAGCAGGGTTACCTGTGCTCATTTTTACGTAGTTTACTAGATTCTGCGGTTCGCATGAACATAACAAGGCCAAATTAGGCCAAAAATCAATCACATGTAAAATTATACATAAATATGGCCATAACTTCCAATTAGTTATTTTTACATGAATTTAGACTTACCCAATCATTGTAATACATATATAATCATTACTTAACCCATCTAGCATGATTTTTAACAAGTTACAACACATAATTTGCAAAATCTACACATTTACTTCCATTGTTCTTGAAGGTTTTGAAAATAAAACATGAAAATTGTCACTACAGATTCGTTATAACACCGAATCCATTTATTTAAACTTTGGTCTCTTCGTATCAACATGCATAACAACATACGAATGTAAAATTTAGGGATAATATACGTTCAATACATGAAATATTACGTATAAGACCATATGACCAAAACCCAAACTCTATAAATTTTTGAAATAGCAAGTCATCATTTACTGAAACTTATGATATGGAATCATATAAAATATATATAAAACATGTTATGCTACTCGAATTATTACATATATTCCTAACTCAATTTCCCAATTTACAGAAATTCCACAGAACTTGATTGAAAGCCATCTTCATAAAAAAACTAAATGACGTAAAAGTAGAATTTGGGTTGGAGAGAATTACTCACATATTAGTGTAGATAGGAGGGATTAAACTTTCTCAATGAATCAAACAACTCACAATTCTCTCAATTTCTTAATTCTCTCTCTCTGTGATAATTCTCTAGACTTAGCAATAATGAAATGAATGAAGAAGAAGAAGGCGTCGCGATATAATAATTAAATCGGCGTAGTTGTGGTCGATTAACCAATTCGTGGTTAACTGCCCTCAACCTCTACTAAGGCCTTGTTTGGCTATTCAATATAATTCATTCTCATTTAATTTGATAAATTTCTTATACTATAGTTTAATTAATGTCACACTCCTTATAAAATAACTCCAATATTTTATTTAATATATTTTAAATAAAATATAATAATTTCTCATAAATCCACATAGTCACATAAATAATTTTCTCATTAATAAATAATGTCAAATTATTAACTCTCTAATTAATAATTAAATTAATTAAATAACATCATGCTTAATTAAATATTTCTTTTAATACAATAAGCTCACATAATTACATATTTGAATAATAATTATTCTCTACATTAATTTAATAAATGTAACACATATAATTAAATTAATCTATCACAATTGCATCAATTAATTATTTAATCTAATAATTAAATCATCAAAAAATATTTATTTAATTCAATAAATATTAAAAATTAATTTACAAAATCTCGTTCGTCACATCTTTCCCCCCTTAAAAGGATTCTGTCCCCAGAATCACGACTCAATAAATTTGACCTGTTACATTCTCCCCTCCTTACAAAGATTCTGTCTCCAGAATCGCTTACAAATAATTAAGTAAATAAATGAGGGTAATTCTTCATCATATTCTCTGCGAGTTCCCACGTAGCTTCTTCAGCGTTGTGGTTCCTCCAAATTACCTTAACAGAAGGTATAACTTTATTTCTGAGAACTTGTTCTTTTTTCGATTCGACAATTTGGACGAGAATTTCTTCGTAAGATAAGTCTTTCTCAAAATGCAGGGGTTCGTATTCAATTACATGCTTGTAATCGGCTTTGTATGGTCGTAATACAGAAACATGGAAGACGTTGTGGACATTCTCGAGTGCTGGAGGTAAGGCTACCTCGTCATTTAACTTCCCGATTCTTCTCGGTACTTCAAAGGGTCCAATGAATCTTGGGCTCAATTTTCCTTTCTTTCCGAACCTGATCTTCCCTTTCTAGGGAGAGACCTTCAAGAAAACATAACTACCTGATTCAAACTCGATATTTTTACGATGTGGATCATCGTATTTCTTCTGTCGATCTTGAGCCGCTACCAGTCGTGCTCGGATCACTTTGACTATTTCTGCCGTCTGCTGTACCAATTCTGGCCCTAGCAATTGTCTTTCACCAACTTCATCCCAATAAAGTGGAGTTCTGCACTTTCTGCCGTATAACGCTTCATAAGGCGGCATGGCTATACTAGCGTGGTAACTGTTGTTGTATCCGAACTCTACTAATGGTAGGTGATCATCCCAATTTCCCTTAAAGTCCATTACACAGGCTCTTAGCATATCTTCTAATGTCTGAATCGTTCTCTCACTCTGTTCGTCTGTTTGAGGGTGGTAAGTTGTACTCATTCGCAATTGCGTACCCATGCATTCTTGAAGACGTTTCCAGAAATTTGATGTGAAGCGCGGATCCCTATCTGAAACAATTGATATCGGAACTCCATGCCTCGAAATAATCACTTTTACGTATAGCCTCACCAACTGATCTAAGTTAAATCTTATTTTGATCGGTAGGAAGTGTGCAGATTTCGTCAGTCGGTCAACGATAACCCATACTGCGTTGTAGCCTTTCTGAGTCGTTGGAAGGCCAACCACGAAGTCCATTGTAATATGTTCCCATTTCCACTCTGGGATCTCTAACAGTTGTAGCAATCCACTCGGTCTCTGATGTTCCGCTTTCACTTTCTGACAGGTCAGACACTTGGAAACACATTCTGCAACATCACGCTTCAAATTCGGCCACCAGAAATGTTGTCTAAGATCTTGGTACATCTTGGTACTACCAGGGTGAATCGAATATCGTGAACTATGAGCCTCGCTTAAAATATCTCCCTTAATCTCTTGAACTGGTGGTACCCAAATTCTACTCTCAAATCTCAGTATTCCTTCCTTATCCATCTTAAATCTTGGTTCGGTTCCTTCAGATATCTTCTTTGTCACCTTTTTACATTCTTCGTCCTGAAGCTGAGCCTCCTTAACTTTATCCAGTAGGGTTATACCAAATTGCATCTGAAATATTTTCTCATCAATCTCCATAGGATAGTTCACTTCCAATTCCAATTTCTCCATTTCTGCAATTAGCTAGTCCTGAGCAGTCAACATCATCAACTTCTCCTGACCCTTTCTACTTACGGCATCGGCAACGACATTCGCCTTACCCGGATGGTATAAAATCTCACAGTCGTAGTCCTTAATTAACTCCAACCACCTTCTTTGACGTATATTCAAGTCCTTCTGCGTGAAAATATATTTTAGACTCTTGTGGCCCGTATATATTTCACACTTCTCCCCGTAGAGATAGTGCCTCCAAATTTTTAAAGCAAAAACAACTGCAGCTAACTCCAAATCGTGGGTAGGGTATCCCTTCTTGTAATCCGTCAATTGTCGTGATGCATACACAATGACTTTGCCATTTTGCATCAGCACACAACCAAGTCCTTTATGCGACGCATCACTATAAACTATAAAATTTCCTATATCATCCGGAAGAGATAACACAGGGGATGTACTCAACCTCTTCTTCAATTCTTAAAAGCTTTCCTCACACTTATCCGTCCAAACAAATTTTACAGCTTTTCGAGTTAAATTCGTTAGCGGAGTTGCGATCTTGGAAAAATCTTGAATGAATCTTCTATAATATCCAGCCAATCCAAGAAAACTTCGTACTTCCGATGGCGTCCTCGACTGATCCCAGTTGATCACGGCTTCGACTTTGGTTGGATCTATCGAAATTCCGTTTTTATCGATCACGTGCCCAAGAAATTGCACTTATTCAATCCAAAATTCGCATTTCGAAAACTTAGCATACAACTTTTCCCTTCTCAATACATCCAATGTTAATCTCAAATGCTCTTCATGTTCTTCCTTGGTTTTCGAATAGACCAAAATGTCATCTATAAATACCACTACGAACTTATCCAAAAACGGCTTGAAGACACCATTCATTAGTCCCATAAATGCTGCAGGAGCATTCGTAAGACCAAACGACATTACTAAAAATTCGTAGTGACCATATCGCGTTCTAAACGCTGTCTTCAGTACATCCTCTGGCCTCACCTTCAGTTGATGATAATCGCTTCTCAAGTCTATATTGTAAAAGTATCTCGCTCCCTTCAATTGATCAAATAGGTCGTCGATCCTCGGTAATAGATATCTGTTCTTAATCGTGACCTTATTCAGTTCTCTGTAGTCAATGCAGAGTTGCATCGATCCATCCTTCTTTTTCACAAACAACCTTTGGCGCCCCCGACGACGATCGCTTTCGGTTGAATGTACTTCTTGTCCAACAATTCTTGTAATTGTACCATTAATTCCTTCATCTCATCGTGCCATTGATGCGGTGCCTTCGATATTGGAGCGGTTTGAGGCGCCAAATCGATTCGTAAATCTACCTCTCTATCTAGTGGAAGTCCCGGTAAATCGTCTGAAATACATCGACGAAGTCCCTCACAATAGGTATTTCTTCTACCTTCGGATTCTCTTTTCGACTATCGACTATGTAAGCTAAGTATCCTATCTGACCTTGTCTCAACAACTTCGGCTGCATCATGATCATCGCGGATAACTCAACATGCAGGTGACTTGCTACCATAAAATACAACCTTTGACGGAGTCATAAGGTTAATACGCTTCTTTTGGCAATCAATTACAGCCCCGTAATTGAATAACCAGTCCATTCCCAAAATAACGTCAAATTCTCCAAGTCGAATAGGGATAAGATCTATATTCATGATATTACCCTTAATATCCACTCTACAGTTCTTAAACATGTACTTAACAGGAATTATCTCTCTATTCGCAATTTCTATATTCATGGGATATTCCAACTCATCCATAAGCAAATCTAAACTATTAGAAAAGTCTTCGGATATAAAGGAATAAGTAGCACCCGAATAAAATAAAATATAAGCATTAATTTCATTGATCGGAATGATACCTGACACCACATCACGAGACTGGATTGCATCCTGCACCGTCATATTGAAATTTCTGGCGGTCGGTCGATTTTTTGCATGTGGTCCGGTGATGGTTAAGGAATTTCCACTATTATTTCCACGGTTACCTCTTGGTACTGCTCCTCCTGATCCCTTCTTAGGGTAATGTAAGACCCCGAATTTTATGAAATAAAAGTATTCAATTTTTCTTATAATTACTTTTCAATAAATGGTTAAATTGATAAAAGTTAAAGTTAAGGGTGATATATGAATTTTTTTTCAAAATATGCTAGTGGTTATAAAATACTCATTCCTATCGGGGAATATTCGTTTGGTCGTGGAATATTCTTTCCGTAGGGAATATTAAATGCAATTTCGTGACCTTTGTGGGCCCTATAACGGAAAGCGATTGGATGAAGAAAACGACAAGTATAAGTTGTTTACAAATAATGGTGTAGTTGTTACTGTTAATACTGTTGGAATACCCGGTGGTTAAAACACAGGAATACGCGTTGTTGCACAGTAGCACACGGTATTGCACCAATTATTGATTCTTACGTAAGAAGGCACTACTCAATAATTGTTACAGTAATTATTGTTCAATATTTTTTTTTGATTCAATAATTGTTGCGTTGATATTTTATATTATTGTTGTTTTAATAATTGTCACTGCACAGTATTTTCCATTATCAAATCAATAATTCATATTATTTGAATAATATTATTAGATAGCATTATTGGCAATGTCTAGAAAGTTTTGTCTAAGGAGAGGTTTGGTCACCTAATTGCGCGTCAGTAAGGAGAAATTCTTATTGGAAATCCCCTCTTTCACGAACCGCCACGGTTGTTATTATTGTGATTACGTAATATTATTTGTGAATAATTAATTATTGATTTATATGATAAGAAAAATATTCATTTTTGTGGATATAGATGGAGAAAATTTTTAAAGTGACAATTGTTGAAAATTGATATTTTATCTTTTACGATAAAATAATATTTTATTATATTATTATTATAGAATAATGATGATATTTTTACAATGAATGTGTGATATATGAGTATATGAGGAGGAAGAGTATTTTTTTGGATTAAATGATTAACACATGTTTTGTGTGTTGGTGGACCCCATTTCTTGACTGAAATTTGATTATAGCTTGTAAAATCTCCCGTTTGTGGATTTCGGTCAATTTCTGTTTGGAATTTGGAAAATCTTTCTTCTGCAAAGTTGTAGAGAATTGAATTTCCTATAAAAACTCGCAAGATTGAATTTTTTCTGATAAAACGGCTATTTATTATGAATTATTGAAGTTATGAAATTCCAGAATAATTGATTTTTGGAAGTTTTAATTATTTTATTCAAGAAAAACGTTTTTTGTTTGTTTTGTGGGCTACAACATGTGCATAATGAGCTGAGATCAGTTGTCTAAGGTTGGCGTAGAAAATTATAATAAATATATTATTATATTAAATTTTCTGTTTTGGTGTTCTAAGCAATTTCCTATAAATAGGGTGCTTGGGTTAGAATTGAAAAACACACCAGAAACTGAAGTTTTCTCTCTATTTCTCTCTCTATATTATCGAGTGTATTCTTGTGAGTATTTTGATATCTTGAGTGTTGTTATACAGTGCAAGTTCGTTCAGCGTTATTCTAGTCAGAAGTACTGTTCTTTTGAGGTAAGGGATAAGAAGGGATTGTAAGGGATATTATTTTTAAAAAAAATTATATTATTTCTTCAATATCATTATGCCAAAATATTGGTTGGAACTTTTTATCAAATTTGGAACTTTTTCATGTCGGGGTTATTATTCACGAGTTACTATTCACGACGAGTTACTATTCATGAGTTACTATTGACGAGTTACTATTCATGGGTACTATTCACTACAAAATTAGTTTCTTTTTCTAACCAAATTATAGTTGATTTATGAATATTATTTTGGAGATTAAAACTATGTATTGATCATACTGATTTTATTATCATATATAACATTTTTATAACCCTGATGTTGAAATTCTCTTTCACTGGAGTGTAAAGATGGGTAGATTATTGGTATGATCATGACTAGGGTTCTCTTTGGCCAGCAGTGAAAAGTTGAATTGTGATTGGTATGATCATGACCATTGAATTTATAATTGAATATCTTTAGCTTAAGTGCATAGGTGAATTGATCAACATGATTATAATTATTATTTATATAAATTCTGAAATGATTATCTATTTCTTTGAGATATGAATATCTTTGGCCTGTAGTGCAAAGATGACATGTTGTTGAATATCTTTGGCCCGTAGTGCAAAGATGAATTTATCAGTATGATTATGAACAGGAACTATGATTTGGTATAACCATGATCTTTGATGTTTCAGGTAAAGACAGGCGATGAAAATTATCTTCGTCCTGGATGCGAAAAGGAATTTAGAACTACAATTATGATTATGAGTTATTCACATGATTGTGGGATGAGGCATTGATTGATGTTACAGGGTTAAAACATTGTTGGTGGACTTTTAACATGGAGAAGATAATAGACTTTATGGTCTATTTGACTCTTCTAATGGATTGCTCATTCCGCTGCAACTATGGTTGAAAAGTTTTATCATCTACCATATGTTCTAAATCTCTGATTTATTATTGATGAAGGCTATTGAGAATTTAATTATCTTTAGTCATGATATTATTTACTGAGCTAGTTGTGGTCACCCTTTTGCTTCACAATTCCTTTCAGGTAATACGAGTTTAGCTGGGTCGAGCGGGGGTAACAGGGGAATAGAACGGTGGTCATCATTTAGTGGTTATATTTGTTGAATCAAATAGGGTGAAGCGAACCCAACATGGGAAGGGTGTTTTGCCACTATCATACAAGATGTCTAATGACATACAACCTCGTATCATCATAAGACAGGGATGTGCTCATCCACTTGCTAAGTATATATACGAGCACTACCTATATTATCTTGGAGTTTGGTTGGAGTATAATTCCCAATTAGAGACAGTGGAGATAATGATATGTCAAGAGAAGACTCACCATTGGGAAAAATATGATAGTAATCTTCTTGTTTTTCTTTGGGGCCTATTGGGTCAACCAAGGATAATTTTGTGGGCCTATGATATCTATAATAACCTAGACGCATGGCCTCCCATGTACAAAGGTTTCCTTGAGCACTTCCCAAAGGTTTTAATTTCTAAAACAGTTTTTGACTGTACCTTTATGTAAGGTGCCATTGTGATGTGCTATCCAAGTTGGTGTCTAGAGTCACAGTTGGTATATATTTACATCAAAACTCACAACATACGTGTTGTTGTATTTTGCACGACAATTGTAGTAATAAAGTTGTAGTTTTTTTCTGTACCATGTATTTGGCGACTCAGAATGAGTTGGATGGAATGGACCTATTTTGGGGTTATCACAGTTGGTATCAGAGCTTAGGGATATGATCTATGGCGGAGATCGGGATTAGAACTAGGAGGGGAGAGATGAGTAAATCCTTCGCTAGTGTGTCCTACCTAAGCTTATTTGTTGGTCAGTCATAATATCGGGATATTATGTGATATGTTAATTTGTTCAATTAACCCTTGTTTTGAAGCTGTATTCTAGAATGATATTTGAAATACAGGAGATGAGCAATGGAGAAATCATGAGGACAGGGAAGATGGAAGCAAGGTATTCTCAACTCTTTGAAATACCAGGTACGTAAATTTCGGGGACGAAATTTCATAAGGAGGGGAGATTGTAAGACCCCGAATTTTATGAAATAAAAGTATTCAATTTTTCTTATAATTACTATTCAGTAAATGGTTAAATTGATAAAAGTTAAAGTTAAGGGTGATACATGATTTTTTTTTCTTCAAAATATGCAAGTGGTTATAAAATACTCATTCCTATCGGGGAATATTCGTTTGGTCGTGGAACATTAAATACGACAACAAGTGACCTTTGTGGGCCCCATAAATGTAAAGCGATTGGATGAAGAAAATGACAAGTATATCGTTGTTTATAAATAATGGCGTAGTTATTCACAATTAATTTGTTGGAATACCGGTGGTTAACACAATGTCTGGCGTTGTTGACAAGATAGCACACACCAGTATTGCACCAATTATTGATTCTTACGTAAGAAGGCACTACTAATAATTGTTACAAGTAATTCTTTATTCAATATTTTATTTTGATTCAATAATTCTTTGCGTTGATATTTTATATTATTGTTGTTTTAATAATTGCCACTGCACAGTATTTTCCATTATCAAATCAATAATTCATATTATTTGAATAATATTATTAGATAGCTATATTGGCAATGTTTAGAAAGTTTTGTCTAAGGAGAGGTTTGGTCACCTAATTGCGGCTTTGATGAGGTGAAATTCTTATTGAAATCCCCTCTTTCCCGGAACCGCCGCACGTTGTCATTATTGTGATTCTGTAATATTATTTGTGAATAATTAATTATTGATTTATATGATAAGAAAAATATTCATTTTTTGTGGATATAGATGGAGAAAATTTTTAAAGTGACAATTGTTGAAAATTGATATTTTATCTTTTCTGATAAAATAATATTTTATTATATTATTATTATTATAGAATAATGATGATATTTTTACAATGAATGTGTGATATATGAGTATATGAGGAGGAAGAGTATTTTTGTTGCATTAAATGATTAACACATGTTTTGTGTGTCGGTGGACCCTATTTCTTGACTAAAATTTGATTATAGCTTGTAAAATCTCCCGTTTGTGGATTTCGGTCAATTTTTGTTTGGAATTTGGAAAATCTTTCTTCTGTAAAGTTGTAGAGAATTGAATTTCCTATAAAAAAACGTAAGATTCGAATTTTTCTGATAAAAGGGCTATTTATTATGAATTATTGAAGTTATGAAATTCCAGAATAATTGATTTTTGGAAGTTTTAATTGTTTTATTCAAGAAAAACGTTTTTTGTTTGTTTTGTGGGCTACAACATGTGCATAATGAGCTGAGATCAGTTGTCTAAGGTTGGCGTAGAAAATTATAATAAATATATTATTATATTAAATTTTCTGCTTTGGTGTTCTAAGAAATTTCCTATAAATAGGGTGCTTAGGTTAGAATTGAAAAACACACCAGAAACTGAAGTTTTCTCTCTATATTATCGAATGTATTCTTGTGAGTATTTTGATATCTTGAGTGTTGTTATACAGTGCAAGTTCGTTTAGCGTTATTCCAGTCAGAAGTACTGTTCTTTTGAGGTAAGGGATAATAAGGGATTTTAAGGGATTGTAAGGGATATTATTTTTTAAAAAAATGATATTATTTCTTCAATATCATTATGCCAAAATATTAGTTGGAACTTTTTATTAAATTTAGAACTTTTTCATGTCGTGGTTATTATTCACGAGTTACTATTCACGACGAGTTATTATTCATGAGTTACTATTCACGAGTTACTATTCATGAGTTACTATTCACGGGTACTATTCACTACAAAATTGGTTTCTTTTTCTAACCAAATTATAGTTGATTTATGAATATTACTCTAGAGATTAAAACTATGTATTGATCATATTGATTTTATTATCATATATAACATTTTTATAACCCTGATGTTGAAATTCTCTTTCATTGGAGTGTAAAGATGGGTAGATTATTGGTATGATCATGACTAGGGTTCTCTTTGGCCAGTAGTGAAAAGTTGAATTGTGACTGGTATGATCATGACCATTGAATTTATAATTGAATATCTTTAGCTTAAGTGCAAAGGTGAATTGATCAACATGATTATAATTATTGTTTATATAAATTCTGAAATGATTATCTATTTCTTTGAGATATGAATATCTTTGGCCTGTAGTGCAAAGATGACATGTTGTTGAATATCTTTGGCCCGTAGTGCAAAGATGAATTTATCAGTATGATTATGAACAAGAACTGTGATTTGGTATAACCAAGATCTTTGATGTTTCAGGTAAAGACAGGGGATGAAAATTATCTTCGTCCTGAATGCGAAAAGGAATTTAGAACTACAATTATGATTATGAGTTATTCACATGATTATGGACAGGAACTGTTGATTGATGTTTCAGGGTTAAAACATTGTTGGTGGACTTTTGACATGGAGAAGATAATAGACTTTATGGTCTATTTGACTCTTCTAATGGATTGCTCGTTCCGCTGCAACTATGGTTAAAAAGTTTTATCATCTACTATATGTTCTAAATCTTTGATTTATTATTGATGAAGGCTATTGAGAATTTAATTATCTTTAGTCATGATATTCTTTACTGAGCTAGTTATGCTCACCCTTTTGCTTCACAATTCCTTTCAAGTAATACGAGTGTAGGGTGGTCATCATTTAGTGGTTATATTTGTTGAATCAAATAGGGTGAAGCGAACCCAACGTGGGAAGGGTGTTTTGCCACTATCATACAAGATGTCTAATGACATGCAACCTCGTATCATCATAAAGACGAGGATGTGCTCATCCACTTCTTTGAGTATATATATCTGAGTACTACCTATATAATCTTGGAGTTTGGTTGGAGTATAATTCCCAATTAGAGGCAAAGTGGAGATAATGATATGTCAAGAGAAGACTCACCATTGGGAAAAATATGATTGTAATCTTCGCTTTTTTCTTTGGGGTCTATTGGGTCAACCAAGGATAATTTTGTGGGCATATGATATCTATAATAACCTGAGCGTATGGCCTCCCGTATGCACGAAGGTTTCCTTGAGCACTTCCCAAAGGTTTTAATTTCTAAAACAGTTTTTGACTGTACCTTTATGTAAGGTGCCATTGTGACGTGCTATCCAAGTTGGTGTCCAGAGTCACAGTTGGTATATATTTGCATCAAAACTCACAACATATGTGTTGTTGTATTTTGAACGACAATTGTAGTAATAAAGTTATAGTTGTTTTCTGTACCATGTATTTGGTGACTCAGAATGGGTTGGATGGAATGGACCTATTTTGGGGTTGTCACAGGCAGTCTCTTGCTAGATGATCCTTCGAACCACAGTTGAAACAATCACCCTTCTTTGGGTTTGGACAGTTTGGTGCTATGTGGCCTTCCTGACCACAATTGTAGCACACTCGCTTCCCTTTCATACATACTCCCAGATGAGCTTTCCCACTGGTCGAGCATGCTTCAATTCATTTCTTCTGATTACCTTGTTGATTTCCCGATGATGAGTTGTCATTCCACCTTTTCTTCTGATTGAAATTTCCACTTCCTGTACCACTTCCACTGGCCTTGTTATTAATTTCACCTTCACTCTTCTTCTTCTTCTTCTTCTTCTTCTGATCTTGATTGTACTTGGTCACTGCATCGCTTCCTCCTTCGGCGAGGATGGCCTTTTCTAGTACTCCAGCAAACGTGTTTAGCTGAAACATTGATACCTTGTTGTACACCCAAGGCTTTAGTCCTTGCTCGAATCTTCTGGCTTTTCTTTCGTCTGTGTGTACTTGATATGGGGCGAACCTCACTAACTCGTTGAATTTAGCCGTGTAGTCAGGTACACTTATGTTTCCCTACTTCAGTTCCAGAAATTGAACTTCCATCTGATTTTGCGAACTAGTTGGGAAGTACATCTCGAAGAACATCTCTTTAAATCTCTCCCACGTAATTACACCTTCACCTCCTCGCACTTTGTTTGCTTGCCACCAGTAGCTAGCCTCAGACTTCAGCATAAATGTTGTAAAAGCGGTCTTTTGGTCTTCTCTAACCCTAGCAACGTCGAAAACCTTCTCCATTTCCATAACCCACATTTGAGCCTCGATTGGGTTCATGGAACCTTTGAACTCTGGCGGTCCCACCGCCTAGAAGTCTTTAAACGTTGTGTTTGGTGGAGCTTGAGGTTGATTGTTCATTGCTCCAGTCAGTAAGTTAACTAACTGTTGAATGGGATTTGCATTGGCATTATTGTTATTATTGATTGACTCTTCCTGAGCCGGTTGACGTTGTTGTCTTCTCCTTGGCGGCATTTTTTTGTTAAATAAACGCTTTATTAGAACTTTATTTATTTCTCTAAATAGTTAAGGCATTACTCAATAATTTAACATATCACTTAACATATCATCTCAAATAACTTGATATATTTGCATTCAAATCAAAGTTTTAACATTAAACGATAGCATAACTGATATTTACATCAACTATCCTGGAATAAAGAATCCACAAGATTTAAAACATTCAAATATTCTTTCGTTCATAAACACGTCAGAATTTACATCTAAAATTAATTAAGTTCTTCACATAATTAAATAAATTATATCACTGTCGATCAAGGTACTGATTAGCCTTGCTAAGCTCCTCTTCTAAGATGCGATGCATCGTCCTGTGATCCATCATGTATAATGGTAGTCCTTCAAACTGGATTGGGTACCTCAAAACTTGATCTTGGGTCTCATTCATTGCCTTGTTAAGTGTAGAGTACGTTTCCCCAATCTTCGCTTTCTTTGCACGACTATCATCCTCTGCGCACGATCACTCGACGCGATTCTCTTACCTGACCTTCCTCTGCTATGTTCACCTTTCTTTCGGATGTTTCCTTCATTCCTTCTTCGTTTCTCTATCTCCTCGGTCTTATCTTGGTTTGACCCTTCTCATGGACCAAATCCCATTCTACATTTGCCAGTCAAGAGTGAAGAGTCGAAATCTCCCTCTCCTTCTGCTCTAGAGTAATATGCTGAATAACCGCTCGCTCAGTCAAATCCTGGACCTCATCTCGTAACTCCATGTTACGGTCGTATAATGTGTCATACATCTCAGCATCAATGGTGTACCGTGGTAACTCCTCTTCTTCCTCTTCCTCTTCCTCTTCCTCTTCCTCAACAAATTCCTCCTCAGGATCAGTCTCGGGCTCATGCTCCTGACCAACAACGGTGATCAATGGAGATGACTCCCTCTGTACCAGCTGCTCCCTAACGACATGAATGTCTCGGGGCTCCTCCTCTATCGGTACTATAGGTACACGGGGTTCTTCCTCCCCAGCTTGACTAGCTTCTCCAACATTCGACATCCTTGACAACAAAATTTTAAGTTTTAGTTACTAAGTCATATCATCTAACGCATACTTTAACACATAAACATATAAGGTCTTTTATTATCTTCAATGAATTACATAAATTCATTTCTTATAACTCGATAAGAGTTTTCCATCACTATATTCTTTCTATAAGGCTACTACCTAAGGTTCATAACCTACAGCTTTGATACCAACTTGTGACACCCCCAATCAAGGGCACTTGATTCCACGGGATCGGTGTTCTTTGTCTGATAAAATCATCTATCTATCTACCCATAATAAATGCAAACCATGCAATAGATAGAATAAAAATCTTCCCCTTAAGGGTTACAACATCCAAATAATAATAATACAATCCCAGGTTAAATTAACCTTAAACATCTATGCGGAATCATAAATAAATAAGTCTTAAATAACATCATTAACTCAAGTCTTATACATAAATACATCATCTAATAAAAATAACAAGTCTTCATCACTTGCTAACTTTGCCCCTGCCTTTACTAGTGGAAGGTTCATCGGTTCTTTCGTTCTTAACTGCAATGTTATTATTAAGCAAGAGTGAGCACTATTGCCTACAAGTATAATAATGAAATAACAGCATAATAACATGCGAGTAAATCAAAAGCATCTGAATGAAAGCTCAACTTTTGAATCAAGAATGAATAACAAAAATCAAAAGAATTCTGAGGGTCATAAGACCTTGAACTATATCCTAGGTTATCAAGGGTTATACTTGAAACCTTTACTTGATCGTAAGACTATGGACCTTTCTTCTCGTGCTTTGGGGATCGTACCCTTAGTACCATCACTTGTGCACAATATCTTAACACTAACGATTAGTAAATCCCTTTGCGGGGGTTGTTCATCTCGGTTTGACATTCGAGTCCGCACCAAAGGAAGTTTGGTTTGGATAATTCAATAAGGGTTCTGAAATTTAGAACGTTCATCAACTAAGGACTAGTTGAATCAATAAAGTTCACTAGTCTAATAAGGTTCAACAAAAATGATATTCGATTTGAATAATAATCTCAAGAAGTATACAATAGAACAATTATTGTATAACTGAATCATGCTTTGAAAATATAATAAATCTTTAATATAACAATTGAACTTGAATAATAGTAACGATAATTTACTCGAGGTAACTAATAACTTGAACAATAATGACAAGTAGGGTTAGGAAACTTGCCTCGTGCGTAGGCTAAACGATTACTACTTCCATTCACCACAAATCCTACACACATACCATATGTATTCACGACATTCATTAGTTACATTTTCACTTAATTATTTAATATAAACTCCACTTTATTTAACAAATCATTACCCTTCTAATTTAATTACTTAATTAAATTAGAATATTTTCATTCTCTTACTATTATTACACTCGAATAAATTATTTCATAATAATTTCCATCGAATATTTATTTTATTCCATAAATATCTCAATTAAAATATTTAATTTATTTTATAAATATTTTAATAATAATTTTCATCGAATATTTATTTTATTCCATAAATATCTCAATTAAAATATTTAATTTATTTTATAAATATTTTAATAATAATTTTCATCAAATATTTATTTTTATTTATTTTTATTTTTTTATTTTTATTTATTTATTTATTTATTATTATTATTATTATTTTTAACCGTCGGGGCGGGGTAATTTAGTTTGGTAACGCTTGCACGGGGTGGGGTTACCTGAGCTCATTTTCTCGTAGCTTTTGCGATTCATGAACATAACAAGGCCAAATTTGGCCAAAAATCAAGCACATGTAAAATTATACATGAATATGATCATAACTTCCAATTAGTTATTTTTACACGAATTTAGACTTACCCAATCATTGTAATACATATATAATCATTACTTAACCCATCTAGCATGATTTTTAACAAGTTACAACACATAATTTACAAAATCAACACATTTACTTCCACTATTCTTAATGTTCTTGAAGGTTTTGAAAATAAAACATGAAAATTGTCACTACGGATTCATTATAACACCGAATCTGTTTATTTAAATTTTGGTCTCTTCGTATCAACACGCATAACAACATACGAATGTAAAATTTAGGGATAATATACGTTCAATACATGAAATATCACCTATAAGGCCATATGGCCAAAACCCAAACTTTGTAAATTTTTGAAATAGCAAGTCATCATTTACTGAAACTTATGATATGGAATCATATAAAATATATATAAAACATGTTATGCTACTTGAATTATTACATATATTCCTAACTCAATTTCCCAATTTCTGTAAATTCCACGAACTTGATTGAAAGCCATTTTCATAAAAAAACTAAATGGCGTAAAAGTAGAATTTGGGTTGGAGAGAATTACTCACTGATTAGTGTAGATGGGAGGATTAAACTTTCTCAATCAATCAAACAACTCACAATTCTCTCAATTTCTTAATTCTCTCTCTCTGTGATAATTCTCTAGACTTAGCAATAATGGAATGAATGAAGAAGAAGACGTCGCATATAATAATTAAACTAACGTAGTTGTGGTCAGTTAACAAATTTGTGGTTAATTGCCCTCAACCACTAATAAGGCCTTGTTTGGCTATTCAATATAATTCATTCTCATTTAATTTGATAAACTTCTTATACTATAGTTTAATTAGTGTCACACTCCTTATAAAATAACTCCAATATTTTATTTAATATATTTTAAATAAAATATAATAATTTCTCATAAATCCACATAGTCACATGAATAATTTTCTCATTAATAAATAATGTCAAATTATTTACTCTATAATTAATAATTAAATTAATTAAATAACATCATGCTTAATTAAATATTTCTTTTAATATAATAAGCTCACATAATTATATATTTGAATAATAATTATTCTCTACATTAATTTCACAAATGTAACACATATAATTAAATTAATCTACCACAATTGCATCAATTAATTATTTAATCTAATAATTAAATCATCGAAAAATATTTATTTAATTCAATAAATATTAAAAATTAATTTACAAAATCTCGTTCGTCACACGTATGATGGAACAATCATTGGTGGACCCCACAACGAAAGTATTGTCGGAGTTAAAAACGACAGAAATGTCTTTTTTATAAAAATAAAGGCGAAAGTTTTACCGTTAAACTGTTGAAATATCCGGTAGTAAAAGTACACTAATACGCGTGGTTGCATAATAGCACACGATATTGATTATTGATGCTTACGTGAGAAGTCACTCAGTTTTACTCAATTATTACTATAGTAATTACTGCATAATATCTTTCATATTATTGATTTAATTATTATCACAGTATCATCTGCATAATATTTTATATTTTTAAATCAATAATTGAGACGACAAAGTTATTCATATTATTATTTGTAATATTGACGATGTCTAGAAAGTTCTATCGAGGAAATGGGTGTGGTCACCTAATTGCGCGCCAGTAGGGAGAAATACTTATCGGAAAGCCCCCTCTTTCATGGGAATGATCTGGTTGTTAAATAACGTGAGTTATAATATTAATGATGAATAAGTTCATGTTGATTAAAGATGAAATTAATATTTCCATTGTGTTGGGATTATTAGTTTTAGTGGAAATTGAAATTTATTTCGATAATAATTGATTTCTGGATGTTAAATTGACCAATCAGGTAATTAATCGGATAAATGAGAAATTAATTGCTATTAGTTCACATGCATATAACTATTTATTCACATGAATGGAACTATTGATTCATATTCATGTACTATTAGGGGATGTGGTGCAAGTTTGATAATACTTGTAGAACTAAATTAAAAATGGAGGAAAAGATGAATGTACTATACTGTAATAATTCGAGCCCCAAAACGTGCAATTATCGAAACTATGTTTTCTTATAAATAGAAGCTCATTCTTCTTTCATTCTCGCTAATTCACTAAGACTCACAAGAGCAATTATAGAGAGAGAAGCTATAAAGAGAAAGAAGAAGAGTATTCTGATACTTCACTATACTAGTATTCAGTCTTCTTCTAAGGTAAGGGGTATTATTTATTTCGTATTCGTAAGGGATATTATTTTTGTTCAATATCCGTATGAAATAATATTTTCTTCCATACTCTCTAGTATGTAAGGAAGAAAATATTATTTCATTTCAGATTTTGAATTCTACACTCATTCTGTTAAAGTATTGCTTCTATACTCTGTTAAAAATAGTAGAATATACTTGAAATTTGCACTTCATCTAGTATCGTTTCATAAGGATATTTTTCTGAACATTCTTGTTAAATTTTAAGCTTTTTATGTCGGAGTACTATTTATGGGTACTATTCATTTATACGGCACTATTCATACGTACGATACTATTCACGTAGTACTATTCATGGGCACTATTCATAAATATAGTACTATTCATAAATATAGTACTATTCACAAAGTACTATTCATGGGGTACTATTCACGGGGTACTATTCACTTAAGTACTATTCACCCAGGGTACTATTCATGACAAAAATTGATTTCTTTGATGTCCAAATCATTTATGATACAATATTATTCTTGAATTTTACTCCACAAAGCAGTATCATGTTGACAATTTGGACATTATTGAATTCTGGATAAATTGAATTATAAATATTTAAAAATTTATCATTTTCTTTCTTTTAATTGAATTCTTATATCATTGTCATCATCATCATGCTTATATTGTGATGAAAGTCATCTTTGGCTTACGTGCATAGATGGACTGTTGGTTGGTATGATTATGATCAGGGATTATTCGGTATAATCATGACCCATAATGTTACAAATGTTGTGGTAAAAGTCATCATTGACCCATAGTGCATTGATGGACAGTTGTTGGCATGATCATGACCATTGATGATTACACGAATATCTTTGGCCCGTAGTGCATGGATATTTTGTGGACGTGATACTAATGAATATCCTTGGCCCGTAGTGTAGGGATGATTCAATGATATGGATTATTTATGAAGCTGAGTCTCAACGATAAAATTGATGATAAACTTTTTAAATCATAGAAGATAGTAGATATCATGCTCTACTTGACTCTTCTAATGGATTGCTTTTTTCACTGCAGTTAAACTTGATTTTTATTGTATTTTATCAGTTTAACACTGTTGAAGGCTAACAATAATTTATTCTACATTATCTTAGTCATAATATTTCTTACTGGGCTAGTTGAGCTCACCCTTTTGCTTTCATTGTTCTCTTCAGAAATGAGAACGTAGCTGGGACCTGTCGGGGAATGGAATGACACTCCGAGATGGTTGTTTTAGTTGTCCTCACTATTTAGTATGATAATAAATGTAATGAGAATTGAATTTGAGTTTGAATATTGTCTATGAGACAATATTCCTGATAAAAACTCAGCTATGTTTGTCGTATTTTACACGATAGTTGTATTAATTAAGTTTGTATTTTAATTGTGTACCATGTATTTGACGACTCAGAATGGGTGATGTATACCTATTTCGGGGGTATCACAGTCAACATGATACTGCTTTGTGGAATAGAATTCAAGAATAATATTGTATCAAAAATGATTTGGACAGAAAAAGAATCAATTTTTGTCATGAATAGTACCTCAGGGTGAATAGTACCCGAGTGAATAGTACCCTATTAATAGTACTTCGAGAATAGTACCCCGTGAATAACACCCCGGTATAAAAAGATTAAAAATTATCAAGAATGCTCAGAATAATATTTCCATGAAACGATACTAGATGAAACACAAATTTCAAGGATATTCTACTAATTTTAAGGAGTATAGAAGCAATACTTAACAAAACAAGTGTAGAATTCGCAATCTGAAACGAAATAATATTACTTACATACTATAGAGTATAGAAGAAAATATTATTTCATACGAATATTAAACAAAAATAATATTCCTTACCTTAAAAGAAGACTATTTCTGATTGGTATAACGAGGATATTCTTGAAGAAAACTTATACTGTTTTCTACGCTTAAAGCTTCCTTAAACTCTAAAGAAATACGCTCAATATTATAGAAGAAAAATTTTCTAATTCTAGTATGATTTTCAATTCTAAACTAAGCATCCTATTTATAGGAGAATGGCAGGATACTATTTGGATGCACAAAAAAAAAACATTGACTGCACAGTAATGGTCACGGGAAATCGGCTGAATTTTTTTGATTTTACTATGCAAATACTATGCATAATAAAATATAATATATTCTATTTTTAATAAAAAATTATTATTATTATATATATATATATATATATATATATATATATATAACAAAATTGTGATAACTTTCTCCCGACAATTTTAAAAAATGGATAAATGGGGGGTCCATATAATAAGCCAAATTTACAACAAATACTTCATACAATTCCCTTCTATTTATCTCAATTCACTTGGCTTCATAAAAACATTTTTGAACAACAATTATTCATTATTTATAACTTGAAATATTAACAACCAGATCATTCTCACGAAAGAGGGGGCTTTTCGATAAGGATTTATCCCTTTTGGCGCGCAATTAGGTGACCAAACCCCCTTCCTCGAATAAACTTTCTAGACATTGTCAATAATGAAAATAATAATATGAATAACTTTGCATCTCAATTATTGATTTAATAATATAAAATATTATGACAATAATTGAATCAATAAAGTGAGATTCTATGCAGCAATTACTGTGGCAATAATTGAATAAAATTGAGTGACTTCTCACGTAAGTATCAATAATCAATATTGTGTGCTATTATGCAACCACGCGTAATATTGTACTTTTATCACCGGGTATTTCAACAGTTAACAGTAAAACTTTCGCCGTTATTTTTATAAAAAGATATTTCTGTCGTTTTCTAACTCCGACAATAATTGTGTTGTGGGGTCCACCAATGATTATGGCGTCGTACGTACGAATATTCCCCGACCAATCGAATATTTTATAACAACTTGCTTACTTTACAAAATTTGTAAATATTACCCACAACTATAATATTATAACAAATTCACACCTTAATATTCGAAAATGATATTTAGAGAAAAATTATCTTTATTCATAAAAGTTGGGGTCTTACACATGTGCCTTACATGTAATTATTTTAATGAGACATATATATTATATTAAAGATAATATCTTGAGAAAACGAGTATATTCTTTTATTGTAATTAAGCGCCTTTATTTTGCATATATAAAGTGAAAATGTAATAAAAAATGTTATTATGGTGGAATACATAATTTATGTAGTAGTAATTATATCGTATGTATTTCCAAGAGGGTTAAATTATAAAAGAAAGCTAAGTTATTTTTAATACATAACTTAAGTTACTTTAATACCCATGAATTTTATAATACTATAAAAATGTTTGAATAATCATGTTGAATACATATATATTTATGGGTGTCTTGAAATGTGATAATTCAATTTAAATTGAATTAGGTATGTGATAGTTGAGTAATGTGATGGCATGATAATGAACATAATTAAGCTTATATAATATATCTAATGTGGCATAATGGTAGACCAGAATAATTTATAAATTAAACTAATGAGGGAATGATTAAATAATGTGATGGACTAATGATTATTAATAATAATTAATTAATTGTTATGTGCAATTATATGTGTTGTGAGAGCATATGACTAGTAGTAGTACAATAAAGTTGCATCATACATAAAATATATGATGGGATATTAAGAATAATATTATAATATGAATAATTATTATGTAAGGCTATATGGTAAAAAAATAAGCTTGAGTTATGTAATTTAATCATCTATGTAATTTAATAATCTTGCATAGATGAGCCTTGTGTGACATAATGATTCATGAGAAATCAATAAAATGTGTATTTTAAAAGTATGGGAGAAAATTAATTTAAAAAAAATAAAGGTTTGATATTAATTATCATTATGATATTGGTGTATTTGGAATAATGAGTTTTATGGAAAATAATGAGTTATTAGTACCCAACTAAGTTATATTTTAACCCAACTCAAATATTATTGGTAATAACCCAATGTACATGGATTATATAATGATAGGTATATGTATACTTATGTTTATGTGAGTGTATATTTGGGGTATGTATATGTGTATAAGTGTCCATGACTAAAACCTAAGTAGTAACATTAAGCTAGCAAAATTGGATTTGTGAGCCCAAAATAAAATAAGCTTAAGCATACTAGAATCCATTTTACTAATGCTGAGTATCTAAATTGGTTGTCCCAAAATCTTAGTCTCATTTCTTGCATAAGCCATGTTTAGGCCAGTGGCCTACTCCTACCTTGCCTAAACTCAGAGAATTACAAATGATGAAGGGGGGAGTGGTCTCAATAGTGTGTGGAAACTATTCCACTAACTCCTCATTGCCACATCTTCCTTTTCCATCAGTTTAAATATTAGGGCAAAGCCATTGTTTGGTTAATGATTTCACTATAAATGAAAGCCTCCACTTCCCAATTTGAGTTGCAAGAATTTCTAATAAGTTCCATATAGAGAGGGAATTGCATATTGAAGGAACAATCTGAAGTTAGAATAAAAGTTAGTAATTCAAGCTCAAAGAGGTAGCATTTATATTAAGCGTGTTCTTAATTTTAAGTTCTATAAATTCTTAGAAATTCATGAAATTACTTGTTAATTGATTAATGAATTGATGTTAACATGTTAACTGAGTTTGTATGGATGTATGGAAGTTATGTGGTTGGTTTAAGCATGTTAAATTAGAGGAATTCATGTTTTGTTTTTGGGATTACAGAGAGGCAGAGTTGTTGTTGATCGAGCAAAGTGGCACAGCGGCGCGCCACTTTGATTCAAATCGGCAGTCGCGCCATCATGTCGTTCTTGAAAAATGGTTTTGTTGCTTCTAATGTTTTGTGCATGTGAGTTTAGCTTATATATGCATGTAAATTGGTCTAACATGTGGTTTTAAGTTGTCTTGCATATGGTAGGTTGATTTATCTTGATTTAATATGTGTTTTGAAGAAAAAACTTAGAAGTTTTGAGGACTAATAATCTAGAACATTGTATAAATTGTATTCTAACCTTTCAAGTATGTATGTTAGAGTATTTTATGCCTCTAGACATGACGGGATATGTTCACCATATAGCTAAGCATGATTTAAACTTTTCAAGCATGGTTTAAAATGAGATTTCAAGGGTTAAACTATTCAACCTAGGTGTAAATGAGTTCTATACATGTGAGCATGCATGTTATGGGTTGCTTAATATTGCAGACACTCAAAATTTCATTTTTCTGTTACTAACTATGCAAGAGGACAAAAGTGTCTTTTTCACACTCCAGAGATAATCAGTTTCCAACCCCGGAAATAACCCCAAGACATTCAGTTTCCAACCCGGAGATAAGCCCGGGAGATTAGTTTCCAACCCCGGGAGATCCAGTTTCCAAATCTGGAGATAACCCCCGGAGATCTAGTTTCTAACCCCGAAGATAACCTCAGGAGATCAAGTTCAGAGCCCAGAGTCAATCCTGGGAGGTCAAGCCAACCTCAGAGATAATCCTGAGGATAGTCAGAGTCAACAATAGGCCAATCTCACAAATAACCCTGGGAAAAGACTGCTACAACTGTGCCAAAGCCAAAGACAACCCTGGGTGGGGCAATGTGACGACCCAAGAATTTGGATATTTATAAAATCTTAAAATATTGAATGAAGGTTAAATAATAAACCTAGATAGAAAATTAGCGAATGGATTTGAGATTTCCAAGAAGGAATTTCGTGAATTTAAAATTTATGTGGTGAATTATTCAGGATTAAGTATATACGTGAATATGTTCTGTGTATATGGTTATATATGTGAACAGTATGTGGTTAAGGGTCAATGGTTGACCAGATAAGCTATATATGTGGCAAACCCTAGTATTATATTAAGAACATTAACGTTCAGCTAGAAACTTCTTACGATTTATAAGAAACCCTAAAACTGGTTCTGAAAACCCTAATTTTCAGTTTCGGGAATCCGAAACCCTAGTTCGGAATATGAAACCCTAAATTGGGAATTTAAATGTACATATTTGTGATTATAACCCTAATTAGGGATAACCCTAATTGACTAGTTAGAAAAATCCTAATTTCTAGATTAGAAACCATAATCTATAAATAGGGAAAACCTAATTGTTAATTTAATAATTTTAATATTAATTGAGAAATATTAATCCTAATGTTCAAGTCTAAGTAATTAGGAAACCCTAATCTAATTAGGAAATCCTAATTATAATTTAGAAACCCTAATTCTTGGATTATAAACCCTAATGTACAATTATGACCCAAATTGCTAAATTAGTAAATTTAATTAGAATATATTAATCCTAATTAGCAAGATTGAATTTATGATTAGGAAATCTTAATATAATTATAGAATCCTAATTATAATTTAGAAATATTAATTTTCTATTTTGAAAACCTAATTTGAAAAATACTAGAAAATTGATTTTTAGAACATTATGTTTTAACCCAAAGGGTCAAACCCTAAGGGTTGGTTATGCCATTAAATTTAAAAGTCTAATGACCCATTTACCCTTATTGTATTATTGGACATAACTTGTGAATCTTACGAAAATGGGAGTTGGTGGCCAACCTAGATCAGCCCATGTGACTTAAATTCACATCATTCAACCTTATTTGATCAGCAACTACATTGTATACATAATATATATAGATTTAGAGAGAGAAAAGTACACTAATATGGCTCATTTGTTCATAAACACCCAACCAAGTCTCTCTCTCTAGACCAACGAAATATATTAGTAAATCAGTCCCCAATTAGGTCCCTACTACTTCCATAACAAATCAGGAACCCCAGATTCAAGATCATGGCTCAAAAATGGTATAAACCCTAATCTTCAAAATCTCATGATCTTATGTTATATGTTGTAATTTATTGGTTAAAGTTGTGTATTAGGGTGTCTTTTAGTGATTTGGGTTGATAGATCATGGATCTATAACATCTAGATGCACGATTTAGAAGTTTTCAAAAATTTGGAAATCTGGAAAAGTGTTGTCTGACAGTCAAATGTCAGGTCTCCTTGATCTGTCTGTGTTAATTTTTTTAGTGTTTTAAAGGTTTGTATTTATAGTATGTTATGTGGGCTTTTATCTGAAACTCGAATCGGGGTAAGTTCATGTTCTGATTGAGAGTTATTGTTGGTCAAAACCCGTAGACCGTTCATGAAATCTGGTTTCTAGGTAACCCAGAAACCCAGATTTTTCTGACAACGTTTTTGCAGGCCACGGATCTTGCTATTGTTAATGTTACTGACCATGTTAGTGTTTGATCTTGGTAGTATGACATGAGAACTACATATCAAAGCCCTTAGACCCACCAGATCGTTCACAGGATCAAAGATACGCCGGGTCAAACTTGGGTTGATCATCTGCCGAAGAACATTTCTGGAAAACCCAGAAATGTTCAAAGACAATTTTTCTGGGCTACTTTGACCGGCCTAGATCTTGCGTAGTTGATGTTTGTAAGTTGATCTAGTGAGTTATATATGTACATTGACATCTGGACCACCAGTGTGAACTCGTAAATCACACAAAACAGACTTAGAGCTCACGATCTAAGGATCTAGATATAGCACCTTGTGATGTTCTTCATTTTCTGGAAAACCAAGAAATGAAGAACAGCATTGTCAGACTTTTTGATTGCTTATATCTCTTTGTTATGATGCTGTATGACCCTGAAATCAGTTAGTTTGTGTAATATGACATAAATACTACATGTGTAACACTTTAGATAACCCAAAATCATGAAGATCAATGATCTAGACTTAGTAAAACCTCCTACCTTCAACACTACCTATGCATTTCTTGGTTGGGCTCAAGAAAACCAAGAACACCTTTAGCCACGGTTTTGTCGCCTAATGCACATTTAGTGACACTTAATTTCTGAAAATAATTATTTTATTAAATAATTAGAGAAAATTAGTTTTTAATTATTAAGAATACAAAATAAATTCCTAAAAATTATTTTAAAGTCCAGAAAATTAGTTTTTAATTATTATGAATATATTTCATAAATATTTAATATTTTGGAATGATAATGATATTTAATTTATTTAATTATAATATTAAATAAATTATTTCAAAATGATTTTAAAACATGAAAAATCATAAAAAATTATATTACGATATAAGAAAATATTTTAAGCTATTTTTAGTGACTTTTAATATTTTGTGAGGAATTTCATTAATAAATTAATATTAATGGTAATTAATTTATTTACTATATATATTAAATAAATTATGGAAAAAATAGAATTAGTGATTTATAAATCATATAAAAATGATTTAATCAACGGTTCATGCAAGTTTTCTTTAACTCCACTTTGAGTTGTTTATTCAAATATACTTGTGGTTAATCATTGCTGATTTTCATGTCTAAGAATTATTAAATCGCACTATGTGCATACTGCATGTATTCATCACATATAAAAGGATGATCACCTTCATTACCATTCAGTCCAGATATATATATGTTCATGTTCAATGTTCTTTCAGCTATGTAAAATTTATTCATGCTAGTTCGCAATTATATTCTAGAACTGTAGCCAGCTTTTTTTCAATTCTTTCTATCATGATATATCTTTAATTTATTGAACTTAAACTTGTTGGACAAACTTATTGTTCACCTTTGCTATATCATGATTAATATTGCAGATTAAGACGAATACGTCGAATACAGGAAAGGACAAAGTCAAGTTCAGCTTGGGATTATATATGCAGCTTATTTGTAATAGTATAGTATGATAATAATGTTATATGTTAGATAGTTTATGAATTTTGTATAAGTTAAGGTTACTCGACCTTGGGGAATAGTGTGTAATATTTATTGTATAAATAATTTATGTTTATATCTTCTGCAATAGTTATAGAATGATTGTACTAGATCCGCGGTGATTTGGGACCCGGATCTGGGGCTCTCACAGTTGGTATCAAAGCTATAAGCATGAATTTGCGAAGAGCCCCGAGCTTTTTGCTGGTGACATCCCTTTAAGGGAAGGCACCGAAGACAGACTTTTTATAGGGGATGCCGAGTCAGTCGGTAGCAAGGTGATAGGTATCACTGTGGGGGTGTTATGGTTGGAAGTACCATGAGTCTCACAGTTGGTATCAGAGCTGTAGGTTATGAACCTTATGTAGGGTTACCTGAGACTAATAACCATAACCGCAGTGATTAAAATAAGTACTAACTCAAATCGAGTTAGTGTGTCGGTAAGATTCAAACACGAATCTCGGCGGGTTATAAAGACACGGAGTTCCCTAACTCTGATAATAAAAGTGAACAGTAGTGATGAATAGAAAAGACTAATAGTACAGTGATAGGAGATCGTAAACTAAAACGATCATAGAATAGAAATGAATCGTAATATATACGATGAGATCACCCCGTGATCTGATATGGATTAAGCGAATGATTGACAAGTTTACGACAAGAATATTGTGTGTCAGTTGTATTATGAATTGGTACAGATTCAGGAAATGATTATAAATACGGATTAAATGAAATTCGTCTTAAGAATGGAGTTAGTATTAAGTGGGGATTTCAATTGAGGACTCTTGTCAGTAGCTAAGTTGTATGATTCTTCGTATGGGAGGAGAATTGTACTTGGTGTAACAACCACTTAGTTTCTTACACTGATAATCATTGAAATGTCTGTGTCGCATTGTTTGTTATATACGTGTTGAGAAGGTGATTCTTTTCTCATGTGTATACCAGATATATAGGTTATAGGTAGAGAATATCAGGTTAACTACGAGTTCTTAAAACTCATACTTATGGTAAGTTCGTGACTTATAATTATATGAAATGTTTATGAACCCCTTAGCGAATGGACGTCAAAGGTCTGACTAGGACAAGTTCTTAAACTCATATGATTGTGGAAAGTTCCTGAACTCATGAGTGTGGTTTAACGAACTGGGAATAGTTATGTGTATTAAGGATAATAGGAATAGATAGATTACTAAGCAATTGATCATTAGTGGAGACATAAGTTTTCCAAATCTTCTAGCTATACTAGACTAGAAATTTTTGACATCAAGCTAAAAACGCACTATGTGCTTTTGAAAATGAATTTTATTTTCAACTCCAAGTGACCATTGTGTATGAGTGGACTTCGGGCCACCGACACATCGTTACCTGTTGAGGTAATAAAATAAATTTGTAATGATTTTTGAATGGTTTAAAGTATAGTTTATGCTACTTGTTTCGGCTAGACGATAATGATTTGAAATATCAAAATATACTTTTATTTATCACTTATGTACCATGTAACTTGGTGCAGAGATGATAAAACGTTGATGGAGTTGTAAATGCAGGAATACTTAGTGTTGAATTTGATCTAAAATCGTTATTCCAATATTGTATGATGTGTTATGACAAAGTCACTCGATGACGGCATCCTCAAATGGGCTGTTAATACAGTACGACGTCATGACGTTATTTTTAAACTAATTTTTAAAATTTTAATTTGCCAACGAGTTTTGGCTATACATAAATATTTCGATTGAATTGAATTATTGATATGAGTCTAAGCTATTAGATTCGGCTAGACCAACTTTTATGAAAATTCTAAGCGTTATTTGAAAATTTTCCCGAACTGAATTGTTTTGGTGAGGAATCCTATAAGGCTGAGGTACAATTTTTGTTCCTATGGTAGTGATGAGAAATAGATTCGACCAGCAGTACTTAATAAGTACAGGGCATACCGGGCTAATTTCCCACTATGTCCATAAGTTATGACGGTTTGCAGATGAATTTTCATAAAACCTTTGCGAAAATGACAGACTATTCTATATAACTCCTCAGCACAATTGAAATTTTTTACTCTTGCGAGAAATGTATTTGGTAGCATGTGATGCTGTGTATGAATGGTGTATGGTGCATGGTATAAGGTGTAAGGTAAATTTCGGAGACGAAATTTTTAGAAGAAGGGGTGAATATGACGACCCGAGAATTTGGATATTTATAAAATCTTAAAATATTGAATTAAGGTTAAATAATAAACCTAGACAGAAAATTAGTGAATGGATTTGAGATTTCCAAGAAGGAATTTAGTGAATTTAAAATTTCTATGGTGAATTATTCAGGATTAAGTATATACGTGAATATGTTCTGTGTATATGGTTATATATTTGTACAGTATGTGGTTAAAGGTCAAGGGTTGACCAGATAATCTTTATATGTGGCAAACCCTAGTATTATATTAAGAACATCAACGTTCAGCTAGAAACTTCTTATGATTTATAAGAAACCCTAAAATCGGTTCTAGAAACCCTAATTTTCAGTTCCGGGAATCCGAAACCCTAGTTCGGAATATGAAAACCTAAACTGGGAATTTAAAGGTACGTATTTGTGATTATAAACCTAATTAGGGATAACCCTAATTGTCTATTTAGAAAAACCCTAATTTCTGGATTAGAAACCATAATCTATTATTAGGAAAAACCTAATTGTTAATTTAATAATTTTAATATTAATTATGAAATATTAATCCTAATGTTCAAGTCTAAGTAATTAGGAAACCCTAATCTAATTAGGAAATCCTAATTATAATTTAGAAACCCTAATTCTTGGATTATAAACCCTAATATACAATTATGACCCTAATTGCTAAATTAGCTTAATTTAATTAGGATATATTAATCATAATTAGCAAGATTTAATTTAAGATTAGGAAATCTTAATATAATTATAGAATCCTAATTATAATTTAGAAATATTAATTTTCTATTTTGAAAACCTAATTTGAAAAATGCTAAAAAATTGATTTTTAGAACCTTAGGTTTTAATCCTAAGGGCCAAACCCTAAGGGTTTGTACATGTTACAATTATGCCATTAAATTTAAAAGTCTAATGACCCATTTACCCTTATTGCATTATTGGACATAACTTGTGGATCTTGCTAAAATGGGAGTTGGTGGCCAACCTAAATTAGCCCATGTGACTTAAATTCACAGCATTCCGCCTTATTTGATCAGCAACTACATTGTATACATAATATATATATATATATATATATATATATATATATTTAGATAGAGAAAAGTACACTAATATGGCTCATTTGTTCATAAACACCCAACCAAGTCTCTCTCTCTCTCTCTAGACCCACGAAATATATTAGTAAATCAGTCCCCAATCAGGTCCCTACTACTTCCATAACAACTCAGGAACCCCATATTCTAGATCATGGCTCAAAAATGGTATAAACCCTAATCTTCAAAATCTCATGATCTTATGTTATATGTTGTAATTTGTTTGTTAAAGTTGTGTATTAGGGTGTCTTTTAGTGATCTGGGTTGATAGATCATGGATCTATAACATCTAGATGCACGATTTAGAAGTTTTCAAAAATCTGGAAATCTGGAAAAGTGGTATCTGACAGTCAAATGGCAGGTCTCCTAGATCTGTCTTTGTTAATGTTTTTAGTGTTTTAAAGGTTTGTAATTTTAGTATGTTATGTGGGCTTTTAGCTGAAAATAGAATTGGGGTAAGTTCATGTTCTGATTGAGAGTTATTGTTGGTCAAAACCGTTAATCGTTTCATTTAAATCGGTTTCGGGTAACCCGAAACCCAGATTTTTCCGACAAGCGTTTTTTACAGCGAGCTACTTAATCTTGCTCATTGTTAATGTTACTTACCATGTTAGTGTTTGATATTGGTAGTATAACATGAGAACTACATATCAAAGCCCTTAGACCCACCAGATCGTTCACAATATCAAAAATACGCCAGGTCAAACTTGGGTTGACCATCTGCCGAAGAACATTTCTGGAAAACCCAGAAATGTTCAAAGACAGTTTTTCTGGGCTACATTGACCGGCCCAGATCTTGCGTAGTTGATGTTTATAAGTTGATCTAGTGAGATATATATGTACCTTGACATCTGGACTACCAGTGTGAACTCGTAAATCACACAAAACAGACTTAGAGCTCACGATCTAAGGATCTAGATATAGCACCTTGTGTTGAAATGAAGAACAGCCTTGTCAGACTTTTTGATTGCTTATATCTCTCTGCTATGATGCTGTATGACCCTGGAATCAGTTAGTTTATGTAGGATGACATAAATACTACATGTGTAACACTTTAGATAACCCAGAATCATGAAGATCAATGATCTAGACTTGGTCGAACCTCCTACCTTCAACACTACCTATTCATTTCTGGGTTGGGCTCAAGAACACCAAGAACACTTTTAGTCACGGTTTTGTCGCCTAATGCACCTTTAGCGACACTTAATTTCTCAAAATAATTATTTTATTAAATAATTAGAGAAAATTAGTTTTTAATTATTAAAAATACAAAATAAATTCCTAAAAATTATTCTAAAGTCCAAAAATTAATTTTTAATTATTATGATTATATTTCATAAATATTTAATATTTTTGGAATAATAATGGTATTTAACTTATTTAATTATAATATTAAATAAATTATTTAAAAATGATTTTAATACATGAAAAATCATGAAAAATTATATTATGGTATAAGAAAATATTTTAAGTTATTTTTAGTGACTTTTAATATTTTGTGAGGAATTTCATTAATAAATTAATATTAATGGTAATTAATTTATTTACTAAATATATTAAATAAATTATAGAAAAATAGAATTAATGATTTATAAATCATATAAAAATGATTTAAGTGTTATAAAAATATTTAAGTTATAATATATAACTTTTGACATTTTTATCATGAAAAACATTAATATTTAATATTAATGGCAATTATCGGATAATGAATTTAAAGGTTTCAAAATCATATAAATATAATTTTAAGGTATTAAAAAATACTTTGATATATTATGTTATGATTTTCATTAATATTTAGTATTAAATAAATATTAATGATAAAGAAATTATGTGGTATTTAATTCTTATAAAGACGATATTAATGAATGAAAAATCATTTTAAATGATAATAATTATCTGAAAATTATTACGAGCTTAGAAAAAATGTTTTAACTGATAATAAAGTATCTAAGATAATTGTTAAGTGTTTAGGCAGAATTTATTTGAACTTAAACTCGAAATTTATCCGATTAGGCAATCGAGATGTTAGAATTGTACCAAACTCGACTCTAACCGTAAAAGTTTGACTTGAGGTTAAGTCTTATGTGTGTTATAGACGGATAGGATTATGTGATAATGTGTTTAGGTTATTTTAAATATTGTGATGATATTATTCTAACTTAGAAATAAATATTATTAATATTATGTCTTCAGACAAAGCTTATTAAATTGCATAACGGTAATCAACGGTTCATGCAAGTTTTCCTTAACTCAACTTTGAGTTGTTTATTCAAATATACTTGTGGTTAATCATTGCTGATTGCCATGTCTAAAAATTATTAAATCGCACTCTGTGCATACTGTATGTATTCATCAGGTATGAAAGGCTGATCATCTTTATTACCATTCGATCCAGATATATATATGTTCATGTTCAATGTTCATTCAGCTGTGTAAAATTTATTCATGCTAGTTCGCAATTATATTGTAGAACTGTAGCCAGCTTTTGTTCAATTCTTTATATCATGATATATCTTTAATTTATTGAACTTAAACTTGTGGGGAAAACTTATTTCTCACCTATGCTATATCATGATTAACATTGTAGATTAAGACGAATACGTCGGATACAGGAAAGGACAAAGCCAAGTTCAACTTGGGATTATATGTGCAGCTTATTTGTAATAGTATAG
Source organism: Panax quinquefolius (assembly GCA_020205615.1). Taxonomy (NCBI): domain Eukaryota; kingdom Viridiplantae; phylum Streptophyta; class Magnoliopsida; order Apiales; family Araliaceae; genus Panax; species Panax quinquefolius. The sequence continues at coordinate 38,186,127 of CM035166.1, forward strand.
TATGATAATAGCGTTATATATTAGATAGTTTATGAATTTTGTATAAGTTAAGGTTACTCGACCTTGGGGAATATTGTGTAAAGTTTATTGTATAAACAATTTATGTTTATATCTTCCGCAATAGTTATATAATGATTGTACCGGATCCGCGATGAATTGGGACCCGGATCTGGGGCTCTCACAGACAAAATGGTCATTTTGCCAACTCAAACTCAACTCAATTCAAATCAACTCATTTCAACTTTAAATTCTTCAAAATAAGTCCCACAAGAACCATAGCTTTACTTCCGAGTGCCAACAACGCAAAATAGCTTAACGGATTGCCTATGGAGACCTGGAGATGCCATTTTGGTCATGGACACATCTTTTCAAATTTGAAAAAGGGCAAGCCCTATGTCATTGTGTAGCTCTCGAAAAGAGCTTTTAAGAATGTTATGGCACGCTTCCATCGGACTCCCGAATTGAAAGTTATGAAGGTTTGAGCGGACAACGTGTCGTCCGAGCGTATGTACTTCGAGACGACATGACCCGCAAAGCCCGAGGCAGCCCGGGCAGCCCTACTGCGGGTTGACTCGCAAAACTTTTGGCCTATAATTAGATCCCCCATCGGCCATAAAATGTAAGAAAAAAAGGAAGAAAATAGAGAAAACTCATTCTATTTCTGCATGTAACCTCTTCTAGAGTGCTCCAAACTGATTGATTCTTTTTTCTAAACACTTGTAAGATCGTGTTCTGTAACATACTGAAGTTTAACCAGTGGAAACCGAGTTTTCAGGCGTCAAAAGCTATCTGAAGTCTTCTTGGCAGCACAATATAAGATATTTCAGATTTTTTATATCCAGGCTCAGTAGAATTTTGAGTTCGAGGATATATATAAATATCTGCTTTAACTGCTTTCATAATATAGATATTTAATCTTTCAGCCTGCGGTCTAGATTTTTCTAAATCTGGCTACTTCTAACTTTGACCGGTTCAAAAGTGACTAAACTGGAACCGTTGGAACTAGAATGGTTTAGATTTATTTAAATCTAGTTCTTTTTCTAACTTTTGTACATATTAATTTTTCATGTGAGCCTAGGAATCATGTGATTGAAGATTCAGCCTCTAAATCTAGATTTGGTTCCCACAATGGACATTTCTCAGCTGCAGTCAGCTTGTAAATTATCTACGGTGTCTAAATATCTTTAGATGGCTCTCATGCCCGCAAGGAGTTCAGCACTGCTATGTATCTTATTTTTCACGAAGATGCCTCGTATCTCGAAAGTAAAAGCAATCAAGCCGAACATATAATAAAATGGAAGTATCAAAGGCCTCAATTACTATTAAGCATAAGGGTTTGAAAACCTATTTTCCAAAACTTCATTGATATATCTTGTTAAAATTGAACTTTTCTACATAAGTCAAACCCTTTGTATATATGTGCAAACGAGGCATAGCACTACTTCCAGATAATTGCACATACGCCCAATTCACACATACATACTCAGATAAAAGTTAATTGAAAAGTGGCAGTAACCGTGTTTTCACAGAAGTCAGGGGGTGCCTAACACCTTCCCTCTTCTTAATTAAGCCCCCGAACCCTAATGAATCTTGATTTCCAAGACCAGTTAAATAGTATCCAATCATTGGGTCTTTGTGCAAACCTTTTCAAAATCGGTTGAGTTGGTGCAACCATTTAAAATCTATCAACTGGCGACTCTAAGTCAAATCATCGACATATATATGTCGGACCTTTTCAAACTTATTTTTTCAGACAAAACTCACCCAAAATGAGAACACCAAAAGACAAGCACAAAAAGGGACTCAAATAAATCTCGGCGTCGACAGGAGGCGACTCTGCTGGGGACTCCAGTAAGGGGGCTTAAGCCATTGTTCAAACTTTTTCAAAACAAAACTTTTATCTGCTTATATGTGAATACTGCATTTACATTGAATGGATGTATACTAATGCGTTATTTACTGCACTTTAGTGCTTCATACCATATCTGCATGTGATATTAGTGATTTATACATGTCATCATTTCCATACGGTAAGACGCAATGTGTGTGAATGTATGTTGTTTGATTCCTCCACCAACAGGAAAACCCGTCGGTGTTTGATTACTGGACTTAAGGGAGACTAATCTCGTGAGGCTCAGGAAAGGAACCTCCCAGATTCGCTTCAGTTGAAAGATCAGATTAACTTCCCATCCAGTAAATTGCGATGATCTGGACACCTTCATGCCGAAAAGTCACGAGAGTAGCCTAAGATAGGCCAGCATCTGATAAACCAAACGCGAAGGGAAGTCTCTTCATGACTTCCCCTTTCAATTACATGTAATTTCAATTCCATGTCAATCTCAATGTAATTGAAAATGTAAAGAAAGATGTAGATATGAATTCCTTTCCCTATCAAGAAATGTCATGTTATCATGTCATCAAAATAATTGACATATATTTTGCAGGAGAACATGAAAACACTCCTAAAACAGACACATTGCATATCATACAGCTTCTTAATTTGTATCCAAACTAAACTACATAGTCTTTTTGTAGGAGGGTTCTATGGTCGGTCCGTGATAACAGAAAGATGGAAACCTAGATACCTAAACATCATTCCAATAAAGGAACCAACAAAACCCCTAAAATCACAAAACTCAGGGATGATCGAGAAAATGGGGATATAAGAAAGAAAGTCCAATAAATGGAGGATACCATTCGGTCAATCAAAACGACTAGAAACTATGGAAGTGTCACCTATTCAGATCTCTGCATATTCCCAGGGGCTCGATATCCTGACAAATTCCAAGTCCCAGAGTTTGAAAAGTACAATGGGGCAGGCGATCCATATATGCACTTGAAAGTATATATTGGCGAGCTGGGGTCTTATCCAGAAGATGAAAGCCTCAGAATGTAGCTTTTCTAAAAGAGTCTCACTGGAGAGGCTAAAGCCTGGTATGCCCGACTTGACAATGCCAAAATCCACAACTGGGAAGAATTGGCCCACGCCTTTCTAAATCTGTACAGTTTTCAGTCACAAATGGCATCAGATCGATACCAAGTGACTAAAGTCAAAAAGAAGAGTACTGAGTCTTTTCAAGAATATGCCCAAAGGTGGAGACGTCTGGCAGTGCAAGTCATTCCATCAATGATAGAAACTGAGATGGTAATGGCATTTATTGATATAAAAGAGGTGCCTTACTATGAGAAAATCCTAGCAGACATAGGAAATCCATTCTTGGAGATGATCAAACATGGAGAAATGGCAGAGATGGGCCTGAAGGCAGGTAAGATTAAAGACTTCACTGCCTTGGAAGCAATCACCAAGCATATACAGACTGGCCAGTATACGAGCAATCCCAAGAGGGTACCAGATAAAGGCAATGAAGATGTATCCCTCATTTTACAGGGGCAAGCTAGGAGACCAACCTATAGTCCCCCCATTTTGAAAAATCAAGATAATCTGCCATTTCAACAACAAGCTGCATTCAACCAATGCTAGGACAAAAAGAGAAAATTTGAAAGAACAAAAAATCGGGTGTTCACTCCACTGGGCGATCCCCTTGAAAATGTATTGGCGATATTAATGGATCACAAGAAAATTACCGAATTGGCTCCACCTCTAGAAGTAGGGAACAAAATATACAATCCAAGCCAGAGATGTGCTTACCACTCAGGGTCTCCAGGACACGACACACGATTGTTGGTCCTTAAAGTATAAAATTTAAAATCTTATCGAAAGTGACAGTATTATGTTCCAACGACCTAACTAGCAAGATGTTAACACCAACCTTCTGTTGTAGCACGATACAGAGGGAGTAAACATGATTGGGTCAGGAAGCGCTGAAATATATCCAAATCATAAGTACATACGAAGGATGGAGGAATACCCCCCAAAGGCATAGAACAAATGTCCTAGAGTGGGAAAACTCGGAGGAGGGTATGACAGTAATGCAAAAAATAGAGACAATTCCGAATCAAGTAAATCTGCTAGCTAAGCTGATAGTGTGCCAACATCAGGATATGAGACATTTTTCACTCAATTATCAGAAAGCTAAGAGAAAAAAAGGTTAATCATAATGCAAGCCCATATCTGTCTAGGATGAGCCAGCTAAATGACGAAGATCAAAGCAGGCTGAAAGAACAAGAAAAGTGGAATGATAAAATTGCTAGAAGATCCCACCAGCAGAAAAATCGCTCAGGGGAATGCAAATTCTCAAAGAAGAATGATCAAACAACCTCCAAAAGAGAACGAAAATTCACCCCTCTAAGCAAATCAAATGAAGAAATGCTACACTTTCTGATAAGTGAAGGAAGGATTACTGAGTTACCACCTCCTATAAATCCCGAGATAAAGAGTTATGATTCCACTAAGATATGTCTCTACCATTCTAAATCACCTAGACATGCGACTGAGGGATGTTGGTCTTTGCGACATAAAATCCAGGACCTCATTAAAAATGAAGAGCTGAAGATAGAATCCCCCATGACCAGAAAAGGCGAAAAAGAAATAAAAAGCTTAAGATGTCCACTCGAGACAGGTAGTTTAAAGGAGGTAAAGGCTATAAGCACCAATCTTGACAGAATACAAGGTGGACTGATCCTAATGCTGGGAATGACATAGGAGACAATAAAATCCCCAAAGGAGATTCCTTTGCCAACATAAAACATCCTGTGATCAAAGCTAGTGATAAGTGGATTTTATATACACGAATCGATATTCATTTCAAGCTTAAATTCATAGTTATCTTCGTGTTTTGTGTTCGTTTTTACTCATTTCATGTTATTTTATGTGTAGGGTGGTCATGGATGCAAGTGATGAAGAATGGCGGAGTTTTGGAGCAAAAGTGGAAAAACTTATGAAAGCAAAAAATTTCCTTAGCAGTGAGCATGCCCGCCGGGGCGGGGGTCCCGAATCTTGCAAGTGTCCTGCTACTGTGTGGAGTCTGCTACTACTTGGTTTGTTGGTTTGTTGTAGGTGCCTGGACTCTATATGAGGGATTTTTCGGCCAGAATAGAGAGGAGATGAATATTACGTAGAATACAACTAATCACACAACACAAGGAACATATTACAAGAAAAATTCCAGGATTCAAGGCGAGTTTCGGAGGAGTAATTTTCAGAGATTATCGTGACGGTTGCAAATCGAGGCTACGTGAAGGGGTTTTCATTATTCTTCTTCTATTTAGTTCTTTATTTGTAATCAAAAGGATGTTTTCAGTATATTATTCAGTTTTTAATTCATTCGTTATGAACTAATTCGCTTATTAGACTTGTGATGGATCTTTGGGCGAAACAATGATTTTGTAGCTTTGATTTCCAATTCAATAATATATTCTCAGTTTATCTATGTTAATTTGAGCGTGAATTTATGAATTACCTGATCAACAATTCCTTGTGGATTTGAATGGAATCGAGAGAGGAGATTCAATTCTAGACCTAGTTGATGTAGCATGTGTCATGAATTTTGTCAATAGCAGATTTTTGATTATTGTTAAGGTAGAGATATGCTTAACATCATATGTAATCGAATAGAGAACTTAAGCTTAAACCTTCTTTAATTGCAGTTCACATAGAGATATAGTGAGTTGGTTGATTTAGGTGTTTAACGGATTTTTATCTTAATTGTGGATTGACGTTAATACGGTATTAGTGCATCGAGAGGTGGCTATTATTACTTTCTTGTTCTTGATTAATAAATTGGGATATTAAATTGAGTTGGAATAAAGGTTTGCAAATCAGAGTGAAGCTCAGGGTGAAATCATAAGTCTAATTCTCCATTAATTGTTTGAAATTCTGGATTTTGATATTAGCGGTTGTTTTTGTGATAATTTACTTATTTATTAATTTAGTTGTTATAGTTTTAAAACCATTGAATTAAATAGTTTAATAGAATTAGGATTAATAAAAAATTGATAATTGTGAAGTTAAAATCCTTGATAATTTGTCCTCGTGGGAACGATACTTTATTCATTACTATATTACTTGTTGACCACGTACACTTGCGTGTTTTGCGCATATTGATTTTACCCAATAGCTAGCAACCACGTTCCCGATTTTATCATCTTGGATGATGAAGAGGAAATACTGATCCTTTCCAAGGAAGAAAAGGTCAAAAAGGAAAATTCTTTGCGAAAAATATAACAACAGTTCGGGGGAGATTTCAAAGTCAAATCCTCTCAAACCTATTGAAAAGGTGAAGGAACAAATGAAGAAAAAGGTGGTGAGGTTGTCAGGAAAGCCAACCCATTGAAGAATCAAGAGTGCATCCCTTTTTACGATAGGTCCAGTATGAGCATCCCTAAGGGATGTGCTGAATTAGAAGGCGATCAAGTTATGGCCATGAATGAAGATATTCAGAACCAAGAGGTAACCTCTATCGCGAGCCTTGAAGGCAACATAACCACTGACAACTGGACTATAAAGCCTCAGCTAGCCAATAAGATATAAATCTAGAGGATAAAAGTTGTGAGTTCCAAGAGATGTTGGGACGGTATTACTTTCTTCGCAGTATGCCTTTTATTTTCTATGCATGTAAATATTGAAAAAATCAAAAAATCAAAAAGTCAAAATCAAAAAAATCAAGCTAGTCAGGTCTTAGCCAAAAGCATGAACTACAAAAGACCTGATCTGCCCTCATCAATGGGAGTACGTAGGCAGCCATTTATGGTGCGGTCAAATCAAATAAATACCCAAAAAACCCAAATAAACACTTCTTAAACCATTCAGCTCATCAAGTAGGAACTACATAAACATGATCTCCCCTCATCAATGGGAGTACGTAGGCAAGCATCAGTAGTGCGGTCTGACCCTTAAAAGAAACATCCAAAGCCAAACATCAATCCCAAGACACCAAAAACAAACCTGAAAAGTCTACACTAAAAAAGCCCTCAAAGTCAGCGACCCATATTGAGAAGACCCAATAAGCACTTTAATGTCATTCCATCCAATCTGGCACAAGTCTCGGAAAGAAAGAAACAACGATACACCAAGATAACAAGTAACGAGGACCTTTAAAGAGCTGACACCCTCAATCATAAGTCTTCATTAAATCAGAAGAAAAGCATTAAGGTTCATTACGCAAACACGTCAGGAATAATGATTGAGGGCATCAAAGCCCAAATCCACTACCTGTTCACCATATGGTATAGAGGTAAAAGCCTCTTGCAATCTTGACATCTTATCAGCCCATCTGTTAAAGCAACTATCCCAGACAACAAGCAAAGCTGTGGCAATTTCAAAAATTAGCGAGACAACCCGATATTGGAACCCTTGCAATAAGACTGGGGCAATCTCAGAAATAGCGATAAATCAATACTGGGGCATTTATCAACCATCCTAAAAAGGAAAATGCACCAGTCAGCACCATCAACATGGTCCATCATCATCAGAACTTCCCTCATATCATCTCACTTACGATTTGGTATGATCATTTGGTCTTTTCCAATCACATTATTCTCAAAATGAAATAATCCACATGTGAGGTATGACTCTTTCATATCTTTATGAGCTTTCAGTCTCCATTTACATGCATTAACAATAATGTACATATTAAGTTTTTGCTTAACCTGTTATGAATGGGACAAATTCTGATAAGCGTCTGTGGGGCGAGAATCATGGGAACGATTAGAGAATTAAGATTATCAACCCTCTTGATTGGGCACGTCATCCTTGTTCAAAGCACTTTTTGGAACAAACTTGATTTTATATGCATGTATGCACTTTATGATTGCCCTGACTCTTAGTTGTGGGGTATGTAGCTATGACAAAAATAATGGCAATTAATGAAAAGATAAAAGATAAGTCGCCAGTCTAATGTCTCAAATCGTGGCCTAGGTTGCTCGAGTTATTAAGCCTGAGGGGTATCTTTACACCTGGTGCCCTAAAGCCATCTGGCTTGGGAGTCATCAGCCCAACACTAATTATAATGGGTAACTTAGCGCCTAATAAATGATTATTGAAAAAAGAAAAGGCAAAACCTGAGCAGATCCAAATCGTGGCCTATTTTATTCGAGTAATTAAGCCCGAGGGGTGTCTTTACACCTGATGTCTTAAAGCCACCAAGTTTGGGAATCATCGGCCCAACGCTCCCTATATAGATAACTTAGAGCATAAGGAAATAGACATGTCAAGCTCAGGCAAAGAAGTAAATAGAGTGATTGACAGACTCGTCTCTACTTGTGGCCTTTATTACTCGAGCCAATAAACCTAAAGGGGTGTCTTAACACCTAATAAGCCCTAAAGCCCTCTGATTTGGGAGTCATTGGTCCAAAACTCGTTACATGGGTAATTCTGAATAGCCTAAGAAAACGAGACAAGTTAGACGAGAGAAAAGAAAAATTAGAATCAAGAAAAATTTGGGAGTCATAGCTAAGATTTGCATCACTCGTAGTGCATGTGTCATATGAAGTCAATTATTAGAAGAATAACATCTAGAGCGAAGATGAAGTATCTCTGATATAGAGAGATAAGTCTTTTGAACCTAATCCTATCCATGGATGATGACCATGGATGTTTCAAAATTTCCTTGCGATTTCATAACTCATTCAATTTCATTAACTTTTACTTCAAATGCCTTATTCAGAAGAGTGTACTGATCCTGATGCCGAGCCGTCAAGCTTTTAGTGAATTTTGTTCTTTTGGTGTGCAGGATATTGCTAACTAATGACTTCGTTAACAAAGAGAGTTTCTTATACGAATCCCTGACATCAACATGCGAAAGGACTGGGGCATTTTTTGACTCCAAGAAATGGAAGGAGTTTAAGGCGGGATCAAGCTTCTCATCAAAAGAAAGGGGAGAACTCCTAAAAAAAATCATGGTGACATAAGCTTGCCCCTACAGAAGAAGGGGAAAATTCTCAAGAAAGTCCTTAACTCAAGAGCAGAAGCCCAACGATAAAAGTTCTGATGAATGAAATTAACATCATCAAATGTGTCAACCTGCGTTAAGTCCTCACAAGTCGAGGCCTACACCGAAGTTGAAATCTAGGCAGTGAAAGAATGGGCTGCACCCACCAGGGATATCAGCAGCACTCAAGTCATCAGCTCAGCTGGGTTGCGAATCTAAAGCACAAGAAAATGGGGTACAAGCACCCAACAGTGAAAAGAAACTCCAAATTGCCTCAGAAAGGGTGAGGTAAGTTTCTACTCCAGACAATTTAAAATGTGCATCAACCTAGGATAATAGACTCCTAAGGATAAATTTAGATCATCGCATCATGCATGATCTGCACATGTGCAAATGCGCTACATCAGTGCACATCTCCATCAAGGTTTAGCATACATCTCCAGTAGATTTAAATATGCATGCGCATTAAATGCCTAGATTAGAGAAAAAATTTGTCATAGACATCAATTGGTATTATAAGTCGTTGGCATCAATCCAGCGTAACATCAGGCGGAGTCTGGTGAAGTAAGCCGTTGAATATTACTTCAGCGAGGATATCATAAGATCCAGTATTCTAAACCATTGACATCAATTCAGCGTAACATCAAGACAATTCAGCGATGAAAGCTTTAGATACCACCGTTCGAGTGGGAATCAAAATAGTTTGGTGATGTCAACATAGTCAACCACCAGCAGGGTAGAATCCGTTGTCAAACTATCAGCGTATACATCGGGAAGTTCTGATGATTTTAGAACGTCATCCCCAGTAGAGTTGTAGAAAACATCTCAATTTTTCTTCATCAAACAAGCATCGGCAACACCGAAATAAAACCAAACCATTGGAGTCAACACCAACATAGGCATCAGCAGTAATCGAAAATGGTAAAGCAATTTGCGATGTATGAAGTGCGATTTGTGAAATGCGATATACGAGTTGCGAAGTGCGATTAGCCAAAAGCGAAGTGCGAAATACGATGTGCAAATTGCGAAAGCATTTTAAACATTCATCATAGCATTCATTACATTATGATTTGTATCATAAAATATACTGATAAGTGGATTTCATATCCACTAATTGATGTTCATTTCAAGCTTAAATTCGTAGTTATTTTCTTGTTTTGTGTTCGTTTTCACTCATTTTGTGTTCTTTTATGTGTAGGGTGGTCATTGTATCATTTAACAAGATTTGGAGTCAATTGGGATCATTTCGGGATGAATTCGTGAAGGAAAGGAAAAATTCACTCGGCAATTTTTTGGGAAGATTAGCAGAATACACCCCTTCCTGGGCGGGGGGTCTCGACCAGCTGATTGTCCTATTCCATTTAGGACTGTCTGCTACATGGTTTTTAGTGATGTAATCGCATATGGACTCTAGGATATAAAGGATTTTCGACTGGGACACTAGAGAGGAGGTCCAATTACTCGACTAACAACAGATTCAGTAAGACATATAAGGAGATTACAAGATTATTTCGAGATTTTCACAAAAAGCTTTGGAGGAGTATTTTGAAGAGATTTTCGCGACGATTGCAATTCTAGGCTATGTGAAGGGTGTTCATCACTATTCTTCTCTTTAGTCTTTTATTTGTAATTGCAAGGATGTTTTCTTTAGATTATTCAGTTTTTATTTCATTCGTTATGAACTAATTCACTTATTAGGCTTATGATGGATCCTTGGGTGAAATGATGATTTTATAATTTTGATTTCCAGTTCAATAAAGTATTTTTAGTTTATTTATATTAATTTGAGCGTGAATTTATGAATTACTTGATCAACAATTCTTTGTAGATTTGAATACCTTGTCATATTTCAAGTGTCTAGTAATCTTTATCATGTTCCTTCCATTGCATTATATGAACATGATAAAGAGGGGAATCTGTAGACACTCAAAATTTCATTTTCTTGTTACTAACTATGCAGGAGGACAAAAGCATCTTTTTCACACTCTAGAAATAATCAATTTCCAACCCTGGAGATAACCCCGGGAGATCCAGTTTCCAACCCAGGGAGATAAGTTTCTAACACCGGAGATAACCCTAGGAAATCAGTTTCCAACCCCGGAGATAATCCCATGAGATCTAGTTTCCAACCCCAGAGATAACCCCGAGAGATCTAGTTTCCAACCCAGGGAGATCAGTTTCCAACCCTAGAGATAACCCCGGGAGATCAAGTTCAAAGCCCAAAGTCAACCCCATGAGGTCAATCCAACCTTAGAGATAACCTTGTGGACAATCAGAGTCAACAACAGGCCCATCTTAGAGATAACCCTTGCAAAAGACTGCTACAACTGCGCCAAAGTCAGAGACAACCCCGGGAGGGGTAAAATAATCATTTTTCCCAACTCAACCTCAACTCAAATCAAATCAACTCATTTCAACTCAAAATTCTTCAAAATAAGTCCCACTAGAACCATAGCTTAACTTCCGAACGCAAACTACGGAAACTAGCTAAACGAATTGCCTGCAGAGACCCGGAGATGCCATTTCAGTCATGGACCCATCTTCCCAGATTCAAAAATGGGAAAGCCCAATGTCATTGCGTAGCTCTCGGAAAAAGTTTTCCAAAATGGTATGGCACGCTTCTATCAAACTCCTAGATTAAAAATGGTATTACACGCGTCGTCTGAGTGCACGTACTACGAGATGACAGGACCCGTAAAGCCCGGGGGTGCCCGAGCATCCACAGGTAAACCCGCTGCTACCGTGGGTTGACCTGTAGCACTTTTGGTCTATAAATAGACCCCCTATTGGCCATAAAATGTAAGAAAAAAGGAAGAAAAGAGAGAAAACTTTGTCCATTTCAGCCTGTAACCTCTTCTAGAGTGCTCCAAACTGAGTGATTCTCTTTTTTAAATACTTGTAAGCTTGTGTTTTGTAACATATTGAAGTTTAACCAGTGGAAACTGAGTTTTCAGGCCTCAAAAGCTATCTGAAGTCTTCTTGGCATCCCACTGTAAGATATTTCAGATTTTTAAGCTTTTTACTATATATATATATATATATATATTTACATTTTTGTGAGGCTTGAAGTTTACTTCGTGTCTATTTACCATTTACATATATAAATATATACATTTATATATTTATATTTCTTTCTAGCCTAGAGTTTACTTTGTGACCTTTTACTGCTTATATATATATATATATTTATCGCTTTTATATAAATATCTGCTTTAACTGCTTTCATAATGTAGATATTTAATCTTTCAGCCTACGGGGTAGATTTGTCTAAATTTGGCTACTTCTAACTTTGACCAATTTAAAAGTGACTAAACTGGAACCGTTGGAGCTAGAATTGTTTAGATTTATTCAAATCTAGTTCTTTTTCTAGCTTTTGTATATATTACTTTTTCATGTGAGCCTAGGAATCATGTGATCGAAGATTCAGCCTCTGAATCTAGATTCGGTTCCCACGATGGACATTTCTCAGCTGCAGTTAGCTTGTAAATTATCTACGGTGTCTAGATATCCTTAGATGGCTCGCATGCCCACAAGGAGTTCGGCACTGTTATGTATCTTATTATTCACGAGGATAATCCAAGAATAAATCAAGGATTATCCATATGCTCAGCGCTCATCCTCTACTACTCTACGTCGCTACCCGATGAGGGTCATGAACTGTCGGCGCATATCTCCGACAGCTATATGAGTGCAAGGTCTATCTAAGGGAAAAGTTGTCAACCGTTCGTACTCCTCTAATGTAGGAGTCAACTCCTGGGTACTAAACCGGAAAACATGTCTCTCTGGTATCCAATGCTCTAGCATACCCTCTACAAAGCCTACGGGAACCTGAAACATCAAGAGGGTCATAGAATGCTATAATAGCTAATCTACAGTCACCCTATCTGTAGGTGACATACTATCATACCACGACCTAAAACGGGAAACTATCAACACTGGTAGGGTGTGATCTATATATGCGGCTTACTGTCGAAGAATACATCTATGTGGGCCGTATCATAAGACCATCCAGGGGTCAATGCTAAATATCTCTGGACATACATAAATATGCATGACATAATACATGCATGACAAATAATAGATTGCAATATGATGTGGGGAATATAAAATAGTACATACATTCCTAAGTACATCATCATCTAAATGCCTCATCTCTATATAGCTGAGAAATACAGGGAAATGGGGCACAACCGCCCAACAACTCCCCTGAGTGGGGCCCACCCCTCCGGCTCGGTCCAGTTCGAGTTGCAAAGGAGTTCTCACAAGCTGAAAAGGTCAAATTAGGGAAAAAAAATGCTACGCGATGGAGCAGAATAACCTAAAATCCTGGTTTTCCTAGGACAAACTTTGGTTTTCATATCATTCATTGGTATTCACCCAAATATAGGGTATAATATACCGATGATCTCAGCATTTGGAAATCACATTCGGCAATACCTCACAAAGGTTCGATGCTGTCAGTTTGGGGTTGTAATTCCAAAGTACACATCCCCGGCGGGGGCATCACGCGTTCTCAAGAACACATTCTCAATGGGGGCATCACGAATTCTCAAGTTCACATCCCCGGTGGGGGTATCACGCGTTATCATTTGTTGATGTTCACATCCCCGGCTGGGGTATCAAGCATTTTAAAGCGTTTCTCTTCATCTTTGCACACACCGTTCTTCACATTGAGAGTCGTGTTGCGTGTGTATGCCGAGACTTCGGTCCATGGATTTTATTTCTTTTTGTATATTATATATATAGAGAGAGAGAGAGACTAACATTATCGATTTATGCCTCGATTGAGCCTGGACTCACGTCCGGAGCGTTTATTTGCTTTTTTATATATATATATATACTTATATATAAACTGTTGTCGAACTTTGTTCTATGAGCCTGGATTTACATCCAGAGCATTTATTGCTTATATATATATATATAAATACTTATATATATATATATATATATATATATGTTATTGCCATAAAACTCTATTTGATTGAGCCTGGATTTTACATATGGTGCGTTTACTATTTTTTTATATATATAGCGACAAATCACCGAAATGATAAACTGAGCCGGGATCGATATATATCCTGTGCGTTTACCGCTTTTATCTATATATATATATTTACATTTTTGTCTGGCTTGGAGTTTACTTCATGGACTTTTACTGCTTTCTTTACATTTTGTCACGCTTGGAGTTTACTTCGTGGCGGTTGATTGTTTTTACTGTTTTCTTTACATTTCGTCCCGCCTGGAGTTTACTTCGTGGCGGTTGATCATCTTTACGGCTTTATTTACATTTCTGATCCCCCATGGAGGTGCTTCGTGGTGGTTGATCATGTCTCTATATATATGTTTACCGCTTTTATATATTTACATTTCCGATCCCCCATGGAGGTGCTTCGTGGTGGTTGATCCTGTCTGTATATATATATTTACAGATTTTATATATATCACTGTTTATAGCTTTCATATAAATTGCTACATCATATGAGCCTAGGAATCATGTGATCACATATTCAGTCTACTGAATCTAGATTCGGTTCCCGTGATGGACATTTTCAGCTGTACATTGCTTATAAATTATTCGGCACTGCTATGTATATTATTTTCTCGAAGATGCTTCGCATCTCAAAAATAATAGCAATCAAGCTGAACACCTAATAAAATGGAAGCCTCAAATGCCTCAATTACTATTGAGCACAAAGGTTTGAAAAACCTCTTTTTATAAAACATCACTGCTATATCTTGTTTAAAACTAAATTTTTACACAAATTCAAATCCTTTGTATATAGGTGCAAATGAGGCATAGCACTACTTCTAAATAATTGCATATTGATCCACACACACACATTCATATAACCGTTTAATTGAAAGGTGGCGGTCACCGTGGTCACACGGATGTCGGGGGGTGCCTAACCCCTTCCCTCCACATAACCAAGTCCCTGGATCCTAACGAATCTCAGTTTCACAGACCCGTTAAGAAGTGTCACATCACTAGGTCAATGTGCAAATCTTTTCTCGGTTGTGTTGGTACAACCATTTAAAAAACCAACTAGCGACTCTTACAGTCAAATCGTCGACATATAAATGTCGGACCTTTTCATAACTTATTTTTTCAAACAAATCTCACATAACATGAGAACACCAAAAGACAAGAACAGAAAAGGGACAAATAAAAATCCCGACGTCGACAATAGCGTAGCTTGCATAGCATGTAGATTGCATTATGTTGTGTTGTTTGGGGACAAGCAACAGTTTATGTTTGGGGGTATTTGATAAGTAGGTTTATACCTATTTATTCGGTATCTATTAGTTGAAATTAGTTGCCTAAACTCATGTTTCTTAGTTACTTTTCATGTATTTTGTGTTCATTTTGTAGATCTTATGTTTGGGAACGATGTGAGTGACTATTGGTATGAAAACGCAAGGAAAAGCAATCTGGACATCGTTTGGGCCTTTATGTTCATTTCATGTTCTTGTCTTGGAACTTGGATTATGTTGTAGAGCTTCTTCTTAGCTTTTCGGAACATCTTGAATCATTCCAATCGGAGTTCGGATGCAAGAGTTATGACCTTTGTACCAACGAACGTTGAACGTCGCTGTTTTGTGTGGCCATTTGCATAGCTGTCACTTCCAACCCAATTTCAACCTTCATCCATCCATTATTTCTCATTTCTTAAAGAGTAAAAGTTGTAGATCTCGTCGAGAGCTTCTATTTGATAGGTGGAAGGCTCCGTAACTCTTCCCGGATCAAAGGTTATGGTCGTTTTACCAGAAGATATTGCAATAGAAAACCTACAGCGCGGGCGCACGGATTTCTAGTGTATTTTAGACGCGGCCGCGCTAGTCCATGGACCCAAAAAAATACCATCTGCTAGTTGGTAGGTAGGCGTGCCCAACTCAGCCATTCCATTCGGTAGCGGCGCCACTCGAAGTTGACGAGGTGACTTTTTCACTAAATAGTGCAATTGGAGCATAACTAGGAAGAGGGTTCAATTAAGCCATATATAATTAGACTTATTTTAAGTATGTAACGGATTCCACCCCTTAGGGGATCACGTAGCTAATATTATTTTCTTCTCTTTAATTTCCATATTAGAATAGAGTAGGTGAGAGTAGTTAATCTCTAGAATTGATTAGTTCTGATGATTTGAAGCAATTGGATAACATAATAGATTCAAACTTGGAGCAAGAGAATAGATATGCACTTCAATTCTTTACTCTTATCGTCTCTTGAATCCTATTTGTAATCTTATGATGTTTATTCAATTTGTGGATGATATATTTGATTCTGCTATAATTTAAACTATATTCTGAGATTGCAATGGATTCTATGTATTAGTTATTTCTAATATATTTCATTGTTAGCCTTATTGATTGCTATGGGATTGTCTATTAAGATTCATGCTTATTTGCTTACTTTATTGACCATCAATTACTATGATAATCCATATGAACTTGAGAGATAAAGTATAGGTTTAGATCTGATCTTATTAGTTTGTGTTTGTATGTTCTACAGTGTGATGGGATGTATGATCTCTGCTTAGGATAGACATATACCGAAGCATCACTCATAGTCAATTGAGAACTTGGGCTTAAACCCTAATTATTTGTAAATCACATAGACATATAGTGGTTTAGGTAATGTGGGTGTTCATGTGTATTCTATCAACTGTGGATTATATATGATATGGGTATGGTGCATTGAGAGATGGCTATACTTTACTTTTTTTTTCTCGACTAACAGTCTGGTACAATTAGTTTGACTTGACATGAAGTGTGTGGATTTAAATGAGTCAATAGATGAAATTGTGATCTCAGGTCTTTATTATCTAGTCTTATTCTAGGGATAGTTAGTATTATTTAATTTCATAGTTTTAATATAAAATATTAAATCATTCGCTTAAATAAGACTGAAATGGTTATGGGCTAATGCTTGGTGAACTTTATTAGTTAATTCTCCGTGGGAACGATACTTTACTTACTCTTTATTACTTGTTGACCGTGTATACTTGCACACATATATTGATCGGTAAAACGACCAACACTTCGCTTCCTCCTTCAGCAAATATTTCTTTTTCCATTAAAGCCGCAAACGAATTTATCTGAAATATCGCTACCTTGTTGAATATCCCTGGCTTCAGTCCATTCTCAAAACTTCTCACTTTTCTCGCCTCCGTGTCCACTTGATAAGGTGCAAATCTCGCTAACTCGTTGAATTTAGCGGTATATTCTGATACTGACATGTTCTCCTACTTCAGTTCTAGAAATTTGACTTCCATCCTGGCTTGCATACTCGACGAAAAGTAGTTCTCAAAGAACAACTCCTTGAATCTTGTCCAAGTCACTACAGCTGTTCGAGCTCTCGCTTGATTAGTCTCCCACCAGTAATTGGCTTCTCCCTTCATCAGATATGTTGCAAAAGTTGTCTTTTGCTCTTCAGCTACTCTGGCAATAATGAATGCCTTCTCCATCTCCTTCACCCAAGTTTGGGCTTCAATGGGATCCGTGGTTCCCTTGAATTCTGGTGGTCCTACCGCTTTAAAGTCTTTAAAATTCGCCAATCTATTGGTTGGTTGTTCTCTTGCTCTTGTTCTTGCTACTGGCGCCCTATTTTTCGTTGCTTGGGTTATCATGTTCGCAAAGTTTTGCACCGGGTCTGCTTGGTCTCCCTCATTATTCACTGATTTCTATTCTCTCTGGTTTCGCTTCTGTCATCTAGGCGGCATTATCTGACTTAAATAAAAATCTTACATTAATTATCTTTCTCTACACAAATTCTTATTAATAACACAATAACAATTTAACACAAAGTTCTCATATAATCACATATTTATTCAAATAACACATAGTACATTTAGTACTTAACACATACAACTATCCCATGTTAAACAAATATTAGGATTAACAACATAACTTTACACAAAAAGTTGTAATTCTCCAAAATCATTTTAATATTAATATTGAAAATAAAGATTACAGTCATACAAACATATATATATATTTACATATGCTTTCACATCATTCCCATATTACAATCTTTAATATCCCACATACTATCAAAAGATACTATCGCTTATACTTAAGTTGTCTACCGTCCACTCCCTTCACTAGTCTTCTTCTTAGTGGGACACTTGTTGAATCTGTGACCCATTCTTCCACGTGAAAAACACTTTCTCATATTTGGCTTAGGACAATATTGAGAAATATGTCCTTTTTGTTTACAGTTGAAACACACGTTCTTCCACATCATACATTCTCCCAAGTGAGTCTTTCCACACTTGCCATAGACTTGCTTCTTCTTCGGTGAAAGGTCAATAATAATCTAGAAGGGGGGTTGAATAGATTATTACTAGTTAAAAATTATGTTTAGGCCTTTTTGAATTTTTAGTTATTAATTAGCAGTTTTAGCAATTAGTATGCAAGATAATAAAAATTCTATCACAATGCACAAAGATTTATCTGGTTCACAACATACACTCTTTGGTATGTTGCTACGTCCAGTCTCAAGTTCCTACTTAGAACTTGAGATCCTATTACTATCAGTAATAAAAACTCCTTCAACAGACGGAGAAACCTTTACAAAGTTTTATAGTCAAACTTCCAACTGTTCCAAACTAATCTATCTTGGACAGCAAGCTCCTAGCTCCTTCCTCAAGCTTAGTTGTACTTCTTTTGAGTTCAGTTCTATTTTATGATCTGGTCTTGAAATAACAGCCTCTTCCTCACCTCACAAGTACATTAGAGACCCAACTTCTTGTTGACCTCTCTAAGACTCTGGTCTTGGTCGAAGAATTACTCGTCTTTCTCACAAGTACATAAAATAAACTAACTCTAATCCTTTCTCTGTTTACAAATAAGTTTACAACAAAGTGCTTCTTCAAAAAGATGATAAGAGTTAAGTACAGATTAATGCTTCTCAATTAAGCAGATAGAAAATTTGGACAAATATATTAGTATAAAAGTTCAAGGACTTTTATATTCAACAATAAGCTTCTTAAAAGCAGATAGAGCCTTGGTTTATATCCACTAATGCTTCTAATTAAGCAAGTATATGATATTAAAGCACTTAATAAAGAATTAACAATTCCATAAAATAAAGAGTGTTTTTCTATTGATAATATAGAATTGTTCCTTAGTTAGTCTTTATAAATTATCAATACTTGTAGACAATAATAAATCAATTTAAACAATATTTATCAAGTATAATCTCAGTTTAAGCACAAACTGATATAACAAATATTACTTGTTTAACTCAAATAATATATAAGAATATTTTATCTATTATGTGAACTTTTATAGATAATGTCACTTAGTACTATAAAAAATCGTACGGTTCGAATTCCTCTTGGTAGAGGTGTATCTCTGTAACCTTGCTGTAAGACCCCAACTTTTTAATAAAAATGAATTTTCTATAAATATTATTTTTGAATATTATGGAATAAATGTGATATAATGTTATAGTTGTGGGTAATATTTACAAATTTTGTAAAGTATGCAAGTTGTCATATTATATTCAATTGGTCGGGAAATATTCTTTTTGTTAGGGAATATTCGTACAATGGTACAATCATTAGTGGACCCCACAACAGAATTATTGTTGGATTGAGAAAACGACAAAAATATTTTATAAAAATAATGGCGGAAGTTTTACCGTTAATACTGTTGAACTACTCGGTAGTAAAAGTACAGTAATACACGTGGTTGCATAGTAGCACACAGTATTGATTATTAATGCTTACGTAAGAAGTCACTCAGTTTTGATTCAATTATTGTCGATATTTTATATATTATTAAATCAATAATTGAGATAAAAAAGTTATTAATATTATTATTTGCAATATTAACGATGTCTAGAAGTTACGCTTGATGAGAGGTTTGGTCACCTAATTGCGCGCCAATAGGGAGAAATCCTTATTGGAAAGCCCCCTCTTTCTTGGGAACGACCTGGTCGATTAATATTGTGAATTATAATAATAATAATAATAATAAATGTTGTTAAAAATATTGAGAGGATTTTTATGAAGTATTTGTTGTAAATTTTGCTTATTATATGAACCCCCACTTACCTATTTTTAAAAACTGTCGGTAGAAAGTTATCTCAGTTTTATTTTATATATATATAAGTATTATATATATTATATATATATATGTTTGAAAAGTTGTCAGGAGGTGGGGGGTGACATAATTGTCACGGGTGGTGTAAGAAAGTCATGGATTACATATATATATATATATATATATATATATTATGTAATTCAAAACAAAATTCATCACGTTGTGTTATTATGTTGAGATTGCTCAGTTTGTTTGTCACGTGTATTGATGAAGGAAAAGATGGCAGCATGGTGGGTGGATTTATATATATATAATATATTATAATAAGTTTTGTTTTTTTATAAAAAATAGAATATATTATATTTTTTTGAATATTTTATTAAAACAATATGGACCGTCCGATTAAAAGTAAATCAATCTGGACCGTTCATGAATTAGTTACTATGCAGTCCATTCTTCCATAAATAGAAACTCATTCCTTCATTATTTCTTACAAATTCACTAAAACTCTAGAGAGAGAAATTATAGAGAAACTATAGAAAAGTATTCTGCTACTTCCCTACTCCTATATCCGGTTTCTTTTTACGGTAAGGGTATAATTTCTTTTTTGTATTCATGAAGAGAACACATTATTCCATTATTTATTATTCGGTTGGAATAACTTTGTATCATGCTGCTACCCTACACTTGGTGAAATTCTTACATTATTCCATTCATTATTATTACATTTGGAATATCACATGCATGCGTTTTACTTCGGACCTGATTCCGTCTTTATTATTATGTTGGAATATCCTGTCTGTGTGTTTTACGACGGGCCTAGTTCCGTTAATTATTATTCTGTTGGAATAACCTGCCTGTGCGGTCTATCGCATGCCTCATGATTTCTTTTGTTATTCCATTCCTTATTATACTCAGTTGGTTAAAGTTTTGACTTCTATACTCCATGAAATTAGTGGAATATTCTTGATATTTGCGCTTCATCTAGTATCTTTTAATATTCTTCTGAGCATTCTTGAATTTTACTCTACAAAGAAGTATCATGTTGACAATTTGGACGTTATTAGTTCCTGAATAAATTAATTCTTGAACTTGTTTTATTGAATTCTTATATCATTGTAATCATTCTCATGTTTATATTTTTGAAAGTCATCTGTGGCCTGTAGTGCATAGATGGACTTGCTATGATTATGACCTAGGATTATTCAGTGTAATCATGACCGTAATGTTATAAATGATGTGGTAAAAGTCCTCATTGGCCCGTAGTGCATTGATGGACCGTTGTTGGCATGATCTTGACCATTAATGAATACACAAATATTCTTGGCCCGTAGTGCATGGATAATTGTGGTCGTGATACTAAAGAATATCATTGGCCGTAGTGCAGGGGTGATTTGGTGATGTGAATTATTTATTAAGATGAGTTCCAGCGATAAAAGTGATGAAAAACCATTTAAATCATAGAAGATAGTAGATTTTATTCCCTACTTGACTCTTCTAATGGATTGCTTGTTCCGCTGCAGTTAAACTTGATGTTTGTTATATTTTATCAGTTTAACACTGTTGAAGGTTAATATGATAATTTATTATGCATTATCTTAGTCATAATATTTCTTACTGGGCTAGTTGAGCTCACCCCTTTTGCTTTCATTGTTCTCTTCAGGAAATGAGAACGTAGCATAGACTAGTCGGGGAACGGAGTGACGGTCCAGAGGATAGCATTAGTAGTCCTCACTATTCTGTGAAATAGTGTGTTAATAAATGTATTGAGGACTTATTTTGAGTGTGGATATTGTCTAGATGACAATATTTATATTAAAACTCACATCATATATTTTGTCATATTTTTACACGACTGTTGTATAATTAGTTGTATTTATATTCAGTACCATGTATTTGGCGACTCAAAATAGGTGATGTATATCTATTTTGGGGGCGTCACAGTTGGTATCAAAGCTTAGGGATATGATCCCTGGCTAAGATGTGAGACTAGAACTAGAAGGGGAGAGACGGGGAATTCCTTTGCTAGTATGACCTACTTAAATTTATTTGGTATTTAATTGGTTGGTCAGAGTTTAGAGATAATATGTTACATGTCAACTAACCCTTGTTTTGTGGCAGTATCTAAAAATGACATCCGAGAATGTTGAGAATAGCAATGGAGCACAGGAGACCGTTGAGTCTCCACATATCAATAATCAGGATAATGTGCATCAGGAAGATGACAATCCTCATGCAAACAACAACACTGACCAAATGATGAATGATGAAATGTTCAGAGGCTTTATGCAATTCATGCAACAACAGGCGAGAGCGGCTCCTGTCCAAAATGTAGGTGGAAACAATGGAAACTCTCGGACGGTCACCGCTAAATAGTTCAAGGAGCTGGGACCACCAGAGTTTATTGGAGAGCCAAAACCACTTAAGGCAGAAGCATGGATAAAGCAGATCACCAAGATATTTGATGTCTTGGGATGCTCCGAGGAGCAAAAGGTTCCCTTTGCCGCCTTTATGTTGCGAGGAGAGGAAAATTACTGGTGGGAGTCGGTAAGCGTACTCAACCTGCCGCACTGAGGATGTCTTGGGAGAAGTTCTAAGAACTATTCAACGACAAGTACTTTCCCGAAAGTATTCGTCACATAAAAGAGGTAGAGTTCATCAAGTTGGAGCAGAATAATATGACCGTGTCACAATACGAAGCTAAGTTTGCCGAGTTGTCTCGGTTTACGTCCCACTTGGTGGATAATGAAAAGAAAATGACATGTTTGTTTTTAAGAGGTTTAAAGCTGGAGATAAGTCAGCATCTTAGTTCTCATAAATTGTGTTTGTATTCAGATGTTGTAAATAGGGCTCAATTAGTAGAGCGCGATAACGAGTCAACACAACCAAAAGAGAGCAGCCGGCAAAATGATAATACTAGTGAGAGCAATCATCGAAGCGATGAAAACAAGCGTGGAGGGAATCAACAGGCCAGAAGTGGTAACCACTTCAGTGGTAATCAGGGCCAAAACAATAAGAATGGACATTTCAAGAAGAGGAGATTCAACAATGATGGAAAGACATCAGAACCAGCACCCGTTGTTAAGGAAGGAGAACGACCACCTATCATATGCTTCAAATGCGGAGGGGAGGGACACATCAGTCCAAAATGCGCGATTTCGTCCAAAGCATGTTATAATTGTGGAAGAGAAGGTCACTTAGCCCGATTTTGTCATTCACCGAAGACAAGTTCAGCCATGATGGAGGCACCAAAGGCCGTCCCAGAAAAGTCAAAGCCGGTAGTGCAAGGGAGAGCGTTTGTTGTGACCTCCCAGAAAGCAAGGAACCCGAATAAGGTCATCACGGGTAAGCTTATCATAAACTCTAGCGAAGTCTATACCTTATTTGATACCGGTTCTACCCATTCTTTTATTTCTCCTTCTTGCGCTCAATGATTGAATTTGACTCTGGAGAAATTAGACTTTGACTTATCTGTGGAAACTCCGTTGGGAGAAACCTTCATTATATCCACTGTTTATAAGTCTTGTTTGGTTCAAATCGGTACCCTTACATTACCTATCGATCTTATTTCATTAAAAATACTTGCATTTGATGTGATTCTAGGGATTGATAGGTTAACTACTCATCATGCAAAAATTGATTATTTTCGTAAGGTTGTTAGCTTTCATATTCCTAACCAACCTATTATGCGAATTTAAGCAACCAACCCATTAAAATCAATAACTGTCATCTCAAGCCATAAAGCTATTCGTTTATTAAAAAATGGATGTCAAGCTTTCTTAGCTCATGTCATGAATCTAAACAAAAATACGTCAGTTTTGAATGATATTTCTATTGTTAATGAATTTCCTGATGTATTCCCTGAAGAACTTCTGGCCTACCCCAGGCGTGAAATTGAACTTTGTATCGACCTTGAACCCGAAGATAAAACCCATTTCCAAAGCCCATATTGAATGGCTCTATTTAACCCAGGAGTTAAAGACCCAACTGCAGGAATTGTTAGACATCGGCTTTATTCATCCTAGTACTTCTCCTTGGGGTGCTCCTGTTCTATTCTTGAAGAAGAAAGATGGGAGTATGCGACTTTGTATTGATTATCGAGAGTTGAATCATGTCACCATCAAAAATAGGTACCCATTGCCACGTATTGATGACCTGTTTGACCAGTTGCAAGGCGCCAAATTCTTTTCAAAGATTGATCTTCGTTCCAGATATCACCAATTGAAGATTAAAACTGATGACATTCCAAAGACGGCTTTCAGAACTCGGTACGAGCATTATGAATTCCTAGTCATGTCCTTTTGATTTACTAATGCCCCTACTGCCTTCATGGATATGATGAACCAAGTATTCAGAGAATATTTGGATCACTTTGTGGTTGTCTTTATTGATGACATCCTCATATATTCCAAAACCCGTGAAGATCATAAGCAACACTTGAAGCTGATACTCCAAAAGCTTTGTGAATATAAGCTTTACGCCAAGTTGAAGAAATGCGAGTTCTGGCTTGAGGAAGTAGCATTCCTTGGGCACGTGGTATCAAGTCATGGAATATCTGTTGACCCAGCAAAGATTGAAGCTATTCAAATCTGGGAGCAACCTAAATCAGTGACCGAAGTACGTAGCTTTCTCGGTTTAGCTGGTTATTATCAGAGATTCGTGGAAGGATTTTCTCGAATCGCTACTCCACTAACTCAGCTGACTCGAAAAGATATAAAGTTCGGTTGGAGCGAGGAATATGAGAAGAGTTTTCAAGAACTCAAGAGGAGACTCATTTTAGCACCTGTTCTGACAATACCATCTGGTTCGAAGGGATTTGTTGTAAAACCCCGACTTTTATAAAATAAAAGTCTAATTTAATTTATGATTATTATTTTTTAAATTTAAAAATGTTAAATTTTTAAATGGTCAAACGAACATTTAATCGAATAAATGAGCAAATAAAGAGAGGGAGGAAGTGGGAATTATTGGGCGGCTAACATGTGGGAGACAAAGGAATAATGGAATGAAGAAAATAAGAAATGAAAGAAGAAAAAGGGAGAATGCTCCCATATTATTTACACTCACGTGTATAATAGAGAAAAGAAAGAGAAAGAAGAGAAGAGAAGGAGAAAGGAGGGAAGAGAACAGAAAGAAAGAATCAGAGAAGGGGATAGGGAGAGAGGGAGAGTTCAGGTATGACTTGAGTAAAGGAGAGAAGCAAACTCATTATAAAATCTCCATAACCAATATTCATCATCTTCTTCATCAAGCTCCAAGAATCCTAGAGAGAAATAAAAGGGTTTGACGATGAAGTTTTATTTTAGCTACGGGAAGCATCAAGGAATTAGAGGAGATTATCTTAACCATCTCTAGCACATCATCTAACATCTTAGAGGAGGAAGATCTAAGAAGTAAGTTATTAAAACCTTAAATCTCCATTTTTCTCTTCAAGCTTCATATCGTGTTAAATGTTATTTTGAGTTATATGTGTAAAGAATCTTCTTAAGAATGATTCTCAGAAGCTAAATGAACTCTTAAGAGCATCCAAGTAAAACCAAAACTTTTTATCTCTTTAATTTTTCTAAGAGTTTGATTTGTTGAAGGTTGAGTTATAGGGGATCATGATGGATCCAAAGTAATAAGGAAGTATATGATAAAGATTTTATGTTTAATCCATGTCATAATAGAATTTAAGATCAAAAAGTTAGGCATGAGTTTGAGGATGAATAAAAGTTATTTTGAGGACTTAAATCAAACTTGTAAAAGTGTTGATGGTTGATTTATGTGTAAAATCTAAGGAGGAGGATCTATAGATTAAGAAGTTATGGAAATATTCCAATTTGAACGGACTAAAAATGATTTAAATCAAAGTAGTGGTGAAAGTTTTCGTAGAACATGTTAATCGATGAAAAACTTAGCCTTGGGGAACTTTTGAGCCAAATTTCAGAATAATTAATGAATCTGAAAAATTATAAAATCATGGGGGTTTTGTAGAGCATGTTACAAGCTTTCCATAGCCTCAAAAACGGACTAATTCTGATAACGGATGAAGAAGATATGAAAATTTAAAGTATATGTGTCAAAAGTTACAAAATCTGGAAAATTGGAGTTAAGTGCCAAGGGTTAGAATCTGTTCTTGGGTGCCTAGGTGCTTGCCCAAGGCCAAATTTGGGCGCCTAGGCGCTGGTCATGTGTTAATCCAAAATATGTCCGGACGTCCTTTAGTAAATTGGGCATAACGTTTTCATACGAACTCCGATTGAGGTGATTCAGGATGATTCGGAAAGATAACGAGTAGATCTAAAACTTTCATGCTTTATGTTCTTACATTTGAGGTCGGTATCAAGGCCTAAAATGGCTATTTTAGGGACTAATGTTCATTCAGAGGCAATCAGAGGACGTCGGGCATGCACGTATGCAACGTATAATGTTTTCGACGATAAAGGATGTTGTTCTAAGTTGTAAAACATGAACATTATTAAATATAATGATATTATGAGATAAATAAAGACAACTTAAATGAAAAATAAATTATTAGTTGGTGTATATGTTATTCGAGATAATTATGATTTGATGTTGATCCTTAATTTTAATAGAATTTGAATTGTTTATAAGTAAGGTATTGATTGGATTCTTACGTAAGAAGTCACTCAGTATTTATTTCAATAATTGCCACGAGAGTTATTATCGATTACTCATATTATTTGATATGTTATAATTAAACTAGTTGCAAGTATTGAGAGTCTTTGTTAATAATTATGAATAATGGTTCAAAGATTGAAAGGTTGTTGATTAAAGATATGTATGATATATAGATGTTTGTTCAATTATTTTCTTTTACAAAAGTAAGTTTGGCAAGACTTGTCGGCACTCTACTTTTTCTAAATTAGTCTGGACCACAACTTAATTATTTTAAAACGTGTACAAGTTGATTTAATATTCTCTGTGGGACCATAAATTCCACTACCATTATTATATACCTCATTTGATTATTTTGTCAAAGCAGGTGTGCTAGTTGTTTACTAAATCTTCAATATAAATAGGTTTCCCGGTTGAGCAACTAAACACACACCATCACTACACTAAAAAAAATATAGAATTCTTTTACTACAATACTGTGAGTATAATATTATGAGTATTTCCATTGAGTGTAATGTTACTCCAAGTGTAGATAAGGAATGCAAGCATTGTTTAAGTTGATCAATTTCATAGAAAGCAGAAACAAGTCACATGCTAAGGTAAGGGATATCATTATTTTGGTAAGAGGATATCATTTTTATGGTAAAAGGAATATCATTTTCTTTCATACTCCATGTTATGGTAAGATATTATTATTTGTTTATTCAGTTTATCATTAAAAGGTGAAAAGTCCTGAAAGGATTAGAATATCCTTAATAGTTTGTGATTCATCTATTATTATGTTATCAATTTGGACTCTGCATAATTAAGTTGAAAATCACTAAGATCTATGTTATCTTATTAATCTGATGATTTATGTTTATTCATTATATATATCAGTGTCATCATTCTCATGCTTATATTGTGTTGAAAGTCATCTATGGCCAGTAGTGCATAGATGGACTTGGTATGATTATGACCAGGGATTATTCTGTATAATCATGACCGTAATGTTACAAATTATGTGATAAAAGTCATTTTTGGCCCGTATTTCATAGATGGACTTGGTATGATTATGACTAGGGATTATTCGGTATAATCATGACCGTAATTGAAAACATGAATACCCTTGGCCCGTAGTGCATGGATAATTCGTGGTCATGATACTATTAAGTAGAGTCTCAGCATTATTGGTTTTACAGTTGTATATCTTTGGCATGTAATGCACAGTTGGACTGTTGATTTACTTGATTATAAATATGAATTGTGATTTAATTATAATAGGTGGTGGTTCAGGTGAAGACAGGTGATGAGAGTTCTCTTTGTCTTGGGTATAACAAAGAACTGTTGATGAGTATTTCAGGAATAAAATATTAACGATGGACTTTTAATCTAGAGGAGATAGTATACATTATGTTCTACTTGACTCTTCTAATGAATTGTTGATTCCGCTGCTATTATGGTTGAAAACTTTTATCTTCTACCATATGTTCTAAATATCTTAATTCTTTTGATAATTTAATTATCTCAAGTCATGACATTGTTTACTGGGCTATTTGTGCTCACCCTTTTACTTCATCACCCCTTTCAGGTAATAAAAGTGTAGTTGAGACTAGCAGAGAGAACATGGGTATAAAGTGGCGATACAAATTAGTCACAAGCCTAATCAAATTATGAAACGGTATGGCATAATAAGTGTACTAAGAACTTAAAATGTGTGTGAAATGTTTTATACATCATTTGATATTTAATTTTGGTGAACTATAATAGGGTGAGGCAAATCAGAATTTGGAAACGTCAAAGGTGCACTCTAATAGAATGAGGAGAACATAAATCTTCTCGTCTCCCTTCGGGGACTTGATATATTTGCTACTGTACTTTATATGGCATTGTAATGATTTAAATATGAATATTGTTGTATTATATACGTAACAATATTTGTATTGAAACTCACAGTATATGAGTCGTAGTATTTTGCATGATAATTGTATAAATGGAGTTGTAAGTAGTGTATTTTCTGGTGACCCAAGATGGGTGATGTATAGCTATTTTTGGGGCTTCACAGTTGGTATCAAAGCTTAGGGATATGATCCCTGGCTGAGATGTGAGACTAGAACTAGGAGGGGAGAGATGGGTAATTCCTTCGATAGTATGACCTACCTAAGTTTAATTGTTATTTATTTGGTCGGTCAGAGTATAGGAATATTATGTGGTATACTAATTAACCCTTATTTTGAAACTGTATTCTAAAATGATATCTGAAATACAGGAATTGAGCAATGGATGAACCATGAGACAGAAGAAGTAGCCTGTGAGCTAGAATTTGAATTTCTCGTCTCTTCGAACTACCAGGTACGTAAATTTCGAGGGCGAAATTTCATAAGGTGGAGTGATTGTAAAACCCTGACATTTATAAAATAAAAGTCTAATTTAATTTATGATTATTATTTTTAAAATTTAAAAATGTTAAATTGTTAAATGGTCAAACGAACATTTAATCGAATAAATGAGCAAATAAAGAGAGGGACGAAGTGGGAATTATTGGGCGGCTAACATGTGGGAGACAAAGGAATAATGGAAGGAAGAAAAAGGGAGAATGCTCCCATATTATTTACACTCACGAGTATAATAGAGAAAAGAAAGAGAAAGAATAGAAGAGAAGGAGAAAGGAGGGAAGAGAAAAGAAAGAAAGAATCAGAGAAAGGAAGAGGGAGAGAGGGAGAGTTCAGGTATGACTTGAGTAAAGGAGAGAAACAAACTCCTTATAAAACCTCCATAACCACTATTCATCATCTTCTTCATCAAGCTCCAAGAATCCTAGAGAGAAATAAAAGGTTTTGATGATGAAGTTTTATTTTAGCTACGGGAAGCATCAAGGAAGTAGAGGAGATTATCTTAACCATCTCTAGCACATCATCTAACATCTTAGAGGAGGAAAATCTAAGAAGTAAGTTCTTAAAACCTTAAATCTCCATTTTTCTCTTCAAGCTTCATATCGTGTTAGATGTTATTTTGAGTTATATGTGTAAAGAATCTTCTTAAGAATGATTCTCAGAAGCTAAATGAACTCTTAAGAGCATCCAAGTAAAACCAAAACTTTTTATCTCTGTAATTTTTCTAAGAGTTTGATTTGTTGAAGGTTGAGTTATAGAGGATCATGATGGATCCAAAGTAATAAAGAAGTATATGATAAAGATTTTATGTTTAATCCATGTCATAATAGAATTTAAGATCAAAAAGTTAGGCATGTGTTTGAGGATAAATAAAAGTTATTTTGAGGACTTAAATCAAACTTATAAAAGTGTTGATGGTTTATTTATGTGTAAAATCTGAGGAGAAGGATCTACAGATTAAGAAGTTATGGAAATATTCCAATTGGAACGGACTAAAAATGATTTAAATCAAAGTAGTGGTGAAAGTTTTCGTAGAACATGTTAATCGGTGAAAAACTTAGTCTTGGGGGACTTTTGAGCCAAATTTCGGAATAAATAATGAATCTAAAAAATTATGAAATCATGGGGGTTTTGTAGAGCATGTTACAAGCTTTCCATAGCCTCAAAAACGGACTAATTCCGATAACGGATGAAGAAGATATGAAAATTTGAAGTATATGTGTCAAAAGTTGCAAAATCTCGAAAATTGGAGTCTAGTGCCAAGGGTCGAGCACCTAGGCGCTAGGCTCGGCGCTTAGAATCAGTTCTTGGGTGCCTAGGCGCTTGCCCAAGGCCAAATTTTGGTGCCTAGGCGCTGGTCAAGTGTTAAGCCAAAATATGTACGGACGTTCTTTAGTAAATTGGGCATAACTTTTTCATACGAACTCAGATTGAGGTGATTCAGGATGATTCGGAAAGATAAAGAGTAGACCTAAAACTTTCATGCTTTATGTTTTGACATTTGTGGTCGGTATCAAGACCTAAACTGGCTATTTTAGGGACTGATGTGCATTCAGAGGCAATCGGAGGACGTCGGGCGTGCACGTATGCAACGTGTAATGTTTTCGACGATAAAGGATGATGTTCTAAGTTGTAAAACATGAACATTGTTAAATATAATGATATTATGCAATAAATAAAGACAACTTAAATGAACAATAAATTATTAGTTGGTGTATATGTTATTCGAGATAATTATGATTTGATGTCGATCCTTACTTTTAATAGAATTTGAATTGTTTATAAGTAAGGTATTGATTGGATTCTTACATAAGAAGTCACTCGGTATTTATTTCAATAATTGCCACAGTAGTTATTACACAGTGACTCATATTATTTTATATGATATAATTAAACCAGTTGGCAGTATTGAGAGTCTTTGTTAATAATTATGAATAATGGTTCAAAGATTGAAAGGTTGTTGATTAAAGATATGTATGATATATAGATGTTTGTTTAATTATATTCTTTTACAAAAGTAAGTTTGATAGGACTTGCCGACACTCTACTTTTTCTAAAGTAGTCTGGACCACAACTCAATTAATTTAAAACGTGTACAAGTTGATTTAATTTTCTCCATGGGACCATAAATTCCACTACCATTATTATATACCTCATTTGATTATTTTGTCAAAGCAGGTGTGCTAGTTGTTTACTAAATCTTCAGTATAAATAGGTTGCCCGGTTGAGCAACTCAACACACACCATCACTACACTAAAAAAATATATAGAATTCTTTTACTACAATACTGTGAGTATAATATTATGAGTATTTCTATTGAGCGTAATGTTAATCCAAGTGTAGATAAGGAATGCAAACATTGTTTAAGTTGATCAATTTCACAGAAAGCAGAATCAAGTCACATGCTAAGGTAAGGGATATCATTATTGTGGTAAGAGGGTATCATTTTTATGGTAAAACGAATATCATTTTCTTTCATACTCCATGTTATGGTAAGATATTATTATTTGTTTATTTAGTTTATCATTAAATGGTGAAAAGTCCTGAAAGGATTAGAATATCCTTAATAGTTTGTGATTCATCTATTATTATGTTATCAATTTGGACTCTGGATAATTAAGTTGAAAATCACTAAGATCTATGTTATCTTATTAATCTGATGAATTATGTTTATTCATTATATATATCAGTGTCATCATTCTCATGCTTATATTGTGTTGAAAGTCATCTATGGCCAGTAGTGCATAGATGGACTTGGTATGATTATGACCAGGGATTATTCGGTATAATCATGACCGTAATGTTACAAATTATGTGATAAAAGTCATCTTTGGCCCGTAGTGCATAGATGGACTTGGTATGATTATGTCGAGGATTATTCGGTATAATCATGATCAGATTGAAAACACGAATATCCACGGCCCGTAGTGCATGGATAATTCGTGGTCGTGATACTATTAAGTGAGTCTCGACTTTATTGATTTCTGATTGTATATCTTTGGCTTGTAGTGCAAAGATGAATTTGTTGTTTATTAGTTTTCTGATTGTATATCTTTGGCATGTAGTACAAAGTTGAATTTGTTGATTTACTTGATTATAAATATGAATTGTGATTTAATTATAATCTGTAGTGGTTCAGGTGAAGACAGGTGATGAGAGTTCTCTTTGTCTTGGGTATAACAAAGAACTGTTGATGAGTATTTCAGGAATAAAATATTAACGATGGACTTTTAATCTAGAGGAGATAGTATACATTATGTTCTACTTGACTCTTCTAATGGATTGTTTATTCCGCTGCTATTATGGTTGAAAACTTTTATCTTCTACCATATGTTCTAAATATCTTAATTCTTTTGATAATTTAATTATCTCAAGTCATGACATTCTTTACTGGGCTATTTGTGCTCACCCTTTTACTTCACCACCCTTTTCAGGTAATAAAAGTGTAGCTGGGACTAGCGGAGAGAACATGGGTATAAAGTGGCGATACAAATTAGTCACAAGCCTAATCAAATTATGAAACGGTGTGGCATAATAAGTGTACTAAGAACTTAAAATGTGTGTGACATGTTTTATTCATCATTTGATATTTAATTTTGGTGAACTATAATAGGGTGAGGCGAATCAGAATTTGGAAACGTCAAAGGTGCACTCCAATAGAATGAGGAGAACAGAAATCTTCTCGTATCCCTTCGAGGACTTGATATATTTGCTGTTGTATTTTATATGGCATTGTAATGATTTAAATATGAATATTGTCGTATTATATACGTAACAATATTTGTATTGAAACTCATAGTATATGAGTCGTAGTATTTTGCACGACAATTGTATAAATGGAGTTGTAAGTAGTGTATTTTCTGGCGACCCAAGATGGGTGATGTATACCTATTTTTGTGGGCGTCACATTTGTCATCTACAGTGATGCTTCAGGCAAAGGGTTAGGATGTGTTCTCATGCAACATGGGAAAGTCATAACCTATGCCTCACGACAACTCAAAGAATATGAGAGGAATTATCCTACTCATGATCTAGAGTTGGCAGCTGTTGTCTTCGCACTAAAGATTTGGAGGCATTACTTGTATGGGGAGAAAGTGGAGATCTTTACGGATCATAAAAGCCTCAAATATTTCTTCACTCAAAAGGAACTCAACATGCGACAACGATGTTGGCTTGAACTGTTGAAAGATTATGATCATACCATCCAATACCATATTGGAAAAGCGAACGTAGTAGCTGACGCATTGAGTAGAAGATCATATGCGGGTACGAGTGCGATATTGTCAACGTAAAGGCCCATTTTGTATGACTTGCAAAGGATGGAGATAGAGATAAAGACTCCAGGGACCCACGTGATGATGGCGAATATCTGAGTAGAACCGAGGCTTTAATTGATAAAATTAAAGTCGCTCAAGATTCTGAATCCGGAATGATGCGTATGAAGAAGAAAGTCCAAGAAGGTGCTATACCGGAAGCAAGAATCGATGATGAAGGAATACTTCGAGTCAACTCCAGACTTTGTGTTCCTAACGATTCTAAGTTAAAGTATAAAATCATGATGGAGGCGCACAACACACCGTTTGCTATCCATCCTGGGAGTACCAAAATGTATCGTGATCTTCGTCATACATTTTGGTGGAGCAATATGAAGAGAGAGATAGCGCTGTTTATCTCAAGGTGTCTAACTTGTCAACGAGTCAAGGCGGAGCATCAATTACCAAAAGGTCCATTGGAACCACTTGAAATTCCAGAATGGAAGTAGGAGCACATTATCATGGATTTCGTTACTGGTCTTCCAAAGGTTTCTCAAGGCATTGATGCAATTTGGGTCATTGTTGATAAATTGACCAAGTCTGCTAATTTCTTACCAATACGAGAAACTTATACACTTGAACGTCTTGCTCGTATATACATAAACGAGATTATAAGACTGCATGGTATGCCAGTATCCATAGTTTCCGATCGAGATCCAAGATTTACTTCACGATTTTGGGTTAGTTTATAAAAAGCTATGGACACGGATTTACGATTTAGTTTGGCATATCATCCTCAGATGGATGGACAATCGGAGAGGGCTATTCAAACTCTGGAAGATTTATTAAGACTCTATGTCCTTGACTTCAAGGGAATTTGGGATAAGTTCTTACCATTGGTGGAGTTTTCCTACAACAGTTATCAAGCAAGTATTTGCATGGCTCTATTTGAGGCGTTGTATGGAAGAAAGTGTCGTTCTCTAGTATGCTGGGATGAGGTGGGTGAAGCAACGTTGTTGGGACCGGAGTTGGTACGTATGACTACGGAAAAGATTCAAACAATTCGACAACGTATAAAGACCTCACAAGATCGACAAAAGAGTTATGATGATCTTCATCGAAAGGATGTGGAATTCAAAATAGGAGATCATGTGTTATTACGTGTTGCCCCATGGAAAGGAGTTACGAGATTTGGAAAGAGAGGAGAGCTCAATCCTCGATTCATTGGACCATTTTTAATCCTCGATCGAATAGGAACTATGACCTATAGACTCGCTTTACCGCCAAGTATGTCTCGTGTTCATAACGTTTTTCACATATCCATGTTACGTAAATATGTGGAAGATCCGAACCACATTATTGAGTTAGAACCAGACGAAATAGCGGAAGATTTAACGTATGAAGAGGTTCCTGTTCAAATCTTGGATAAGAAGGAACATATTTTACGCTCCAAGGTTATACCTCAAGTCAAAGTTTTGTGGAGAAACCACGATGTTGAGGAAATGACCAGGGAGTTAGAATCTGAAATGAAATCACGGTATCCTTACCTCTTCGACATACCAGGTACGTACCCTAATTTCGAGGGCGAAATTTCATAAAAAGGGGAGGTTGTAAGACCCCAACTTTTTAATAAAAATGAATTTTCTATAAATATCATTTTTGAATATTATGGAGTAAAGTTGATATAATGTTATAGTTGTGGGTAATATTTATAAATTTTGCAAAGTATGCAAGTTGTCATATTATATTCGATTGGTCGAGAAATATTCTTTTTGTCAGGGAATATCTGTACAACGGTACAATCATTGGTGGACCCCATAACAGAATTATTGTCGGATTGAGAAAACGACAAAAATATTTTATGAAAATAATGGCAGAAGTTTTACCGCTAATACTGTTGAACTACTCGGTAGTAAAAGTACTGTAATACGCGTGGTTGCATAGTAACACACAGTATTGATTATTAATGCTTACGTAAGAAGTCACTCAGCTTTGATTCAATTATTGTCGATATGTTATATATTATTAAATCAATAATTGAGATAACAAAGTTATTAATATTATTATTTGCAATATTAACGATGTCTAGAAGTTCTACCAAGGAGAGGTTTGGTCACCTAATTGCGCGCCAATAGGGATAAATCCTTATTGGAAAGCCCCCTCTTTCCTGGGAATAACCTGATCGATTAATATTATGAATAATAATAATAATAATAAATGTTATTAAAAATATTGAGAGGATTTTTATGAAGTATTTGTTGTAAATTTTGCTTATTATATGAACCCCCGCTTACCTATTTTTCAAAATTGTCGGTAGAAAGTTATCTCGGTTTTATTTTATATATATATAAGTATTATATATATATTATATATATATATATATATATCTATGTTTGAAAAGTTGTCAGGAGGTGGGGGTGACATAATTGTCAAGGGTGGTGTAAGAAAGTCATGGATTACATATATATATATATATATATATATATATTATGTAATTCAAAACAAAATTCATCACATTGTGTTATTATGTTGAGATTGCTCAGTTTGTTTTTCACGGGTATTGATGAAGGAAAAGATGGCGGCATGGTGGGTGGATTATATATATATATATATATATATATATATATATATATATATATATATATATATAATATATTATAATAAGTTTTGTTTTTTTATGAAAAATAGAATATATTATATTTTATTGAATATTTTATTAAAACAATATGGACTATCCGATTAAAAGTAAATCAATCTGGACCATTCATGAATTAGTTACTATGCAGTCCATTCTTCTATAAATAGAAGCTCATCCCTTCATTATTTCTTACTTTCAATGTGAGCCTCTATTTCAGCTATTGGCTTTGATATTGGCTCGGTTATGGAGGTTGACTTCTTCTTTATGATTTGAGGGTATCCTAATCCTTTTCTATCTGACATCTACACACCTAAGTTATCCTGATTATCAACTAATATATACACACAGCAAATAATAGTTTTATATAAGTTATCTTTTATTTTGTTTAACGATGAACTAGTTCAATTCATCTCCTTTTTAAACTCTATATGAGTTAATTATATTTTCAACGTTTCCTTCTGATCCAAGGTTATAGCCTAAGGTCTAACCCACCTAAGGTTTTTAACCCTAAGCTCTGATACCAACTTGTAACTTTCATGGTTCTTCCAATCATAGCACCTTACAAGGGTACCTATCAGCTTGCCACCGACTGAATCGGCGTCCCCTACGGAGAGTCTGGCTTCGGTGCATTCCACACAAGGAAGTCACCAGCGAGAGGCTCGGGGCTTTATAGCTCTGATACCAACTTGTAAAGCCCCCAAACTCGGTTACTTAAAACCCGAACTCGGTGCTTCACGATACCATTTCTATGAGCGGAATAATACTAATAATAATAAAAATAATATAAATATCAAACTTATCTTACATTTATCAAAGTCTAATTCCAATTACGCAACCTTTACTATAATTCTTTACATGATATATAATACATATCATTGTCTATATATTGTCTAACTATTACAAAAGATACCATTAAACATGTTCTGTTTACTTTCCTTTTTACTTATTCTTGTCTGAACCTTCGAGTTGTTCATGCCTAGCTGAAAACATTTAAATTTAAGCAAGGGTGAGCATTTGGGTGCCCATCAAGTAATAACAATTAGAAATATAAGTAGCTGAAAGAAATAAATATTTTCTTTGTACATCACTTCTACAACGAATTTATAGTTGTGAAGTAAACTAAACCGATAATAATAACATAACAATTCTATCTCTAAATTTTGAAACTACATATTGACTATATATGTGGTTTATTTGACATACTATGAACATTGTTTTTAGTTTTCGATAAGGTTTAGTAGAACTTCATCTACAAACTGTCATAACTTACGGGCTTTAGGTTGTACTTCCCATGGGCCCTGTATTGATCAATACTACATTACAAGAACGATAGGATCGTTCACTCTGTCCACCTTGGGTGTATAAAAGTTTTCCCGTGATCGGGATGTTCATACTTAGTCTGGAATCCGAACCAAAATAATTTGATTGGATACGAAAAAGGTTTTATCATATTCAACGATATTTCAAAATTTGTGTCTAGCTGGTCAATTAGCTTGGACATATATATATATATATATCAACATGTGATTAAATACAATGATTATCCAAGTGGGGACACTTGTGTAACCATGTTTAGAAATTAACGAACAGAATATATATCTGAATTACCATATACTAACATGTTGATAAACAATGATCGGATATAGAATATATCACAATAGGGTTAATAATATAGCATAATAACAATATAATTCTGAAACTTCTTACTCCTGTCCATTGCATAATGGAAATGCAAAGGTATGATACTTGCCTGATGCGCTGCTTACAGATCGTAACTTAGTTCTATCTTTATATAACACCTATCAGTAATAAGATCATTTGATCGATTAGAATAACATACTATAACACATAGCACTACTTATTGCAGTCAACACATAACCTAATCACATTGTCACATATATTTAACAACCATTGAATCACAAATAAACACATATCTAATTACATTATCTAAGTCCAGATCAATTTCTAAAACATGTCGGTGTACCAACGACTTTATCGGGTAATTATCGAGTCTAAGATTCTATCCTGTAGTTTAATATTTGTAAGTATCAGTCATATTATTTTTAAATGACTTATAATAATTTTTAAACAGATATTATCTTTTATCACGCATTTTCAAACACCGGAATCATAATTAAATGATTTAAATATTAAATAATTCTATTATCATTAATATTTAATTAATATTAAACTATTAATGAAACCATTGCCAAAATGTTAAAGTTATTTATAATAACTTAAAATACTTTTAAAGTATTAATATTACCCTTAAATAAATTTTAAAAGAATTAAAATCATTTTTAAATAATTATCATTAATATTAAAGTATTAATGTATTACTTATCAAAATATTAAAAGTCCTTAATCATAACTTAAAATATTTTTAATTCATTTATATCCTTTTTAAATGATTTCTAAATAAATAAAGCTATTTTTAAACTATTTATTTAATATAATTATTAAATAAATCTAATATCATTAATATTAAATTAATATCATTACTATTAAATTATTAATGAAAGATCAGAGGCCATCAAAAACCTGTCAGACAAGATCTTGGTTTCTGGGTTACCCAGAAACCAGACTTCGTGAACGGTCAAAGGGTTTTGACCGCCAATAACTCTCGATTCAAGCATACACTGACCCCGATTCGAGTTTCACAACAAAGACCAACTAACATACTACAAGTATAAACATTTAAAACACTAAACACATTAACATACCACGATGTATGACCTCTGACATTTGCTTGTCAGACGTCATTTAGAAATTTTTCCAGATTTTTCAAAATGCTAATTTCGTATCTAAGTGTTATGGATCCATGATCCAACAACCCAGATCTCTAAAAGGCACCTTCTAACACATATCTAACCAATAACTAACATCAAAACACAAGATTTACTAAAAGTAGGGTTTATACCTCATCCATGCTTTGATCTTGAATCTGGGGTTCCTGATTTGTTATGGAAGTAGTAGGGACTTGATTGGGGACTGATTTACAATTATATTTCGTAGTTCTAGAGAGAGAGAGAGACTTGGTTGGGTGTTTATTAATAAATGAGCCAGTGAGGCTGAATGCTGTGAATTTAAGTCACATGGGGCTGGAAGAGTTGGTGGAGAACTCACCTTTGGCAAGTCTTGCAAGTTATCACACCAATAATGCAAGAAGGGCATTTTAGACATTTTAATTTTGAATTTAAAGGCTTTTTTGTCACTTGATCAAACCCTAAGGGTTTAGGGTTAGGGTTTAGGGTTTGAAAACCTTTAGGGTTTAGAAAATCCATAGGGTTTTTAATTATATTATAATTTCTTAATCATAATTTAAATCTTGCTAATTAGGATTAGTATTTCTTAATTAAAATTGCTAATTAAGCAATTAGGGTCAAAATCACGAATTAGGGTTTACAACCCAAAAATTAGGGTTTCTAATAGTTATATTTTAAAACTTAAAATATCTTTAAACACTTTATTTTCATTTAAAATGATTTTCCTAATATTAAAATCATTTTTAAACTAATGTATTTAATATCATTAATAATAATTAATTAATGAAATTTACCTTTAAATATTAAAAGTTATATTTTATAACTTAAAATATTTTTAAACTATTTATTTTTATTTAAAATGATTTTTCTAATATTAAAATCATTTTTAAACTAATTTATTTAACATAATTATTAAATAACTTTAATATCATTTAATATTTAAATATTAATATTTTTCATGACAAAATATCAAAAGTTATATTTATTGTGACGCCCCCAAAATAGGTATACAACACCTATTCTGAGTCGCCAAATACATGGTACAGAAAGCAAACTACAACTTCAATAATACAATTTGGGCTGATATGTCCCTCTTTCCCGCATTTGTAACATCTAACTGGCAGTCGTTCTCCTCCCCTAGAATTTGTTGTTGGTCTTTGGTGTTGCTTGATGTCTTCCCGTCATTGTTGAATCTCCTCTTCCGAAATTTCCACTTGACTCACCTCTCCTATTATCACGGCCACGATGACCACCCCCGAGTGGTTACCGCTTTGTTCGTATTTTTCCTCCTCATTTGGTTATCATTGCTCGATGATATTTGTTGTCACCAGTATGACCACGGTTGTGGTCCCCGGTTGAACATACTCACTATCTCGCTCTAATAATTGAGCCACATTGACAACATCCGAATACAGAGAAAAATTATGAGAGATAAGGTATTCGACGAATCTCGGGTTTTAGACCTCTCGAAACATCCTTGTCATTCGTTCCTCATTCTCTACCAAATGAGGTCTGAACTCGGATAACTCAAATGAACTTCATACCGTCTTTGGGACACCGTCAGTGTTGTTTTGTTCCCAATCGATAAACTCTACCTCCTTCATATGTGAATACTTTCGGGAAAGTATTTGTCATTGAATAGATTCTGAAACTTTTCCTAAGATATGTTGAGTGCGGCTGGCTGGGTACGCTTCACAGATTCCCACCCGGTGATCCGCCTCACCACGAGAACATAAAGGTGGCGAATGAAACCTTACGTTCTCCGCATCCCAAGACATCGAGTATCTTGGTAATTTGCTTGACCCATGTTTTTGCCTTGATCGGATCCGACTTTCCAATAAATTCTGGTGGTCCCAACTCCTTGAACTGTTTGGTCATGTGATGACGGATGATAGCGTTGCTATCACTTCCCACCGTATTTTGTACACGAGTCTCCTCGCTCGATTTTGCATAAACCGCAAAAAGCTCCTAAACATTCCATCATTCATCGTTTGCTCGGTGAGTGTTGTTTACAGGAGGAATATTGCCTTCTCATTGCACGTTCTCTGGTTTGTAATTCAAAGGTTGTTCCACAGTCTCATACACTCCATTGTTAACGTTCTCAGCAGCCATTCTTAAATACTGCCATAAAACAAGGGTTAATTAAACAAATTAACATATCACATAATATCCCTATATTTTAACTGACCAACAAATAAGCTTAGATAGGACACGTTAGCGAAGGATTTACTCATCTCTCCCCTCCTAGTTCTATTTCCCGATCTCCGCCAGAGACCATATCCCTAAGCTTTGATACCAACTGTGACTTCCCCAAAATAGGTATACAACACCTATTCTGAGTCGCCAAATACATGGTACAGAAAGAAAACTACAACTTCAATAATACAATTGTCGTGCAAAATACGACAACACATACTGTGAGTTTAAATACAAATATTGTCTTCTAGACAATATCCACACTAAAATAAGTCCTCATTACAATTATTCAAATACTATTTTACAGAAATAGTGAGGACTGCTAAAACATCTTTCTAGAACCATCACTCCATACCCCGACTAGATCCTGTTATGTTCTCACCTCCTTAGAAGAAAAATGGAATAAAAAGGAAAAGGGTGAGCTCAACTAGCCCAGTAAAGAATATTATGACTAAGATAATATACAACAAATTATCATTAGTTTTCAACAGGGAAAAATCTGATAAAATATAATAGACAACAAGTATTAGATCAACAAATGCGCAGAATGAAATAACAATCCATTAGAAGAGTCAAGTAGAGAATGAGTTCTACTATCTTCTAAGATTTAAAAGTCCATCATCAATATTTAATCCCTGTAACAACAATCAATATACATCTTTAATCAAATATTCATCTTTGCACTACAGCCAAAGATATTCATTTGTATCACCCGATCAATTCATATTCATCTCAACACATGTTCATCTTTGCACCACGGCCAAAGATATTCATCAATTAATCATTTATCTTGCACTACACAGCCAAAGATATTCGAGAATATCATCATTTAGGATCGAGGATGATGAAAAATATTTTAAAGAAAATGAATTCAATTGAGATGGAAGGACAAATAGTAGGGATTAGAGTATAACGGTTTATCCAAGATCAATAATACTTCATAAATACCAATTGTGAAGCAGAATTCAAAAATAAAGATCAAAACATGGATACAATCAAAGATAGTAACCATAATAGACATCTTGGACAAAAAGGAAAAATTTTATTTTTCAAAGTAAATAGTGTCGAATCAGGAATGAATAGTGCCAGATATCGTGAATAGTGCACAGTATCACGTGAATAGTAATCCCAACACAAAAAGTTTCAAATTTGATAAAAAGTTCAAACCAATATTTCAGCATAATGATATTGAAAGAAATAATATCATTTATGAAGAAAATAACACCCCTTACCTCAAAATAATCGTACTTCTGACTGAATTTCGGATATAAAGCCGACAGAAACTTGCACGGAATAGCATCTCTCAAGGTATCAAAATACTCACTAAAATATGCTCGACAATATAGAGAGAAAGAAAACTTGTTTCTGGTGTGATTTTCAATTCTAACCTAAGCGTCTATTTATAGGAAAATGCTAGAACGCCATAGGAGACTAAAATAATAAATTAATATTATTTCTTTTCAAACTTCATACGCACACCTTCACCAACCAAGTTAGCCAAATCTGAAAAATAATAGCAGCCCACATGCTTGAAAAACCAAAAGTGGGTCCCACCAATAATTTAATAAAAATCATTTTATTTTCCGAAACTTCAGTAATTCGTAGAAAATAGCCCGTTTATCATAAAAATATGAATTTTATATCCATTTTTCCTGAAATTGAATTCTCTACAACTTTGCAGAAGAAAGTTTTTCCAAATTCCAAATAGAAAGTATCCGAAATCCACAAACGGATAATTTTTAATACCTCCACACCGACAAAATACTAATAAAACACCTCAGCATTAATTCCTTCATTTTTATCCACATAAAAATAAATATATCCATCATTTATATCCACATAAAATAAATATTTCCTTATCATATAAATCAATAATTAATTATTCATAAATAATATTACAGAATCACAATTATGACAACCAAAAGTAGTCCTCAGAAAGATG
Source organism: Panax quinquefolius (assembly GCA_020205615.1). Taxonomy (NCBI): domain Eukaryota; kingdom Viridiplantae; phylum Streptophyta; class Magnoliopsida; order Apiales; family Araliaceae; genus Panax; species Panax quinquefolius. The sequence continues at coordinate 38,228,792 of CM035166.1, forward strand.
GGGCTTTCCAATAAGAATTTCTTCTTACTGGCGCGCAATTAGGTGACCAAACCAAACCTCTCCTTGACAGAACTTTCTAGACATTGCTAATAATGCTATCTCATAATATTATTCAAATAATATGAATTATTGATCCGATAATGGAAAATATTATGCGATGTGACAATTCATGAAATAACAATAATATAAAATATCAACGCAAAGAATTATTGAACCAATAAAATAAAATATTGAGCAGTAATTCTTGTAATAATTATTGAGTAATGCCTTTTACGTAAGAATCAATAATTCAAAAATATTGTGCATCCACGCGTATTCATCGTATTTTAACCCACCGGGTATTCAGCAGTGTTAAGCAGTGAATAACTACGCCATTATTTATAAAAACTCAAACTTCTCATTTTCTTCATCTGACAGTTATTCTGTTATGGGGCCCATAAATGACTGCGCCGTTGTACGAATATTCTCCGACAACAAGAATATTCCACGACCAAACGAATATTCCCCGACAACAATGATTATTTTATAACCACTTGCTTATTTTGCAAAATTTGCACATTTCACCCATAACAAAAATATTATATCAATTTAACACCTTATTATTCACAATAATAATTAGAGGAAATTCAATTTTATTTATAATAAGTTGGGGTCTTACATTTATAACTTAAAATATTTTTATAACCTTTAAATCATTTTTCTATAATTTTAAATCATTAATTCTATTTTTATCATTTATTTAATACATTTATTAAATAACTTAAATATCATTAATATTAATTTATTAATGAAATTTCATCATAAAATATTAAAAGTTATCAAAAATAACTTAAAGTATTTTCTTATACCATAATATAATTTTAAATGATTTTTCATGTATTAACATCATTTTTAAATAATTTATTTAATATTATAATTAAATAAATTAAATACTTTTAATATTTCAAAAATATTAAATATTTATGAAATATATTCAAAATAATTAAAAACTAATTTTTGAATTTTAAAATAATTTTTAATAATTTATTTTGTATTGTTAATAATTAAAAACTAATTTTTCAATTTATTTAATAAAAATAATGAATTTTAGAAATAAACTGTCGCTAAAGGATCCTATAGCGACGAAACTGTCGCTATAGGTGTTCTTGAGGTGTTCTTCTTGCAACCCAGAAATTCATGGTAGTTTTCAAGGTACCACGTTTGACCAAGCATAGATCTTAGCTCGTAACGTTTCTGAGTATTTTGTTAGTCAAATCTTGTAGTGCTTGTGTAAGACTACAAAATCCAACAACAAGCATGACCAAACAACAACACAATAAAAAGATATAATCATGAAAAGTGGCTGTCAGACTTGTTCTTCATTTTTGGGTTACCCAGAAATGAAGAAGAACAGTTCTGATGGTCATATTTGGGCTTCCACTACTTGTGATATAAGTGTTGTTTTTGTGATCTAAAAGTTCCTGCCTGTAGACAACATGTGAGACTACAGATCCATTACAAAACATCACCATAACAACATCATAATCGCCATAAACTCTCCGGTCAAACCAGGTCAGAAGTCACTGACTTGAGTTTTCTAGGTTACCCAGAAAACTCAACCCGTGAACATCCGGCTTGGTTTGACCATCCTCCAGATCCACACTACTTGTAATATAAGCGATATAGAAGCATTAACCTGTAGTATAACTACCATACTAAAACATGAATACAACAACATGAACAAAACAATAACAACAAGCAAGATCTAAACTGATGAACATGTTTGTCGAGGCGTCTGCAAAGCGGTTTTTCAGAACGCCCAGATTTGCCCAGTCATGGCCAATCAACGGTCTTTGACCACTAATATCTTTCTATCTATGCACGATCTGATCATGATATCAGTTCCAGAACACAGATTTCACAGCATACTACAAGATCAAACCTTTAAACAATAAAAACACGTAACAACAAAAGATCTATGGGGTCTGACATTTGACTATCAGACCCAAAAACATCATTTTCCAGATTTTATAAAACATCAAATCCGAGCCTCTAGATGTTATGGATCTAACATCTAGCAACCCAGATCAACATTATACACCATATATAACAAGTTTTAACATAGAATCATAACATCTAACAACCGATTAATGGTCAGATTTTCAAGTAGGGTTCATACCTTTACTTTGATCAATCTTGATCTTAGGGTTCTGATTTGATATAGATGTTAGTGGGGCTCTGTTTGGGACTGGTGTAGCTATTAATTTCGTGGGTCTTGAGCTTGAGAGCATTTGGTAGAGAGTTTATACAAAAATGAGTTAACAAATGAACTTTTCTCTCTCCTTAATCTTATATAGATGTTAGATGCAATGAATTGGCTGAGTGTATAGGCTGGTATGTGTGTATATTTCAGTCACAAGGAAGTCAAGGGTTGGTAACCAACTAAAGCATTAGCCAAAATTGCAAGTTAGCCTCAATTATTCACTCAAGGGCAAAATGGTCATTTTCTTTCCAATTTAATGGCACTTAGGTTATTTGGCAAACCCTTAGGGTTTAACCCTTAGGGTTTAGCACAAAGTGTTGTAGGATTTCCAATTTGAACAAAAATGAAATTCTTAGTTTCAAAAATAAAAATTAGTTTCTAAAAATACAATTTAGAAATCCCTAATTAGATTAGGTTTACTAATTGCATCACACATGAACATTAGGGTTTAATGTTCACTAATTAGCATTAATCTTGCTTACTTAGCAATTATGGTTTTCAATTAGCCAATTTAGGGTTTATAAATTTAAAAATAATAATAATAATAATAATAATAATAATAATAATAATAATAATAATAATAATAATAATAATAAGGAATTATACCTCTTAAGAAAAATTTTAGAGTTTTGTAAATAATTAAGATTCTCCCTAGTTAGGGTTAATATAATTAATACCGGTCACTACACACATTATCAGGATTACATAACAGTCTTAAGCTTGCAATCGATTCTTGAATTAGGGTTTATCTACTTGAACTAGGGTTTTCAAATTTTTAGAAATTATGGTTTCTAAATATTAACTAGGTTTCACCTAATTAATCATAAAATTATATAATATACCATACATCATATACACATGCTTATATAATGATCTCGAACTCATAATCGAGTTTTAAATTAGGGTTTTCATTTATCAATTCACTAATTATTATTTGAGGTTTCTAATTTTAGAAAATAGGGTTTTAAATTACTAATTAGGGTTTTCAAAATTAAGTATTTAGATTTCCTTATTTAGTAATTAGGGTTCTCCATAATTAGCGTTTTCATGATTATCATTAATAATTATAATTATCATGAATCACCTAACAAAATTACTAAACAGATTTTAAAGTCTCATTTGACTTCAAAAATAGGATTTATCGGTAATACGAGGGTTTTCACGTGAAATACCATAATTGACCAATTATTGGCAATAAACACAAACAGTACATATTTATATCACTGAAAAATCAAAATATAATTAATATTATATTCTCATTCTCATTCCTTGATCAAAATCCAAAATTAGGGTTTGGATTCCATATCTGATTTATCATTATATATAACATTATTAATTAAGTTAAAATAATTAACTTAATTAATCTTCATATAAATTCATATAATAAAATAAATAATTATTATATTAATTTATAATCATTTTATATATTATTTAAATAATATAATAATCATGTTTTCATGGAAAAAATTAATAAAAACATTTTTACTATAACTTAATTATTATAAGAATATACTTTATAATAATCAATAATTATAAAATAAAATTATTTGTAAATATTCATGTAATAAATATATTTTTATTTATCACATAATTACATATACACATTATCTTGTACAAATCCTCATCCTTAAAATAAAAAAAAAAATTATACGCAAAATTTCTGATTTAATTATATAGAAAATATCGGGTTGTTACATTCACCCTCCCTTATAATGATTCCGTCCCCGGAATCACCGTTTTAAAACCTATGCATACCAGGGTACATAGCATACACAATCATTGCAAGTAGATCTCGACCATAATCTGATCGAATTGATCTTTAACTATTCACATAAAGCTTGTCTTTCTGATTAAACGAAAATTTGATTCCTAAAAGAACTCAAATTCCTCCTACAAAATAATTTATAAAATAATTTTCTATTTATAAAAAAAATAATATATAAGAAATAAAATTGGTTTGAGTAATACCTGGAGTTGCATCCCCGGCTGCTACAGTTTCTTGAACGGTCATGTTGAAGACGTTTGCGGTTGATTTCGTTGGTTTGATTTGTTGATGTTGGTCCCGTCGTCGCTAATGACCTGCTGCATTTTCCCGTATTCGTATTCCTTGCCTCCTTTCTCCTTCTTGGACAGTCTTCCACCTTATACTCCGTTAATTCACACTTAAAACACACAGACTTGCCCTTTATCTCCTTTCCTTTTATCGTATAGGTGACAAAACTATCTTTTGCCCCTTCGTAATCCTAGTTATCACAAACGCTTCCAATCGGGTGATTGATCTTAGAATCTCGGCAAAGACAATGGCCTTGAAGTCTTTGGACGTTCATCGATCTATTATCCGGCCGATCTTCCGGATCGGTATTCCGCTCATATAGCTTGATCGTCATATTAAGTAAAATTTCAGATTGGGTCTAGTTGTCTTCCAAATTTTGTTGATGAGTTCTTCATCTGTATTTCATTTTCGTCTACTTGGCGGTATTATCACAATTTATTCTTTATTCTTAAGCCTTATCGTATACGTATAATCATATAACATGAAATTTTATATTCTAATTATCATGTACTCAAAATATTATATATTTTGAAATTTTGGTTTTTTTTCTGCATTAACCAGTACTCATATAATTAACTACTATCTTTATACCAACTTATTTTATTAATCTCATATAAATTCATACTCATATCACTTGACATACCATAGCACATATTGCTTTAATCATCCGTTATCCCTTTGTGACTCAAAAATCGGGAATCGCTGCCACAACTTATATAAAGTTAAGAATATTACCTTATACAGACATACCTATCATATACACAACATAGAATCATACATAGTAATACTAATACTAGTTATTTCTTACGCCTTCACTAATAATCAATTACTTAGTAATCGATATAGTCCCATTATCCTCAATAATCCATTCACGCCTAACTATACCAAGTTCGTCTAACTTACCATACATTATGAGTTTAATAACTCACCACAAACATATGAGTTTAAGAACTCGACATTGACCACATATTCTTTAACTATATTCTACCTATCAGTTATACTATCGTTTCAGGATTCGGTACTACACTTTTCAAAATAACCACCTCTTTGAGGTAGCTTTCAATGTGAGCCTCTATTTCAGTTATTGGCTTTGATATTGGCTCGGTTATGGACGTTGACTTCTTCTTTATGATTTGAGGGTATCCTAATCCTTTTCTATCTAACATCTACACACCTAAGTTATCCTGATTATCAACTACTATATACACATAGCAAATAATAGTTTTATATAAGTTATCTTTTATTTTGTTTAACGATGAACTAGTTTAATTCATCTCCTTTTTAAACTCTATATGAGTTAATTATATTTTCAACGTTTCCCTCTGTTCCAAGGTTATAGCCTAAGGTCTAACCCACCTAAGGTTTTTAACCCTAAGCTCTGATACCAACTTATAACTTTCATGGTGCTTCCAATCATAGCACCTTACAAGGGTACCTATCAGCTTGCCACCGACTAAATCGGCGTCCCCTACAGAGAGTCTGGCTTCGGTGCATTCCACACAAGGAAGTCACCAGCGAGAGGCTCGGGGCTCTTTACAAATTCATGCTTTATAGCTCTGATACAAACTTGTAAAGCCCCCAAACTCGGGTACTTAAAACCCAAACTCGGTGCTTCACGATACCATTTCTATGAGAGAAATAATACTAATATTAATAACAATAATATAAATATCAAACTTATCTTACATTTATTAGAGTCTAATCCCAATTACGCAACCTTTACTATAATTCTTTACATGATATATAATACATATCATTGTCTATATATTGCCTAACTATTACAAAAGATACCATTAAACATGTTTTGTTTGTTTTCCTTTTCACTTGTTCTTGTCTGAACCTTCGAGTTGTTCATGCCTAGCTGAAAACATTTAAATTTAAGCAAGGGTGAGCATTTGGGTGCCCATCAAGTAATAACAATTAGAAATATAAATAGCTGAAAGAAATAAATGTTTTCTTTGTACATCACTTCTACAACGAATTTATAGTTGTGAAGTAAACTGAACCGATAATAATAACATAACAATTCTATCTCCAAATTTTGAAACTACATATTGACTATATATGAGGTTTAGTTGACATACTATGAACATTGTTTTTAGTTTTCGATAAGGTTTAGTAGAACTTCATCTGCAAACCGTCATAACTTACGGGCTTTAGGTTGTACTTTCCATGGGCCCTGTATTGATCAATACTACAATACAAGAATGATAGGATCGTTCACTTTGTCCGCCTTGGGCGAATAAAAGTTTTCCCGTGATCGGGATGTTCATACTTAGTCTGGAATCCGAACCAAAACAATTTGATTGGATACGAAAAGGTTTTATCATATTCAACGATATTTCAAAATTTGTGTCTAGCTGGTCAATTAGCTTGGATATATATATATATATATATATATATATATATATATATCAACATGTGATTAAATATAATGATTATCCAAGTGGGGACACTTGTGTAACCATGTTTAGAAATTAACGAATGTAATATATATATCGAATTACCATATACTAACATGTTGATAAACAATGATCGGATATAGAATATATCACAATAGGTTAATAATATAGCATAATAACAATATAATTCTCGAAACTTCTTACTCATGTCCATCAGATAAAGGAAATGCAAAGGTAAGATACTTCACCGATCTTACCGCTATAGATCGTAACTTAGTTCTATCTCTATATAACACATATCAGTAATAAGATCATTTGATCGATTAGAATAACATACTATAACACATAGCACTGCTTATTGCAGTCAGCACATAACATAATCATATTGTCACATATGTTTAACAACCATTGAATCACAAATAAACACATATCTAATTACATTATCTAAGTCCAGATCAATTTGAAAACACGATTGCAAAAAAGACCACTTTATTTGTAATTATCGAGTCTAAGACTTTATCCTGTAGTTTAATATCTGTAAGTATCAGTCATATTATTTTTAAATGACTTATAATAATTTTTAAACAGTTATTATCTTTTATCACGCATTTTCAAACACCGGAATAATAATTAAATGATTTAAATATTAAATAATTCTATTATCATAAATATTTAAGTAATATTAAACTATTAATGAAACAATTGTCAAAATATTAAAGTTATTTATAATAACTTAAAATACTTTTAAAGTATTAATATTACCCTTAAATGATTTTTAAAAGAATTAAAATCATTTTTAAATAATTATCATTAATATTAAAGTATTAATGTATTACTTATCAAAATATTAAAAATCCTTAATCATAACTTCAAATATTTTTAATTCATTTATATCCTTTTAAATGATTTCTAAATAAATAAAACCATTTTAAACTATTTATTTAATATAATTATTAAATAAATCTAATATCATTAATATTAAATTAATATCATTACTATTAAATTATTAATGAAATTATCCTTTAAATATTAAAAGTTATATTTTATAACTTAAAATATCTTTAAACACTTTATTTTCTTTTAAAATGATTTTCCTAATATTAAAATCATTTTTAAACTAAAGTATTTAATATAATTATTAAATAACTTTAATTTCATTAATAATAATTAATTAATGAAATTTACCTTTAAATATTAAAAGTTATATTTTATAACTTCAAATATTTTTAAACTATTTATTTTCATTTAAAATGATTTTTATAATATTAAAATCATTTTTAAACTAATTTATTTAATATAATTATTAAATAACTTTAATATCATTTAATATTTAAATATTAATATTTTTCATGAAAAAATATCAAAAGTTATATTTATAACTTCAAATATTTTATAACCTTTAAATCATTTTTTATAATTTTAAATCATTAATTCTATTTTTCATCATTTATTTAATACATTTATTAAATAACTTAATATCATTAATATTAATTTATTAATGAAATTTCATCAAAAATATTAAAAGTTATCAAAAATAACTTAAAGTATTTTCTTATACCATAATATAATTTTAAATGATTTTTCATGTATTAACATCATTTTTAAATAATTTATTTAATATTATAATTAAATAAATTAAATACTTTTAATATTTCAAAAATATTAAATATTTATGAAATATATTCAAAATAATTAAAAACTAATTTTTGTATTTTAAAATATTTTTTAATAATTTATTTTGTATTTTTAATAATTAAAAACTAATTTTTCTATTTATTTAATAAAAATAATAAATTTTAGAAATAAACTGTCGCTAAAGGACCCTATAGCGACGAAACTGTCGCTATAGGTGTTCTTGAGGTTTTCTTCTTGTAACCCAGATATTCATGGTAGTTTTTAGGGTACCACGTTTGACCAAGCATAGATCTTAGCTCGTAACGTTTCTGAGTATTTTGTTAGTCAGATCCTGTAGTGCTTGTGTAAGACTACAAAATCCAACAACAAGCATGACCAAACAACAACACAATTAGAAGATATAATCATGCAAAGTGGCTATCAGACTTGTTCTTCATTTCTGGGTTACCCAGAAATGAAGAACAGTTCTGATGGTCATATTTGGGCTTCCACTACTTGTGATATAAGTGTTGTTTTTGTGATTTAAAAGTTCCTGCCTGTAAACAACATGTGAGACTACAGATCCATTACAAAACATCACCATAACAACGTCTTAATCTCCATAAATTGTCCGGTCAAACCAGGTCAGAAGTCACTGACTTGAGTTTTCTAGGTTACCCAGAAAACTCAACCCGTGAACATCCGGCTTGGTTTGACCATCCTCCAGATCCACACTGCTTGTAATATAAGCGATATAGAAGCATTAACCTGTAGTATAACTACCATACTAAAACATGAATACAACAACAAGAACAAAACAATAACAGCAAGCAAGATCTAAACTGATGAACATGTTGTCGAAAGGCGTCCCGGCGGTTCGGGTGCGCACCAGATTTATCTGGGCCACGGTTGGCCAACAACGATCTTTGACCACTAATATCTTTCTATCTATGCACGATCTGATCATGATATCAGTTCCAGAACACAGATCTCACAGCATACTACAAGATCAAACCTTTAAACAACAAAAACACGTAACAACAAAAGATCTATGGGGTCTGACATTTGACTGTCAGACCAAAAACATCATTTTCCAGATTTTATAAAACATCAAATCCGAGCCTCTAGATGTTATGGATCTAACATCTAGCAACCCAGATCAACATTATACACCATATATAACAGGTTTTAACACAGAATCATAACATCTAACAACCGATTAATGGTCAGATTTTCAAGTAGGGTTCATACCTTTACTTTGATCAATCTTGATCTTAGGGTTCTGATTTGATATAGATGTTAGTGGGGCTCTGTTTGGGACTAGTCTAGCTATTAATTTCATGGGTCTTGAGCTTGAGAGCATTTGGTAGAGAGTTTATACAAAAATGAGTTAACAAATGACCTTTTCTCTCTCCTTAATCTTATATAGATGTTAGATGCAATGAATTGGCTGAGTGTATAGGCTGGTATTATGTATATTTCAGTCACAAGGAAGTCAAGGGTTGGTAACCAACTAAAGCATTAGCCAAAATTGCAAGTTAGCCTCAATTATTCACTAAAGGCAAAATGGTCATTTGTCTTTCTAATTTAATGGCACTTAGGTCATTTGGCAAACCCTTAGGGTTTAACCCTAAGGTTTAGCACAAAGTGTTGTAGGATTTCCAATTTGAACAAAAATGAAATTCTTAGTTTCAAAAATAAAAATTAGTTTCTAAAAATACAATTTAGAAATCCCTAATTAGATTAGGTTTACTAATTGCATCACACATGAACATTAGGGTTTAATGTTCACTAATTAGCATTAATCTTGCTTACTTAGCAATTATGGTTTACAATTAGCCAATTTAGGGTTTATAAATTTAAAAATAATAATAATAATAATAAGGAATTGTACCTCTTAAGAAAAATTTTAGAGTTTTGTTAATAATTAAGATTCTCCCTAGTTAGGGTTAATATAATTAATACCGGTCACTACACACATTATCAGGATTACATAACAGTCTTAAGCTTGCAATCGACTCTTGAATTAGGGTTTATCTACTTGAACTAGGATTTTCAAATTTTTAGAAATTATGGTTTCTAAATTAACTAGGTTTCACCTAATTAATCATAAAATTATATAATATATCATACATTATATAACACAGTTATATAACAGTCTCGAACTCATAATCGAGTTTTAAATTAGGGTTTTCATTTATCAATTCACTAATTATTATTTAAGGTTTCTAATTTTAGAAAATAGAGTTTTAAATTACTAATTAGGTTTTTCAAAATTTAGTATTTAGATTTCCTAATTTAGTAATTAGGATTCTCCATAATTAGCGTTTTCCCGATTATCATTAATAATTATAATTATCATGAATCACATAACAAAAATACTAAACAGATTTTAAAGTCTCATTTGACTTCAAAAATAGGATTTATCGGTAATACGAGGGTTTTCACGTGAAATACCATAATTGACCAATTATTGGCAATAAACACAAATAGTACATATTTATATCATTGAAAAATCAAAATATAATTAATATTATATTCTCATTCTCATTCCTTGATCAAAATTCAAAATTAGGGTTTGGATTCCATATCCGATTTATCATTCATATTTAACATTATTAATTAGGTTAAAATAATTAACTTAATTATTCTTACATAAATTCATATAATAAAATAAATAATTATTATAATAATTCTATAATCATTTCATATATTATTTAAATAATATAATAATCATGTTTTCATGGAAAAAATTAATAAAAACATTTTTACTATAACTTAATTATTATAAGAATATACTTTATAATAATCAATAATTATAAAATAAAATTATTTGTAAATATTCATGTAATAAATATATTTTATTTATCACATAATTACATATACACATTATCTTGTACAAATCCTCATCCTTAAAATAAAAAAAATTATTATACAAAATTTTGATTTAATTATATAGAAAATATCGGGTTGTTACATCACATGCATGCGTTTTTACCACACGATTCCGTCTTTTTATTATTACATTGGAGTTGAATATCTATGTCATGCGTTTTTTCGGGACGGATTCCGATTAATTATTATTACATTGGAATAATTATGGAATTGCATGTCATTGATCCATCGCATGCCGGTGATTTCTTTTGTTATTCCATTCCTTATTATACTCGGTTATCAATTTAAAGTTTTGACTTCTATACTCCATGAAATTAGTGGAATATTCTTGATATTCTTCAAAATTTTCATCCGAGAGTATCTTTCATAGAAATATTCTTTGAGCATTCTTGAATTTTACATTCTACAAAAAGTATCGTGTTGACAATTTGGATACGTTATTAGTTCTGAATAAATTAATTCTTGAACTTGTTTTATTGAATTCTTATATCATTGTCATCATCCTCATGTTTATATTTTGAAAGTCATCGTGGCTGTAATATAGCAATTGATGGATTTGGTATGATGACCATATATATATTCTCTTTCGTTGGCATATAGTGCATTGTGACGCCCAAAAAATATGCCTGGATAATTGTAGTATATATACATCATTATTATTGGATTATTTAATGGTAAGTCGCCGTGATACAAAGTACATGGTTTTAATACAAATACAACTAATTATACAACAAATGTGATTAAACTTGAATAAAATACATTATTGAAATATATGTTGTGAGTTTTAATACAAATATTGTAATCTAGACAATATCCACACTCAAAATAAGTCCTCAATACATTTATTAACACACTATTTCAACTGTATTAGTGAGGACTACTAATGCTATCCCTCCGACCATCACCCATTCCCCCGACTAGTCCTCGCTAACGCTCTCATTTCCTCAAGAGAACAATGAAAGCAAAAAGGTGAGCTCAACTAGCCCAAAGAAGAAATATTACGACTAAGATAATGCAAAATAAATTATCATATTAGCCTTCAATAGTGTTAAACTGATAAAATATAACAAACATCAAGTTTAATCGCAATAAACAAGCAATCCATTAAGAGCAAGTAGGGAATAAAATCTACCATCTTCTATGATTTAAAAGGTTTTTCATCACTTTTATCGTTGGGACTCAAATTTAATAAATAATCCACATCATCGAATCACCCCTCGTGACTACTACCGGCCAAGGATATTCTTTAGTATCACGCACCAAAATTATCCATGACTACTACGCCAAGAATATTTCAGGTATTCGTTAATGGTCATGATCATGCCAACAATGGTTCATCAATGCACTACGGGCCAACGAGGACTTTTACCACATCATTTATAACATTACTACCATAATTGCTTTAATAATCCATGGTCATAATCATACCAAGTCCATTTATGCACCATGTGCCACGATGACTTTCAAAAATATAAACATGAGGATGATGACAATGATATAAGAATTCAATAAAACAAGTTCAAGAATTAATTTATTCAGAACTAATAACGCCCAAATTGTCAACATGATACTTTTTGTAGAGTAAAATTCAAGAATGCTCGTAAGAATATTTCCATGAAAAGATATCGGATGAAGCGTAAATATCAAGAATATACCACTAATTTCATGGAGTATAGAAGTCAAAACTTTAACCAACCGAGTATAATAAGGAATGGAATAACAAAAGAAATCACCGTGTACGCGATGTAATCGCATGTGTGTAGGTTATTTCAATGTAATAGTAACTAACGGAACCAGTCCCACAGAAATGCATGCATGTGATATTCGAATGTAATAATAAAGATTTTAATCAGTCCACAGAAACGCATGCATGTGATATTCCAATGTAATAATAAAGACGGAATCAGTCCCATGTAAAACGCATGCATGTGATATTCCAATGTAATAATAATGAATGGAATAATGAAGAATTTCACCAAGTATAGGTAGCTCACAGATACAAAAGTTATTCCAACCGAATAATAAATAATGGAATAACTGAAGTTCTCTTCATGAATACAAAATAAATAATACCTCTTACTGTAAAAGAAACTAGATATAAGAGTATAGAAGTAGTAGAATACTTTTCTATAGTTTCTCTATAATTTCTCTCTCTAGAGTTTTAGTGAATTCGTAAGAAATAATGAAGGAATGAGCTTATATTTATAGAGGAATGGACTGCATACTAACTAATTCATGAACGATCCAGATTGATTTACTTTTAATCGGACGGTCCATATTGTTTTAATAAAATATTCAATAAAATATAATATATTCTATTTTCATAAAAAAACAAAACTTATTATAATATTATATATATATATATATATATATAAATCCACCCACCATGCTGCCATCTTTTCCTTCATCAATACCCGTGACAAACAAACTGAGCAATCTCAACATAATAACACAACGTGATGAATTTTGATTTGAATTACATTATATATATATATATATATATATATGTAATCCATGACTTTCTTACACCACCCGTGATAATTATGTCACCCCCCACCTCCTGACAACTTTTCCAACATATATATATATATATATATATAATATAATACTTATATATATATATATATATATATATATATAATAAAATCGAGATAACTTTCACCGATAATTTTGAAAAATAGGTAAGTGGAGGTTCATATAATAAGCGAAATTTACAACAAATACTTCATAAAAATCCTCTCAATATTTTTATCAATATTTATTATTATTATTATAATTCACAATATTAATCGACTGTGTCGTTCCTGTGAAAGAGGGGCTTTCAATAAGGATTTCTCCCTATCATGCGTTAAATTAGGTGACCAAACCTCTCCTCGCGTAACTTCTAGACATCGTTAATATTGTAAATAATAATATTAATAACTTTGTTATCTCAATTATTGATTTAATAATATATAAAATATCGACCATAATTGAATCAAAGCTGAGTGACTTCTTACGTAACCATTAATAATCAATACCGTGTGCTACTATGCAACCACGCGTATTACTGTATTTTTACTACCGAATAATTCAACAGTATTAACGGTAAAACTTCTGCCGTTATTTTCATAAAATATTTTTGTTGTTTTCTCAATCTGACAATAATTCTGTTATGGGGTCCACCAATGATTGTACCGTTGTACGGATATTCCCTGACAAAAAGAATATTTCCCGACCAATCGAATATAATATGACAACTTGCATACTTTGCAAAATTTGTAAATATTATCCACAACTATAACATTATATCAAATTTACTCCATAATATTCTAAAATGATATTTATAGAAAATTCATTTTTTGTTAAAAAGTTTTGGTCTTACAGTCACACTTGCGGCGTCTAAGTATGACAAAATTTATAATTTTCACAATTGATATTTATATAAATATTTTCAATAGATCACTACGATTCTCAAATCTAGTTCGGATGACTACTCTTTTTGGAGTAGTATCTCAGTGTTGTTTTGAGCTATCAAGTGTCGTATCTATTTTAGGATATTTATATAAATAAAGTCAATAAAATGTTACTGAAGACTATAAGGAATCGTACGGTTCGAATTCCTCTCCATAGAGGTGTATCTCCAAAGCCTTGCGGCGCCCAAGTATCCTTTTATTTGACAAATAGATGAAATATGAATATATAAAATTGTGTAGAACAATGTGTATTTGTATATCTATAGATATAATACAAGTAAGAAATAATTCAACAGAAATTAAACATCTCAATACTTGGACCAATTTTTCTCTTCAAAAATAATCAGAACTTTTGTAAGAAGAGATATAAAGTTTAGAGAGAATGTAAGCAAGGACAGTATGATTTTCTTTTCACTAAATTGGTAAAAACCAAATGAATGAAATACTCCATATTTATAGAATTTTTGAAGTTGGGGCAAAATTATAATTTTGAAAACTAATTTTTTGAATGCACGGTTTTGATCAATAAAATTTGAATTTAACGGACTAGATTAAAAGTAATTGCACGCGAAAGAATTTAAAAATACGACTGGTCCGAATTATATCAACTTATCATTTAATGCTATGTTTGACTACTTGTTTTAAGCCAGAATTTTAATGCCAGCCACTCACGCGTCTTAGTCCCAAATAGAGTGTCACTTTGCACATACACACAGTTTCACATGCATGCATGAATTAATAGATACTCTTATAGCTTAATATATATATATATATATATATATATATATATATATATATATATATATATATATATATATAAGTATTATATATTATGTTTTAGTATATATATGAATTATAAAAATATTTTGCCCAACTTTAGTTTTGAAAAAGAAATAGAGTTTTCTTGCCTTGAATTTTATATGAATTAATTTATTTAACACTTGACATATAATTTATCAAGGTCAATAAAAATTAATTCAAGTAAAAGCAAAAATAATAAAATAAATAAATAAATACATATTTAATTAAAACATAATTGTTATCATCAAAATATAAAATAAAATTATACCTATCAATCTCCCCTTTTTTGATGATGACAATTATAAAAATATTTTTAGTTTTTAAGAAAACTCCCCCTTAAAATGTGAACCCTTTATAACAGTTTAGATTCAATCATAGCTGTTAATAAAATCCATTCATGGCAGTTATATAATCCATTCATAGCAGTTTTATCCATATTTTTCTTCTCCCCCTTTGTCATCATAAAAAGTGATGGGGTAAAAGAAAAAAAATTAAACCTGTAGGAAATATGTTAGAAAACCTGCAAAGAGAGTTAGTTAACCAAAAATATATAAAATAAGTAAGAAGTATTAGTATTAGTAGTAGTAGTAGTAGTAGTAGTAGTGGTAGTTAGTGTAGTAAGAGATGGGTAAGGGTTTAAGGGTTACAGTTATGTGAATAGTTAGTTTCGACAAGTTTCTATAAATAGTTAGTCAAGTTGGTTACAAAGTCAGATTTCCTCGAGATCGAGAGGAGAAAAATGAGATAGATCAGGAATGTTTCCTTCAGAATCAGCTGGTGGGGGAATAGGAGCAGTGAAGTCAGTAGTGGTACTGACATTGAAGGGGTCCATCAACAGATTGTTTTTCTCCAAGAGCAAGCATACCACAGATTTAATCGTGTGTAAAGAGAATTGAACATCTTCTAATTTTTACAACATGAGAGATTGATTTTCCAACAGAAGTTGGTTCATACTATTAAGGGAGTTGATTTTTGTAGCCATGTTGATGTTTGTATCAAGATTTTCATGATCAAGAGGTTTAAAAATAATGAGAGGCTGTGGTGGCAGATTTATTTGAGATATGATGTTGCTAGTAGGAACTAGTTGAGACTGATGATTGGACAAAGGAATATTCAAATAATGGAAGATATGTGTGAGAAGTAGACCAAAACTAAGATAATTATTTTGAAAATAGTATTCAAATGAAGACAGTAGGAAGTAAGCCAGATTATAGGGCATGCATTCATTTAACAGATTTTGATAATTTCCTGATCAAAGGGTAACATTTTTCGATCATCTCGTACATGCATAAAATTATTTCTTAAAATTTTGCCTAAGAACTGGCACTCAGTAGTTAGAAATTCCAGACCAACTTTGCATGGATAGTCAAATAAAAGAGCTGGTACCATTTGATCCGTTACCACACACAAATTAAACTTGAATAACATGCATTCTTCTACAGATATTCCAGATGGATGAAGATATGAATTAATTCTAGGCAATTCAAGAGTGGAAGGATACAACTGAAGGGAATGAATAAGAAATAATTCATTTATGATGTAAGTTTGTCCTTGGATGCAAGTGGTAATGGTCTTTAATAAGCCAAAGGAGTCATGTGAAAACTCCATATGAGCGTAAAATTCTGCTATAAGACTAGGATAAATAGATTTATCATAGAAGGAAACCAAACATTCCCACCCAACATTTTTGAAAATATCATACAGTTTTGGAAAGCTATGAAATGTGATGACATTTCCCGGACACAGGTTGTGTCTCATAGACCGATATTTTTACTGGGCGGAGGGAGTAGTAAGATGAGGGACATCATTGGAGAATTGCAACTCCGAATTGAGAGGAAGAGTTTTTATTTTAGAAGAAAATAAGTTAGACATGATAAGTATAGATGCAGGAAATATAGGGGAAAATATTAAGCTTAAGAGAGAAGTTATATAGAAACGCAACATTTTTTGAAATAGCTTAAATATATAGGTAGAGAGAAGAGGGATGATGTGTAGTAGGTAATATATACTCCAAGTAATCAAGTAAAGGAAGCATTTAATAAACTGAGGTGGGAGAAAGTAAAACTGAAGAACAGTAAAAATATTTAAGTTAAACAGTAGGATAAACACTGTTTAAAATCTGTCATTTAAGAAGGTAGAGTGAGCAATAAAAAAAATATCCACATGTCATATGAAGAACACAAAGAACAAAAGATTTCAGTCAAACTTAAGAATGATTACCAAAGCCTGAATGATGTATTATTTAAAACCATTTTGATAAACACGGTAAGAAACTATCATTTCAGAAAACAGTTTTTCAAGGAGGCATGTAAGTTGAAAGATTTTACTTTATAGAAAATTTTAGGAAAGAGCAGATAGCAGAAAAGTAATTAATCCAGTGGACCTCAGTATCCACACAATATATAAGACAGATAAAAGTAAAGCCAGTGGACATCAGTATCCACACAAGTAAGAATATACAGAGAGATATAGAGTTTATACCTGAATTGGTATCAACAATATACCAATTTTAGTATGACAAGCTCTTCTTCGTACATATTTCTTAATGAAATCATCAACGAGCCCAACAAAGATGCATAGACATATAGATATACATTTATAGATAGTATATATATATATATATAATTTTAATTGACGAAATAAATAGAGGTAAAAAAATGTAGAAAATAAAAATTGTTGATTAAAAAATGGTTTTGAAAAAAAATGAACAAAAGAACATGTTTTTTTTGGTAAAAATAGTTGGTGGTTTAAAAACATTATCAGAAAAAAATGTCAACAGAGCTTACCGTGATTTTGATAAGGTAGACGAATTGACTTGCAACGGTAACCAGGGTAGTAATTGATGTTAAAAAATTAAAAATGAATAGAAAGTTTTAATATCAGAAGAGTTGCAGAGAGATCTAATGGCAAAAGAATTTGATTTGAAAAATAACTCAGACAGGAGTTTGAGTAGAAGCCCTAACATTTACTAGAAATGAGATGGATTAAAAAAACGAAACGACTAACAAGTATGCAGTTGGGTTCAACTGATAAACAAAAAAATAGTTGATCATCAGAGGTTTCACAGATCAAAAAACCCAAAGATCCTTTAATTTTGGTGAACAGAAGAACACATGCATGTGTTCGAAAAACTTTGAACAAACATTCTCAGATCTAGGTAGAAAATCATTTTGACAAAAACCCTTAAAATCTTGAGACTCGAAAAAAAACTTTAGTAACTGTTTGAAAATCACGATCAGATAAGAAGAGGGGATCGACATAGGAGACAGAATGATGCCGAAGATAGAGATCATAAAAGGTAGTGGGTAAGCCGGAGAAAATGAATGGAGAGGAGAGAGAGAGGATCGGATGAGAGAACTAGGAAGAGAAAGAAAGAGAAGTAAAAGAAATGAATTAAAAAATAAAAATAGTATATATATAGTTTGTCTTACCGGATAGATCCAACGGTGGAGAAATTTGTGCAGATTAAGATCGATGGCCATAACTAAATCTGAGTTGTGTTTCTTTTTAAAACATGATCCAACGGTAGAGAAATTTGTGCAGATTAAGATCGATGGCCATGCGCTTCATGATGGTGGAGTCTAATTGGTTTGATGAGAGAGACGTGGATGTGTCAATTTTGACCCTTGGATATGCATAAAGATTGATGGTGTAGATTTAATCCTTGAATATATATATATATATATATATATATATATATATATATATATATATATGTGTGTGTAATATACCTTACCTTAATAATGATAAAATAAAAAAAATATTTATATTTATAACTTAGTTTAACAAAATTATTAAAATAATTATATATATATATATATATATATATATATATATATATATATATATATATAGTTTAATACACACACAATGAGAGAAAGAGAAACTAAAAATCGGTTAAGCAAAAAAAAAAAATTATATGTATATTAACAAACATATATATATAAATTTAAAAAAATTATCAAAAAAATATAATATATATATATATATATATAAATAATTAAGTGGAAATTTGTTCAAACAAAACAAAATAAAAATAAAACAATTAAGAAGAAATATCTAGCATTCCTAACTCAATTCTTAATTTGCAGAATCCGTCCGAACTTAATGGCTTGGTAAATATATCAGCTATATTTAATTTAGTGTCAATATGTTCTAGCTTAATACTTATGTTATTAACATGATCACGTAAAAAATGATGCTTAATGTCTATATGTTTTGACCTAGCATGCAAGACTGTATTTTTGCTGAGATTTATGGTACTAGTATTATCACATAAAATTGAAACACAGTCAAATTTAAAGTTATAATCAGCAAGGGTCTGTTTCATCCACATTATTTGAGCACAGCATCGTGCGGCTGCTGTAAGACCCCAACTTTTTTATAAATAAAATCAAATTTCCTCTAATTATTATTGTGAATAATAAAGGTGTTAATTTGATATAATACTTTGATTATGGGTGAAATATACAATTTTTGCAAAATAAGTAAGTGGTTATAAAATATTTATTTTATCGGAGAATATTCGTTTGGTCGTGGAATATTCGGGTGTTCTGGGGAAATTAAATGATTTGCCTAGCAGACCATTCAGGGCCCCATAACGGAAAATGGTTGGATAAAAAATGACAAGTTTGAGTTTTTACAAATAACGGCTACAGAAATTTATCGATTAACACTATGGAATACCCGGTGGTTAAAATACGAAGAAAAGCAGCGTGGTTGCATAAAGAATATTACGGTATTGACGCATAATATTTTGAATTATTAATTCTTACATAAGAAGGCACTACTCAATAATTGTTACCGTAATTACTGTTCAATATTTTATTTTATTGATTCAATAATTGCTACGTTGATATTTTATATTATTGTTGTTCTAATAATTGTCACTGCACAGTATCTCCATTATCATATCAATAATTCATTTTATTTGAATAATATTGTCAGATAGTATTATTGGCAATGTCTAAGGAAGTTCTGTCTAGGAAAGGGGTTTGGTCACCTAATTGTGCGCCAATAAGGAGAAATTCTTATCGGAAAGCCCCCTCTTTCCTGGGAACGGCCTGGTTGTCATTATTGTGATTCTGTAATATTATTTGTGAATAATTATTTATTAATTTATATGATAAGAAAATATTTATTATATGTGGATATAAATGAAGGAAATATTTATTTTATGTGGTTATAAATGAAGGAATTAAAGCTAGGGTGTTTTATCAGTATTTTGTCGGAATGGGGGTATTAAAAATTATCCGTATGTGGATTTCGGATATTTTCTGTTTAGAATTTGGAAAAAACTTTCTTCTGCAAAGTTGTAGAGAATTCGATTTCCTATGGAATGGACATAAAATTCATATTTTTCTGATAAAAGTGCTATTTATTATGAATTGTTGAAGTTTCGAAAATTAAATGTTTTTTTAAATTATGGGTGAGTCCCACTTTTGTTTTTTTGAAAACATGTGGGCTGCAAATGTTTTTTCCAAGATGGCATGCTCTGATTCAAAAGGTGTGGGCGTGGAAGGAAGAAAAAAAATATAAATAGGGTACTTATTTTATTAATTTAGTCTGCTTTGGGGTTCTAGCATTTTCCTATAAATAGGGTACTTAGTTAGAATTGAAAATCACACCAGAAACAAGTTTTCTCTCTCTATATTATCGAGCGTATTTTGTGAGTATTTAGATACTTTGTGAGTTGCTATTCAGTGCAAATTTCCTTAAGCCTTATACTTGATATTTCAGCCGGAAGTACTGTTATTTTGAGGTAAGGGATGTTATTTTCTTCATAATGATGTTATTCTTTCAATATCATTATACAGAAATATTGGTATGAATTTTATTGTGGAATTTTTACCTTTTTCATGTCGGGGTTACTATTCACATATATGACTCTATTCGCGAATACGACACTATTCACAAAAAAAATAATTTTTTTATTTCTTTGTCCAAGTTGTCTATTGTGGTTACTATCTTTGATTGTATCCATGTTTTGATCTTTATTCTTGAATTTTTCTCCACAATTGATTATTATAAGGTATTTTTGAACTTGGATAAACTAAAGTACGAATCTCTAATCTTTGATCTTTTATCTTAATGGATTCATTTTTTTTAATATATTTTTCATCATCCTCAGTCCTAAATGATGATATTACTGAATATCTTTGGCCTGTAGTGCAAAGATGAATGATTAACTGATGAATATCTTTGGCTCGTAGTGCAAAGATGAACAAGTGTTGAGATGAACATGACCAACTGGTGATACAAATGAATATCTTTGGCCTGTAGTGCAAAGATGAATATTTGATTCGAGATGTATATTGATTGATGTTACATGGATAAAATATTGATGATGAACTTTTAAATCTTAGAAGATAGTAGAATTCATTCTCTACTTGACTCTTCTAATGGATTGTTATTTTCGCTGCAGTTGTTGATCTAAAACTTGTTGTCTATTATATTTTATCAGATTTTTCCCTATTAAAGACTAATGATAATTTGTTCTATATTATCTTAGTTATAATATTCTTTACTGGGCTAGTTGAGCTCATCCTTTTCTTTTTTGTTCCATTTTCTTCTCAGGAGGTGAGAACATAGCAGGAACTAGCCGGGGTATGGAGTGATGGTTCAAGATAGTTGTTTTAGTAGTCCTCGTTATATTGTAAAATAGTGTATCAATAATTATAATGAGGACTCCTTTTAAGTTTGTATACTCTCTATTAGACAATAGTTGTATTCAAACTCACAGTATATGTGTTGTCGTATTTTGCACGACAATTGTATTAATAAAGTTGTATTTGTTTCTGTACCATATATTTGGCGACTAAGAATGGGTGATGTATACCTATTTTGGGAGCGTCACAGCTGCAACGTATTCTGCTTCGGTGGTTGAAATAGATACCGAGTTCTGTTTCTTGGAAAACCAAGAAACCAAACATCCTCCTAGGAATTGGCAGATACCACTGGTACTTTTTCGATCGACATGATGGCCTGCATAGTCAGAGTCTGAAAAACATACGAGATTAAATGGTTGATCCTTAGGATATCATAGACCCAATTTAGTGGTTCCTTTAAGATATCGAAAAATCCTTTTCACTGCGGTCAAATGAGATTCTTTAGGATCAGCTTGAAACCTGGCACATTTACAAACACTAAACATGATGTCAGGTCTACTAACAGTTATGTATAATAGACTTCCGATCATTCCTCTTTATTTCATTGAGTCAACATATTTTCCATTTTCGTCAATAATTAATTTATTCGTCGTTGACATAGGAGTGTTAAGAAGACTTGCTGATTCTAAGCCAAATTTCTTGATCATTTCTTTACGGTATTTAGACTGAGATATATGAATACCTTTTTCTCCTTGTTTGATCTGCAGTCTGAGGAAGAAGTTAAATTCTCCCATCATACTCATTTCAAATTCTTTACTCACACTTTTAGAAAAATCATTGCACATAGTAATGTTAGTAGAACTAAAAATAATATCATCAACATATATTTGAATTACCAAAATATCATCATTTTTATTTTTAGTAAATAAGGTAGTATCAACAGTTCCTCGTTTAAAGCCATTTTTTAACAAAAATTTTCTCAATCTTTCATACCAAGCTCTGAAGGCCTATTTTAAACCATATAGAGCTTTATGTAATTTATAAACATATTTAGGATGACTAAAATCTTCAAATCAAGGAGGTTGTTTAACATAAACTTCCTATTCTATAACACCATTTAAGAATGCAAATTTCACATCCATTTGAAACAGTTTAAAATTCTTATGGCAAGCAAATGCTAATAACTTACGAATAGATTCAATTCTAGCAACAGGAGCATATGTTTCATCATAGTCAATTCATTCCATTTGATTATATCCTTGTGCAACTAATCTTGCTTTATTACGAACAAGAGTTCCATTTTCATCAAGTTTATTACGAAATACCCATCGAGTTTTAATGATTGAAACATCCTCGGGTTGTGGGACTAATTCCCATACTTTTTTTCTAGCGAATTGTTCAAGTTCGTCTTGCATAGCCATTATCCAATCTTCATCTAGTAAGGCATCTTTTATCAATTTAGGTTCAATTTGAGACAAGAAAGACAAATTAGCAGCTAGATTATGTGCGTATAATCTAGTGATAACCACTTTTTCAATATTACCAATAACATTTTCTATAGGATGATTTTTAATAACATGAGACTCTTTGGGAAAATCATTCAGCTGAGGGTTTGGATTTTCAAGGAGATTCTCAACAATAGGTGGAGATGCATTTTCTAGTTTTGGTTCTTCCATATTTCTGAGAATATCTTCAATGACAACATTATTATTAGTTAGTTCTTTATATTTTAGAGGAGGCTGAGTTTCATCAAAAGTCACATTCATTGATTCTTCCACAGCTAAACTTCTTTTGTTGAAAACTCTGTATGCTTTAATATTAAGAGAGTATCCAAGAAATATTCCTTCATCAGATTTAGGATCATATTTCAGTAAGTGTCCTTTGGTGTTTAGAATAAAACATTTGCTCCCAAAAACACGAAAATATTTTATTTTTAGAGTTCTTTTATAGTAAATTTCATAAGGAGTTTTGAGCAAAATAGGTCTTAATAAAACTCTATTTAATATGTAACATGATGTTGCCACTGCTTCAGCCCAGAAATACTTTGGAAGACGGTATTCATTTAACATGGTATTAGCTATTTCTTGCAAAGAATGATTTTTTCTTTCAACTACACCATTTGACTGAGGTGTATAAGGAGCAGAGAAATTATGACTTATACCGTTCTCATCACAGAACATAATGAAATCCGAATTGTCAAATTCTTTTCCGTGATCAGATCGAATATAAATAATAGAACTCCCTTGTTGATTTTGAATCTTTTTACACAGAGTTGAAAAAGAATTAATAGCCTCATTTTTAAATTTTAGAAAATCAACCCATGTAAATCGTGAATAATCATCAACCAAAACTAGAATGTATACAGCAGCACCCATGTTGTGTTTAGGGATTGGTCCAACAAAGTCCATGTGTAACAATTCTAAGGGTAGAGAGGTTGACACAGTAAATTTAGGTTTATGCTGTAAGACCCCACCTTTTATGAATAAAGATTAATTTTTCTTGAAATATATTTTTGAATATTATGGTGTGGATTTGATATAATGTTATAGCTGTGGGTATTATTTACAAATTTTGCAAAGTAAGCAAGTGGTTATATAATATTTGATTGGTCAGGAAATATTCGTTTTAACAGAGGAATATTAGACGACGGCAAGACAATCATTGGTGGACCCCTAACGGAAGTATTGTTATAGTTAGAAAGCGACATAATTATCTTTTTATAAAAATAACGGCAAAAGTTTTACCGTTAAACCTGTTGAACTACCCGATTGGTAAAGTAAATGAATGTCTGCTGTGGTTGCATAGTAACACACGGTATTGATTATTGATTCTTACGTGAGAAGTCACTTTCGATTATACTCAATTATTACATGAAGAATTGTTACATAATATCTTTCATATTATTGATTCAATTATTGTCACACAGATCATCTACATAATATTTTATATTATTAAATCAATAATTGAGACGACAAAGTTATTCATATTATTATTTGCAATATTGATGCGATTCAAAAATTACATCGAGGAGAGGTTTGGTCACCTAATTGCACGCTTGATAGAGAAATTCTTATCGAAAAGCCCCTCTTTCACGGGAATGATCGATTGTTAAATATTGTGAGTTATAATATTAATGATGAATAAGTTCGTATTGATTAAAGATGAAATTGATATTTTCATTGTGTTAAGATTATTAGTGTTAATGGAAGTCGACATCTATTTCGATAATAATTGATGTTTGGAGGTTATATTGAGCAATCGGGTAATTAATCGGATAAATGAGCAATTAATTGCTACTAATTCACATGTTTATAACTATTTCTTCACATGTGTGTATTATTGATTCACATGCATGTACTATTAGGGGAGGTGGTGTAAGATTGATAATATTTGCATGACAAAATTAAAAATGGAGGTATAGATGAAGGTACTATACTGTAATTAATTTTTTCACATGATTATACTATTTATTCACATGTTTGTACTATTAATTAACAAGATGTACTATTAGAGGAGGTGGTGCAAGTTTAATAATACTTGCAGGACTAAATTAAAAATGAAGGAAAAGATGAAGGTATTATACTATAATATTTCGAGCCCCAAAACGTGTAATTATCGAAACTATATTTTCCTATAAATAGAAGCTCATTCTTCTTTCATTCTCACCAATTCACTAAGACTCACAAGAGCAATTATAGAAAGAGAAGCAATAGAGAGAGAAAGTAGAATAGAAGTCTGCTACCTCACTATTCTAGTATCCAGTCTTCTTCTGAGGTAAGGGATATTATTTTTTTCAGTATTCATAAGAAATAATATTTTCTTCCATACTCTGTAGTATGTGAGGAATATTATTTCGTCTCGTATTCCTGATTATACTCTCATTTTGTTAAAGTATTGCTTGTATACTCCGTGAAATTAGTAGAATATCCTTGAAATTTGAGCTTCATCTAGTTTCGTTTCACAATAATATTTTCTACACATTCTTGTTAAATTTTAAACTTTTCATGTCGGAGTATTGTCCATAAGTAGTATTCATTTTACGGAACTATTCATAAAGTACTATTCACGGGGTACTATTCACAGGGTACTATTCACAAAGTACTATTCATGAGTACCATTCACAAAATACTATTCATGGGGTACTATTCCCAAAGTACTATTCACAGAGTACTATTCACTCTGGTAATATTCACCCGGGGAATTATTCATGACAAAAATTGATTTTTTTGCTGTCTAAATCATTTTTGATACAATATTATTCTTGAATTTTACTCCACAAAGCAGTATCATGTTGACAATTTGGACATTATTAAATTTTGGATAAATTAAGTTATAAATCTTTTAAAATTTATCATTTTCTTTCTTTTAATTGAATTCTTATATCATTGTCATCATCCTCATGTTTATATTATGATAAAAGTTATCTGTGGCTTCCATGTATAGATGTACTATTGATTGGTATGATTATGACCATGGATTATTTGGTATAATCATGACCGTAATGATACAAATGATGTGGTAAAAATCCTCATTGGCATATAGTGCATTGATGGATAGTTGTTGGTATGATTATGACCAGGGATTATTCGGTATATTCATGACCATTGATGATTACATGAATATCTTTGGCCCGTAGTGCATGGATGATTCGATGATGTGGTTTATTTATTAAGTTGAGTCTCAGCGATAAAATTGATGATAAACTTTTTAAATCCTAGAAGATAGTAGATATCATGCTCTACTTGACTCTTCTAATGGATTGCTTGTTCCGCTGTAGTTAAACTTGATGTTTATTATATTTTATCAGTTTAACACTATTGAAGGCCAACGATAATGTATTCATGCATTATCTTAGTCATAATATTTCTTACTGGGCTAGTTGAGCTCACCCTTTTGCTTTCATTGTTCTCTTCAGAAAATGAGAACAAAGCTAGGACTAGTCGGGGAATGGAGTGACGGTCCAGATGTTTGCATTAGTAGTCCTCACTATTCAGTAAAATAGTGTGATAATAATTGTAATGAGGACTTTATTTGAGTTTGGATACTCTCTAAGAGACATTATCCGTGTTGAAACTCTCAGCTACGTTTTGTCGTACTGTATAAAAGAAGTTTGTATTTAAATTTTGTACCATGTATTTGGCGACTAAAGATGGGTGATGTATACCTATTTTTGGGGAGTAATAATTGGTATCAAAGCTTAGGGATATGATCCCTGGCTGAGATGTGAGACTAGAATTAGGAGAGGAGAGACGGGAAATTCCTTCGCTAGTATGACTTGCCTAAGTTTATTTGGTATTTATTTGGTCGGTTAGAGTCTAGGGATAATATGTGGCATGTCAATTAACCCTTATTTTGTGGCAGTATTTGAAAATGGCATCCGAAAATGTTGAGATAAGCAATGAAGCACATGAGATCATTGAGTCACCAATGATCAATACCCAGGATAATGGGCATCAGGATGGCAATAATCCTCAGGAAAACAACAATCCTGACCAAATGATGAATGATGGGATGTTCAGAGGCTTTATGCAATTCATACAACATCAGGCAAGAACGACTCCTTTTCAAAATGTAGGTGGAAAAACTGGTAACTCTCGGACGGTCACCGCTAAACATTTTAAGGAGCTGGGACCACCGGAGTTTATTGGAGAGCCAAAACCACTTAAGGCAGAGACGTGGATAAAGCAGATCACCAAGATATTTGATGTCTTGGGATGCTCCGAGGAGCAAAAGGTTCCCTTTGCCACTTTTATGTTGCAAGGAGAGGCAGATTACTGGTGGGAATTGGTAAAGCGTACTCAACCTGCCGCACTGAAGATGTCTTGGGAGAAGTTCCAAGAACTATTCAACAAGTACTTTCCTGAAAGTATTCGTCACATGAAGGAGGTAGAGTTTATCAAGTCGAGCGAGAATAATATGGTAGTGTCATGATCGATGAAGCTAAGTTTGCCGAGTTGTCCCGATTTGCGTCCCACTTGGTTGATAATGAGGAGAGAATGACGCGGATGTTTCTAAGAGGTTTGAAACCCGATATACGTCAATACTTAATTTCTTACAAACTGTGTTTGTATTTAGATGTTGTAAATAGGGCTCAGTTATTGGAGCGCGATAACGAGTCAACCCAACCAAAGAGAGATGTGCGTGAAATGATAATACCGGTGGTAGCAGTCATCGAAGCGGTGACAACAAACGTGGAGGGAATCAACATGCCAGAAAAGGTAACCACTTCGGTGGTAATAATGGCCAAGATAATAAAAGTGGGAATTTCAAGAAGAGGAGATTCAATAATGATGGAAGGACGTCACCACCAGCACCTATTGTTAAGGAAGGAGAACGACCGTCGGTCGTATGTTACAAATGTGGAGGGGAGGGACACATCAGTCCAAACTGTACGTAGCAGTCCAAAACATGTTACAATTGTGGAAGAGAAGGTTACCTAACCCGATTTTGTTAAGCACCGAAGTCAAGTCCAGCTGGGATGGAGGCATCAAAGGTCGTCCCAGACAAGACAAAACTGGTAGTTCAAGGGAGAACGTTTATCGTAACCTCCTAAAAAGCGAGGAATCCGAACGAGGTGATCATGGGTAAGCTAATCATAAACTCTAGCGAAGTATATACCTTATTTGATACCAGTTCTACCCATTCTTTTATTTCTTCTACTTGCGCTCAACGTTTAAATTTGACTCCAGAGAAATTAGACTTTGACTTATCTGTTGAAACTCTGTTAGGAGAAACCTTCATTACATCCACTATTTATAAGTCTTGTTTAATTCAAATCGGTAACCGCACGTTACCTGTCAATCTTATTTCCTTAAAAATACTTGCATTTGATGTGATTTTAGGGATTGATTGGTTAACTACTCATCGTTTAAATATTGATTGTTTTTTTAAGGTTGTTAGCTTTCATATTCCTAACCAACCTATTATGTGAATTCAACCAACCAAACCACTAAAGTCAATCACTGTCATATCAAGCCATAAAGCTATTCGTTTATTGAAAAATGGATGTCAAGCTTTCTTAGCCCATGTCACGGATTTAAATAAAAATTCATCTGATTTAAATGATATTTCTATTGTTAATAAATTTCTTGACATATTCCCTGAAGAACTTCCTGGCCTACCCCCGAAGCGTGAAATTGAATTTTGTATCTACCTTGAATCCGATACAAAACCCATTT